>CM076582.1:258244196-258781498 GCA_034641835.2 Pinus albicaulis | reverse complement strand
TGTTCCAATCGCAATCGAAAGATTGGGCGGATCACAAAGTTTGTTGTCAAGACTTTTGTCGACTGCCGATTGCCGACTGCGTAGTGGTCCCCACTCATACGTCTGGAATTTCATATTTTAAAGTTCCGCAAAGGTTTTCCTTTGTATTTGGTTTCATTTCTTTGATTAAAGTTTGCATATATAGTTTTTTATTGTAATGTTTAATATATGCGCGACATATATAAAATGAAAAGGCCCGCGAACCATTGTAATGCATTATATTGTATTGTGAACCGCTGTGTGAGCCCGAAGGCAAGAGAAAACACAGTAAGACCATTACAGCACTGTTTTGTGCGGTTTTTGCAGAGACAAAGAAAGTACGAGTTTTGAAGTTCGCGGCATCGGCGGCCTCATAGCAAATGCCGCTGTAGTTGTTCATCCCTCTGTTTAGAGGAAGATCTGTATCAGTTTTGAAAGTAATAGAAGCTTGTTTTAAAGCGTGAAAAGCTCTGTCTCCTGTCAATTTCTTTTTACTTCTCTGTGTTTAGGAGGAGAACCTATTCTCTTCTCTTGGAATTCTCAAAATTCCAACAATCTGAATAAGGATATTCAGGCAAAGACACAGCTCTGTTCACTCTAGAATTGATGTCAACCTCGTTGTCATCGTACAGCAAAGACGCTATCGATTCCATGGAACGAGGGGCCGCCATCACCAGCGTGCAATTCCGGCGTATCTCGACCAAGTTGTAGATGATCACTGCTGCCGCTCGCCGAATCTCAATTCGTTGTATTCCCAAATTAGGATATATGTTCCATTCCCAATTGAGCATATCGATGAGCATCTCCACCACACCTCGTATTGCTTCGATTGACCTCAACCTCTCTAATGAAAACGTATTCCCTTTCACAAGCGCGGATAGTAATGTAGCACCGCTCAGCTGTTCATCACCATTGCTGGACTGCAGCAGCTCCACGCTATATGACACAATTGTCATATTCAAGCTGTCAAAAATGCTTCCACGGACAGACTGAGAATATATATTATCGAAAAACCGAGAAATCGTGGGGATTTGAGAGTCGTCGAGTCTACACTTTTCTTTCACATCCAACACCCATCTACTTACCCAGATAGAATTATGATCTACCCTGAGACAAAGCAATAATGGTAATATTCCGTTAAAACTTCTAAGAAGGAGTCCGAACAGAATCAGAACGGATTCCACAGTGGACACCAGGAAGAAAATTTTGAGAGCCAAATTTTTATGCGGACTCATAGTGTGGTGCCATGGCAAACAATTTACAGTCATCACCAAGCATATGAAGGCCGAACATTCTTGTATAACCAACGAATATACTTTAATTATGGCATGGAAAAGAGAAGAACTTGTGTGCAGCTCGCCCGTTCGGCCGAAGATCCGAATTCCTTCTGCCACTAATATTACGCTAACGGACCAGAAGACTTTTAGATTTAGGGAAGATGCGAAGGCTCCGAGTAGAACAGTGGTAGCCCAAATGAAGTTCAAAGTTCCGAGCATGGTGGTGAACTTCTCGAGACTGGCAAGCATGACGGCGACTACAATCATATTCCTCTCAGGAAATCGGTAAACAAGGGGCATTGGGCAGGAGCGGTATTGAGGCAATGAAATTTGTCCAAAAGTTTGTCTGACGAAACTGAAGCTCCCCACGATTATATTCAGTGATACTGATCTGCTCCGCTTGACATATATAAAATCCAATGTGCTCCAATTAGCTTCTACGAGACACGAATATAGGGCCATCCTTGGAGTGATGAGAACCTTACGCGGGTGACACCCTTCAACACTGCGAACTAAGTACCTAGCTAGTGAAACCCTTCGCTGTTGCGACCTAGCTAGTGAGATTGAACTAGTCATGCCTAGAGCCAGCCAGCTATTGAAGTAAAAGTTGATTGGTACAAATATTAAATACAATGCATTTAGTCAATATTTGCTTTTGGGCATTTTACTTTTTGTTTCTTATTTATTTTAATAGCAAAACCACAATCACATAAGTAAATGAGTTCCCTCTCTGCTTTGCTGTTGTGTGGTTAGGAAAGCAAGATTACAACAAAAGACCAGCAAATATTTAATTTATATAACCATTTAAATTCAGTATTTTAATAATTTAATGAGTTTCAAAGAGACTTCATAAAAACTATATAATATTTATATCATTAGATCATATTTCGAATTCCAAAATTTTCAATTTGAGCACACACAATGTTCATATTATTGGAATGGTTTGCAGTCCCAAGGTTAAGAGGTTGAGTTTTAGATAGCACTTTTATTTATCCGATTCTCAAATATTCTAAATTTGCAATTTAAATACAGATAACGCAACAATCTGATTCTGAAATATTCTTTAAATTTGCAATTTAAATACAAATAACTCAAATCTCAAATCTCCTTTAAATTTGCAATTTAAATACAAATAACTCAAATCTCAAATCTCCTAATTTAGATTAGTGATCAATTGAAACCCCAATTCACTGACTTTGAAGGTTCAAAGTCTGATGCCAGAGTAAACAATCTCGAGGGTTCTGTTTCTTTCCTTTCCCTTGTATTTCGCAAAGGAATTTTCACATTTTCATTACCCTTTTGCTGGTTAATTCCATAGGGGTTCTGTGCGTTCATTTTGACCAGCATCAACATTATTCGAAAGAGTCAGATCACTGATGCACTCCTTTTCAGAAAATTAGTTCATTTTCCCTGGCATCCAAACCAATTTGGCCCCACTCCATTATTTTGTTGGACTTTTTTCCTCACGGATCCGCCTTCTTTTTTGACAAATTCACCAAACCGGAACTTTCGGCTATTCTTCCTTAACCCATGGTTAAAAAAGTTACCGCGCCTCTCACATCGAAGCACTGCTCTGCTATCAAGAACTACATTTCCAACTTTCTTGGAAATTTCATAGAATAAAATTTTCGTCATTGAATGCAACAAGATAGCTTCAATTTTATAAATTAATTTTAATTCTTATAAAGGCGAGTTAGTGCTGGAATTCGCTAACTGTACGATAACAGAGATTCCGATATTTAAATGGCGGGAGCCTTTTCGTTTTTTTGACAGTCTTTGCAGCTAAAAGTCCAAATGAACGTGCGTGCAGTGGAAGGCCGGCGTAGCTTTTCTCAACGGAACATTAAGGCATCTTTCAACAGCGGTGAAATTGACCGTCTTCAAAAAGGAACAGAGTGTAAGGTAAATTTATCCATTCCTTGTAAACACTGTTTGGAAATTCAAAGTGAGATTGTGCCTCTAAAACCTTATAACAGAACATTGAAATGCGCAAGGTTTTGGACAATGAATGCTAAAAAAAACATCCATTTACACAGTTCTAAAATATTATAATATGAAGTTGTTTTAGTAAAAATGAAAAACTGAAGAATCTCATATTTGCTGTACAGCCCCATCTCTTCATTCTAAAACAAATACAGGGAACCTAGCTTTACAATAAAACTCATAATTCTCGTATACACCAAAACATGCTGTACCGCTCCATCTCTTCATTCTCTAAACAACTACAGGGAACCTACCTTTACAATAAAACTCGTAATTCCAGAGACATAGTTCACTCTTCTATGCCAAGAAAAAGCTGTGAGTAGCGGGGATGCTGACTATAAGGAAAGTCTGGTGACTATAAGGAAAGTCGCAACTGCTTCCCAACTCTAGCAACTGCTTCCAAGTGTTAACTGTTACAATTCGGTGTTAACTGCTAAAATTCGGTGTTAACTGTCACAATTCGAATCTATGGCTGATCTTGATGCAATCATCTAACAAATGATCAAATGGTATAAATTATGACAGAAAGACAGAAAGACAATTAGGAAAGTTGTTTTCAAATATAAAAACGATGATTTGAAATTGGGCAATATTTCACTTTGCTCTAACGCTCAAACTGTAACATTTTCTGTAACATTTTGCATCCATTACGCTGAAGTGGCAAAGCAACCTTTGATAAATATTTATAAAAGTAAATTATAACGTCAGCCACAACAGAAATTTCTGCTACCGGAGGGGTAATAACAGTATCTAGATCCATTCTTAGATACGGATCGGGGCCTTGCCAAAGCTTAAGACTTTGCTTTCCGAAAGATTTAGTTTATGAAGTTCAATTGTCAAGTTGACCGTGCTTTTTAGTCTTTGATGAAGCGGATTTTGGATCTATTTTTTTTCTGATTCTTGCCTTTAATTTTCTTCCTAGTTATGTATATTAAATGACCTGAGAATACCAATAGAGGTAGACATTACCACAAATTTTTACTAGGGTGCATGTCCAAGTTCTTACTTTTCATCTTTAATATCCAACTTCCAAGGAATTAGGTATGTATCTACAACTAGACATTAGTATAATAGCTAGTGAGATTGAACTAGACATACCTCGAGCCAACTATTGAAGTAAAAGTTGATTGGTACAAATATCACTACCATTTATTTAGTCAATATTTTCTTTCATCTTTTACATTTTGTTTTTTATTTTATTTTACTAGTATAATCACAATTACATAAGTAAATGCTGTTGAACACATCATTTGCATCATTTTCTAGGGTTTTCTACTTTTTGTTTTTTATATATTTTACTAACATAACCACAATTACATAAGTAAATGTGGTTGATATAGATAGAACACATCATTTGCATCATTTTTGTTATGTCAATCAATTTTTATTTACTTTAGGGTTTTTTACATTTTGTTTCTTATTTATTTTATTAGCATAACCACAATGACATAAGTAAATTTGGTTGATATAGATAGAACCCATAATTTGTATCATTTTCTTTAATATGTCAATCAACTTTTATAAATGAGATTAGTCAATATAATTTAAATATAATTAATTTAATAAGAAGTTGCCAAATAAAAAATTAATTTATATAATATTATAATAAAAATAAATTTTAAAAGAAAATAAAATGTAGTTAAACTAAATTTGCAAAATTAATGATGATGATCCAACCATTTTGGAGAATAATGAAAACTTAAAAAAAAAAAACTAAAAGCATGAGAAACCATGAAAGTAAAAACATATTTAAAAGGGGAATTTAAATTATATTAGGATATGTCAAGTTGATCACAACTCAAGAATTGTCTACTATTATTTAGAGAATAATAAATCAAAAATAAAACTTAAGGCATACATATGAATAAGAATATTGGAAAAGAAAGGCTTAGAACATGCTAGAGAAGAGTCATTAATCATGGAATTCGAGCTCTGTATCATTGCATAAGATGTGTATGCTTCAAATTAAGTGATCTAATATTTATAACTATTTGGTAAATATTAAATTAGAAATAGAATCACAAATTTATATCCTTTTCTATAAATGAAATTCATAAGCTTCTATTGAAAAATGAAAAACATAGTATATTTGAAGAGAAAGTTAATAATGATCAAATGCACTTTCTATCTGTTTTACTATTGTGTCATTAGGAAAGCAAGATTACAACAAACTTAGATATATGGAAATTTACTCACTATTGAATATATCATTCTGTATTTAATACATAAACAAAAGCATCAATACAAGCAACATAAACAACAACTGACAAAAACATCGAAAGCTACACATAGAACAGACACCATCTCAGAGCCTAACAAAAACAACCAATGCTCCACATTAGAGTAAACACTATTTGAGAGGATCAAAGAGTTTAAGAGGAGTGAAGAGAAAACCATGAGTCGAGGGTTAAATATATAAGAGCGATGATATGAAATTTCAAAATTCTTCGCTTTTCTCTAACGCTCAAACTGTAACATTTTGTGTCCATTAATCTGAAGTGCCAAAGTAACCTTTGATAAATATTTTTTTTATAAATTATAATGTCAGCCACTATAGAGAATTCTGCTAGAGGAGGGGTAGTAAGATTATCTAGATCCCTTCTTATATACATATTAGGGTCTTGCTTTTAGAATGATTTCATTTATGAAGGTCAAATGCCCAAGGGCAACTTGACTGTGGTGTTTAGTGTTGATGAAAGAGATTTTGGATCTACTTCTTTCTGATTCCTACCATTAATTCCTAGTCATGTATATTAAATGACCTAAAAATACCAACCGAGGGAAGATATCACCACAAGTTTTTATTATGGTGCATGCATAAGTTCTTACCTTCCATATTTAATATCCAATCTCCAAGGAATTAGGTATGTATCTACAATGAGACATTTTTAAGAAACCAAGTAATATTAGTAACTGATATCATTTCAAACTGGAGAATAAAAATTATATGATTTATCTTCCTCACTTAATAGAAATATATATAAAGAAATTGTGAAGGGGGTTGAAAGAGTACCTCTAGCATAAACTTTAATTTAACCTAAAAATCCATTCTCATGCCCCTATAGTTACCCACATCGGAGACTGACTTAGCGCGTCAAGATGGTCCATCACTATAGGTTTGTGGTGCATTTGACTCATTTCATGTCATCAATTTTATCAATCTGAAACTATGTGATTATATACTACACCTCACTTTTTATATTTCACGATTATTAAAATTCATAAGTTTAACACTTATTCAAGTATGTAGATAATAATTCCATACAATTATGCCTAAACATTACCAGTATGCAATTGAGATGAATGAAAGTAACCTTATGGAATCAACCATCTAACTAGCCTAACAATTGTCAAATATTCAAATGTGTTACAATCAAGTGAACTCTAGTATCGTATAACAATTTAAATTATAAGAGCACACAATTCATAGAAACCTATCACCAAATTTCCTATTTCATTTATTGTCGTCAATCGCAACTTTGTCATAGATCAAAATCGTTTCACTAGAAAGAAATAGTAATTACTCTCGTATGCATGCAATGTATGAAGAGTTAAGTTAAGTGAAGGAAAGCAAGTTAAGTCTAATTAAGTCTAATATTAGAAGTCAAGTGAGTCAAAGTTAAAAAGGTAATGTCCTGTTAAGAAAAGCTAAGTGAAGGAAAAGAAAAATGTTGATTTATGTTAAAGTGAAGTTAGAAAAATTTAGTTAAAGCGTCAAGTTGTAGTTTGCATGAAGAAAAGAAAGTTAGAGTTTCCATGATTCCATATTTATACAGTTTAGTGCTTATATACTCATAGTTGGGTCATTGTAATGTGAAGTAAGAACAAAGAATAGCAGCAACTCGACGGATGTATATCAGAGAATAGTTAATGAATAGAACGTATATATTCAAGAAGAATCTTGTGTGATTATTTGTATTGTGTTTGCATGTTTATTTTTTCATCTAAATTGTTATCACCCTGTAATTTCTGAAGGTTGAAGAAAGAACCACGGAGTGAAACATCAAAACGCTTTGGAATCCAGGACCTAACCTTCCTTGACTCAGAGAGGGCTCTCTATTAGATATAGCTTTGTTTATAGGGGCATTTTAGGCTAGCTATTAGTACACAGGGGCTTTTTTAAAGATTTTTTTGAGGCAGTAGAAAAGGGCCATTGGGATATAGAGTCAAACAGGTGTAAAAAAAACTCAAATAGATGGATAAATGAGGGTAAGTGAAACCAAGAAAGCTAGCCATGCCAATGGATCTTTACAACTTGTGAAATGGAAAAGAGGAGGAGATTAAGGTTTAACAGGAATACATAGCAAACCGTCTCTAAATTCTACATTCTGGTCGCAACATGGATGCAGAGTAGACCATCTCTGAATTCTACATCCAAGTCTTAGAGGAAAACATAATGTACTATTTCAAGACTATGCACGGTACCCCATGGTAAATCCTACAAAAAAATTATATCCACAGTAAAGAAAAGAACACAGTATGTAAAACAGAAGAATCAAAATTTACATAAGGGAAGCACTTCACCATATAACATGACACAAGAATCTGGAAAACAACATTATCTTTTATTCATCCACAAGAGAGTGCTTACAATCAGTATAATCTATTACAATGGTTTTCCACCTTCTGGACTCCTTTTACACTACTAATGCATACAATATTTATAGAAAACTTAGGTCGGTTAATCTGCCTATTGCAATGATTACATTTAATTAGAAAATAGACAAGTGGAGACATGTAGGCAGTGATAAGACATCTATGATAGCAACACCACCTCTGGGATTAATTTTGGGCAACTCTTCGTAGATCCAAATGCTTCAATGGCTCCTTGGAAGATCAAACAGTAGGCTTTGGAGGAAGTTGTGATGGTTTCGAAGAGGCAACTCATGGAGGTTCTGACATCTAGCTTTGTTATTCAAACCACCTTTGTCGGATGATAAATTCCAATACAGTGCTCACACTGCTGCTTATCTGATCTTCTTCCCTTTCTCTGTTACAAATTGATACTAGTTTATTTGGGGAAAGTGGTTTTTGAAGGAGAAAAATGGTATTTCAGACCCCCCCTGAAGTGGTAAGTGGTACTAGAAGGGCGGGGGTGGGTGCGAATTCATGAGAGAATGACACATAACGAGGTCCCTTTCTTGAAAGCCACTCATTTGGGACCGCCTTGTGAGGATAAAGTTACATTGGTAAGGGAGGGGAATGAAGCATAGGGTGTCAGATTAAGGATGATGGTGGCGCGATGAGGTGGGAAGCCTTTGCCCTTTGCGAAGTCTTTATCACAAGTCTTTTTGTTGTGTTTTGGCCTATTTATTCATGAAATGAGCTCCAAACCTCGTAGCCATGTCCTGACTTATTATACACACAAAACAACACACAAACCCATTTACCTGGACACGATAATGTGTTATTTTAAATTATGAAGCTGCATCGCATCCGCATCAGTATCACACTTCGCATCCCACTACCTTAACTTTTCCCTTGCACCTATCCTCTAACATTTTCAATTTGCGACAGGGTCCCACCCAACATCGCGCATCACATTTCGTTGATTTTACCATTTATCTCCCACACCCATCACTTATCATTTGTGATTTGTGGAAATCACATTTCGGTGATTATAACATTCGCCTTCGTGCTTAACACTTAAAATCTACGATGCGCGGTATGTGGGCCAGGGCTACGTCACCTGCCATGTCATCTTTCCACGTCATCTGCCACATTACCCTGCCACTTCATCTACCATGTCAACTACCACATCACCTTCCACATCATCTGCTATGTCACTGCCACGTCATCTACTATGTCATCCTGCCACATCATCTTGCCATGTTGCCCATATCGTACGTCAGCGATTTTAACATTTACCTACAGTGACAATTCTTTGAAAACTGTGATGTGCGATTGCGATCGGATTGCATCGTACATTAGAACATTTCACTTATGGGCGCTTACCTCCTGAGCTTTGCGATATGCGATTTTGCGATTGCATCGCAATTTAAATAGCTTGCGAGTGCTTTTAAAAGGTAAGTTATAAAAT
The DNA here is from genome assembly GCA_034641835.2 of Pinus albicaulis. Lineage (NCBI taxonomy): Eukaryota > Viridiplantae > Streptophyta > Pinopsida > Pinales > Pinaceae > Pinus > Pinus albicaulis. The sequence goes on along the minus strand of CM076582.1, from coordinate 258,772,180 downwards.
GAGTGTAGTGCGAAGTGCGACGTGTTAAATGCGAAAAGGTGTGAAAAGGCAGAGGGGTAAGGAATATGAAAAAAAAAAGGTTTTGCATGCGGATTGGTTATATATAAAGGTTTGGATGGGTCCCATCAAAGCGCATCAGTGAGGTTTTTATGTTTCGGTGATGAATTAAGAAAAAAGGTTAAAGCTTGAAGGGTGTGGAATGCGGGCATATCTATGATTTCAGACTTTAATATAAAATGGTTTATAAAGAAATAATTACCTAATTTTATACGTGTGGATTTTGGGGTTTGAATGGGATTCAAAGCATTTCAGAATATGGAGGAAATGAGGGGGAAAGAGGGTGAATGAAATGGAATGAGGGCATAAATGAAGTTTGATTCCCATGACACCTTATGAGAAACACTTCCGTCCTTCTACTGGACATCAAATCAGATTGATTCCTTTGAAGCTCTTTACAGTCAGAAGTTCCCTTTCTTTCTCTGAAAATAAATGATAGCCATGGAATATTATTTTCAGTTTAAATATAAGCAACAATCAGTCACCTTGTGATACTGTAAATTATAGGACTCTAACAGTGGCTCCAGCTGGGGATGGAAGCTTCTTTAGGAGGTGTCAAGCACACCATAGACTAGTGGCCTGATCCATTTGGTTGATCACAAATCTGCAACTTAATTTTCCACAAAAAACTTTGTGGCTAAGAAGGCTTAGTTCAAAATCAACACTATGCAAACTGAATTATGGAAAATACTTTCACTGAAAACTGGAAAGCAATCTAAAACTAAAACTGGAAATATGCTCATAGTTTTGAGCTTATTTGGATACCTACCTACCCTACTCTACTGAAATTGTTGTTGTTCTAAATGATACAATAATGTCAGTGCAACCAGTCATGTAGCAGCAGAAACAGATGGACAACTTGACTGTTTGTCAAGACAATCAACAGTATAACCTGATTATGTGTCCTCACAACCAAATTTATAATATGTAATGGAAACTGCTGATGTATTTGATCTTTATAGAAAATACATGCTTGAAAAATTGAGCTAATAAGATTCTCCATATACTCAACTATAGGATCACTTAAAACATGATGTATAATACCTGCTTCTAGGCCTTCAATGACTATTTGATCAGTTGTATCCCCAATATTAAACATTGAAACCTCATCTTTAGTTTGGTATTTGAAAGAAAAATATTTCTCCATATGTAAGCCAAGAGGTAGTACAATTTCATCTTGCTTAGGGGAAGGATGACTTTCCAAGAATTCTTTAGGATCTCAGAAATTATATGAATGAATTTGAGAATTCAAAAGTTCAATACAAGTTTCATATCTTTCAACAACTATCTCCAGAAAACATTTTTTATCTTCAGGATTAAATTTGCTTGACTACAAAATGAGAAAGACAGCCGCTATAAAATATTCATCAAGTTGAAATTTCGATAACTGATTTCTGAATGCATTTAGAACTTCACTAGAGAGTTCTGCCACAAACCTTGTCATTTTGTTCAGTAGGAACTCTAGTCAGCATGTTGTAGAGTCGCAATGAATCCTCAAAGCATGGGTTATTTGAATCGTGAAGTCGCGAGTTGACTAATGCAACCTTATTATCTATGGTCAGTGTCCACCATCAGTAATTAGATCTGAACTTTGATGTGCTTTCTAAGGAAGATAAATTTTGTTGTCCCTAGTATGGTCACCATTATATTATCACCCTATAATTTCTGAAGGCTGAAGGCAAAACCACGGAGTGAAACATCAAAACACTTTGGAATCCAAGAACCAGCCTTCTTGGACTCAGAGAGGGCTCTCTCTGTTAGATATAGCTTTGTTTATAAGAGAATTTTAGGCTAGCCGCTAGATATTCTAGAAACGACTCCTAAAACAATCAGAAAGGATTCCACAATGCTCACCACGTAGAAAAAATTGAGAGATATGATTTGACTCCAAATCACATCATTTAGTGGGAAGAAGGGCAGTATTACACAAATGGTAGGCAAGCTCAACAATTGAACGACCGACCAATAGTGTATAAACCCCCAATATATTTTAATTAGGGTATCGAAAAGATAAGAACTTGTGTGCAGCTCGCCTTTTCAGCTGAAGATATGAATTCCTTCTACCACTAATATTATGCTAATGAACCACAAGTGTGTTAGTTCTAAGGAAGATGCAAAGCCTCCGAGTAGAATAGTGGTAGCCCAAATGAAGTTCAAAGTTCCGAGCATGGTGGTCAACTTCTTGAGAATGGCAAGCATGCCAGCGACTATAATCATATTCCTCTTAGGAAATCAGTAAGCCAGTTCAACATGCGGCATTGGGCAGGAGCGGTATTCAGGCAATGAAATTTGTCCAAAAACTTGTATGACGAAACTGAAGCTCCCAAAAATTGTATTCTATAATAATAATCTGCTTTGCTTGACATCTATGAGTCATGAATATATAAAATCTGATGTGCTCCAATCAGCTTCTACAAGACAAGAATATAGGGCCATCCTTGGATTGATGAGAACCTTATGCGGGTGAGACCCTTCACCATTGCGAACTAAGTACCTAGCTAGTGAAACCCTTCACCATTGCGAACTTAGTACCTAGCTAGTGAGATTGAACTAGGCATACCTGGAGCCAGCCAGCTATTGAGATAAAAGTTGATTGGTACGAATATTAAATACCATGTATTTAGTCAATATTTGCTTTTGGGCTTTTTAGATTTTGTTTCTTATTTATAATCACATAAGTAAATGAGTTCCTTCTCTGCTTTTTTGTTGTGTCGTTAGGAAAACAAGATTACGGCAAAATTAAATATCTGGAAAATTTACTGATTATTGACATGAATACTTAAACAAAAGCATCAATACAAGCAACATAAACAAAAACAACTAACAAAAACATCGAACACTACACATAGAATAAACACCAATGCGACGGTAACAAAAACAACCAACGCTCCACATCAGAGAAAACCACGAGTCAAGTGATAAATCTATAAGAACAATGATATGCAATTTCACAATGTTTCACTTTGCTCTAACTCTCAAAATGTAACATTTTGCATCCATTAAGCTGAAGTGCCAAAGCAACCTTTGATAAACAAATTTTAAATAAATTATAATGCTAGCCACAACCGAGAATATAATAGTATCTAAAACGCAACATAACCACAATTACATAAACGCAGCATAACCAAACCACATTTGCAGAAGTAAATGTGTAAATGCGGTTGGTATAGGTAGAACTCATCATTTCCATCATTTTCCTTATGTCAATCAACTTTTATAAATGAGATAATTTAATATAATTTATTAATATTATTAATTTAATACAAATTTTTCTCGGATGCGAGTGTTTAGTACTGATAGGTGGAGGCCTAGTGCGTGGTGCATGCCACAGCCACATGACTTCGCATGGCTCTAACGTCGGGAATTAAAAACCTCTGTGTTTTCTCCAACGACATTCATTCTCCACCTGCTATCTGGTTTAATGCTCTTCCCACTCCACCTGCTCCCTGGTTTAATGCTTGTCCTTCTCACAGGCCTCTAAATCAAATCATGGATCACTGTCATCCTCCCGCTCTCTCTGTTCGATGCCTATATGTGCACGTTTCTGGGCTTACCTCGTAGAACCTCCTTCCGTCTTCCTCACCTCCTCTGCAGCTGAATGCATCTTGTCATCTTTGTGCTTGCCACCCTGTCTCTCCTCACACCTCCCCTGCATCGCCATCTCGTCCCGCCGTGCCATTCAATGTCCCCTCATGGCTCTCTTGTGACACCATGCCTTGATGCCACATGATGCATTGTTTCCGGGGCCGAGGGCGAGGCTAGGCCTCTTGTCCACCCATCTCCTTTCTCGCAGATAGTAACTCTGCCCCCTATGAGGACCAACCTGCGGAACTCATGCTTAACTTGGACGCTTTTGAGGAACAGGGCCAACAATGTGTCTATGCTTCTATCTCTCTTCGCCTCCTGGAATTTCACTCCTGTGCAATGGAGTATAGCTCTTGGAAGTGCTTGTCGAAGTCCACTATTTGAGAGTCCAATCACCAATTCTCCAAAACATCGGCAGCTCTTCCAGAAAAAAATGCATTTTACTCATGAGGCAGTGATTGTGGGGAGAGTTCAACAACAAAAGACAAGAAATAACTTGCAGGGGCACGTCACCATCAATGCCAGTGCCGTTAGCGCAGCAAACGAAAAAGGCCGAGGATTCCTCTGAGGAATATGGTTGCTACATTGTCGAGGAGCCTCCCCTAGATGTCTGAAACATGAACAACGACGGAATATTTTGTATCTCTAGGTCTCCTACTTCTGCAAGCTTTTACGCTACTGTTTTTATGTCTTTCTTGTATACACTTTGTTTTCTCTCTTTTTGGACAATGATGGATCATGTTGGTTCCCCCTTGGTGGGCAGCACATTCTGGACTGGTTTCCCTACCTGGGGCAGTGCATATTTTGAGTTTTTGAACTTTGTCTTAGCCTAAATTGACTAGCACAAGAAATTTCGGCGAGCGTGTGTCGAATGTAATCCTTTTGTATTATATAAATAGAATTAATATTACTTAGAAAAAAAATAATACAAACTTTTAGAAACGAGATAATTTAATATAATTTATTAATATAATTAATTTAATATGAAATGGTCAAATAAAAAATCAATTTATATAATATTATAATAAAAATAAATAAATGTAATTAAACAAAATTTTCAAAGTTAAAGATATCGAACCACTTTGGAGAATAATGAAATCTTAAAAAAAAAAAACCTAAAAGCATGAGAAGCCATGAAAGTAATAAAATATTTAAAAAGGGAATCTAAATTAAATAAGGATATGTCATCTTGATCACAACTCAAGAATTGTCTACTATTATTTACAGAATAATAAATAAAAATTAAAAGATACATAAGAACAAGGGCGGCTGCATGGTAGTTAGTCTCTACCATCCGGGGTTGCTTTGATGATGTAGGGTCAGATGACTTAACTCAATGCCAAGTAATTTCATTCAATACCCTAGCCGAAAGTGTTGCATTGATATGTGTGAGACATCAAATAGCTAAAATTTTACAATAACCATTGTTATTATAATGTATATTTCTCCCTATAGGGTTCATATTTCAAATGAAAACCAACCTAGGTTTTTATAATGGAATAGAATTCCTGAGTGTAAATTGAAAAAGAAAACCAACATATGCTGCTATAGTGGAATAGAATTCCTCTACCTCCTATACAACTATAGAAAAACTAGAAAAATGATAATTTTAACTACCATCCATAGCTCTATTTAAATTTACAAGCTACTCAATTCAAAAAAAAAACTTAAAACCTCCTTATAATACTACTAATATAGCCAAAAATCAAGCTTCTATGCTTAACTACAAAATAGCACCGTTCATTATAGCACTGTTCATTATGGCACCCTTTCATTAGCCTCACGAATAATATTCCAATAAAATCTGAATCCCCAGACAAAAACAATATTTTGTATGATTTATCATACTCGATGAGAAAATTACAACTGTCATATGAATCATGAATATGCACCATGAGTATTGCTTTTCTAGACTATGCTATGCACTTTAGACGTCTCACGGCTTCCTGTTAAGCACGATAGGCGTTATTAATAAAGAGACTGATAGGTGAGATAGTGAAAACTTATACGTAAAACAAGCCAAGTCCTCCCTTCATGTTGTCTGCATTTTTATGAATTTGAAATAAATTGCAAGTCCTACCATTGTATCTAATCAATGAAAATTTTAAGATATCAAAAACTGTTTTCTACTATTCATATTCCAACTAGTATTTTTCCCTTCTTAAATCAGATAATTGAAACTGTTTTCCCTTCTTAAATCAGATAATTGAAACTGTTACAACGTTGTGATGCAACTAAGATTTAGGTAACTAGAGAAATGGTTATCATGTATTTTTGAAATAAATATAAATAGATGGTTGGGGATATGAATATTATACATTGAGGTTGATGTAGCTTTTGCATAATCTAAAAATTATTATTAATATTATAACCTCAGATATTTTTGAACATTTTTATTGGTCACAATGACAACGACCGATTGATTTAAATTAACATCTTTTGCCGTCAAAAACAACTTAGACATGAAAAATATCAAGGTTCATGTTTACCGTGTCAATAGGTAGTTTCTAATATTATAGCAATGACTGCGGGAAAGGAATAGGAAACATCAATATGTATCTAGGTAGGAGATGTGTGCAGTGTGGGAAATGGTTGTTGGTTCAATGGGCCTTTGATTTCTTGGAAAATTTAATGGGTTGAGTGTGATCAGTTACTGAATCACCAATCCGGCATTCACTGACAAAGAATGAACAATAACACGGAGTCCTGGTTAATTTTATCAATATTAAGAGAATAACATTATATTGGAAAAATCAACAATAAATAATTGTAATAAGATTAAATTAAATTGGACTTACCCAAACTAAAATAGGATACTATAATGAACACATATGACACTTAACAAATGGTTAGAATTAGATTTTCCAATATACCGAACAAAAATGCTTCTTTGAAAAACTAAACTAGGATACTAGAATGAACACATGTGACACTTAACAAATGGTTAGAATTAGATTTTCCAACATACCAAATAAAAATGCTTCTTTAAACAACAACGTCATGAGAAGTGGGGCAAGAGCAGGAGCCAAAATGAGAGGAACTTGGAAAGAGTCTTCATTTCTTAGTGCAATACATGCTTTTCGAAAACTATCAGTGGAAAATACGTTTAATGTTCAAAATGATCATGTTAAACTGATAGTTTCAACATAGTTCCTTGAATTTGTGAGCAACTCGGATGTTTGACAACTAGACATACCCTATCCAAATTACTTGAAAACGAAAATCAGAAGCATATTAGAGAAGGTAATATAAAGATAGCATCAAAGAGTACAAAAACCATTCCCAACACTATATAAAAATTCTAAAGAAGCTCCAATAATTGAATTACAAAAATATTGAAAGAGAGGATTCAATAACTTAAATTTTGAAAGTAGATACAATGAAGTTATGAAATTTAACGATAAGAAGATTCCTTTGAAAGAAATTACAAGCCCTACCACTATAGCTGATCAGTGAAAATTTTAGGATATCAAAAATTGTTTTCTAGAGTTCATATGCTAACTTGTCTTTTACAATTCATATGCTAACACATCTTTTAATCCGGTGAGGTCCTAACCAACCCCACTCTAGGGAATGGTTGGCTATAAAATTATTTAATTGAAACACTTTGATAATGACTCCCTTCAAAATAAAGGATTTTATATCATAGAACGTGCTATGGATGAGGTCATAATAACTTTGTTGAAGTATGGATGCAGAGAACATGTAATGGAAGAATGGAATCCAAATTTGCACATATCATAAAAGGTGGAGAATGTGGACGAGCATATGGGAAACATGATTTCCACCTTTTGCAGATAAGCTTAGGAGAGCGGAGAGAGGAAAAGATTTTGCAGATAAGAAAGTAAATATAGTGTCATTCTTGTCAAAATAGGCATATTTATCATATTGACTAGAGTTCCATACAAGAAAAAAAAAACAAAATCACATCATCAATTTTCCATACAGATTAAAAATAATTGAAGAGTTGTCTCATGATGAGTAAATTTAGATAACACCTCAATATATTGAAAACATGAATCTAACTACAAATCATCCATATCAATGAGCATCTCCACCATACCTCGTATTGCTTCGATTGACCTGAACCTCTCTAATGAAAACAAATTCTCTTTCAGAAGTGCGGATAGTAATCTAGTACCCCTCAGATGTTCATCACCATTGTTGGACTACAGTAGCTCCATGATATATGACACAATTGTCATTCTCGAGCTATCGAAAATTCTTCCACGAAGGCACCGCAAATATTTATTATCAAAAAACTGATAAAGCATGTGCATTTGAGAGTCGTCAAATGTACACTTTTCTTTCACATCAAACACCAATATACTTATCCACATCCTCAAACAACGCACGAGAAGTAATACTCTTGCATTCATTTGCAAAGATATTTGTGATATTCTGCGTTGGTGAGGTCGTACTCCTTCATTGGTTAAACAGATTGGTGAAGTCGTAACCCTAAAGAAGAGTCCGAACAGAATGAGAATGGATTCCATAATAGTCACCACATATAAAATTTTGAGAGCCACATTTTGATTCTGATCCTTAGCCTAGGGTAGTGATAAACAATTGAAAGTCATGATCAAGCATATCACGGCCGATAATTCTTGTATAAGCACTGAAAATCCTTTAATTATGGTATCGAGAAAATAAGAACTTGTGTGTAGCTCGCCCTTTCGGCCAAAGGTATGAATTCCTTCTGCCACTAATATTATGCTAACAAACCTGTAATATCACAAAAGGGAGAATGCAGTAATACTAAAACACAGTATAAGAACTACAGAAAAGTAAACAATTAATCTAAAGACAATATCAGAATGTACAAAGAAGTTGAGCCATTTTATTATGTGGAGATGGATTATAGTTATAGCAGTGTACAAAATATAAGGTAATATAGCCAAGTAGATGGCCTAGAATGAGCTTGAAAGCATGCTACAACAAGCATTGCCTAACTGGAGAGCTGCAGGAAGCAATATTATGCTACCCCTTCAGCAGATAATGAACATGTGACTACTGGCTGAAAGGGAAATGCAGATATATGGAGCTCAGGAGCTTTGATGATGCCAAGATTCAAGATCTGGCCAATGTTATGGAGACCCAAGATAACTAAGAAAGGAATTTCTAGATCTATGAGTTTTAAAAATCACCCTCCTAGGGTTTCACTCTACAACTGTTGGGTCTACAGATCTGAGCTAGATCTGATCATATGTTGGCTGCAATATGATGTACAACCAGATCTAAGCTTTGAGGGATGATCCCTCCTTCAGATCTCCAAGCTAGAAGCTTGAGATCTTGTCTCTTCTTCCTCCTCCTCAAAATGCAGCAACTGAATATGTAGCTGCTGAAGAAATTGCAATGTACAAGAGGGAGAGACTCAAAACCTGCTAAAATTTGCTACAATAAGTTCTGATCTGATGGAAATGATGATGGCAAGGTGAGGGGATGATCACTCACAGGATTCCTAGCTGAAATTCTAGAAACTTCCTTCCTCCTTTGGATCTGCAATGATGGACTACACAATCCTTGATGGGACTGCTACTGATAGAAGGTCAATAAAATTTGGACTGATGCCAGATCTGAAATGAAGCCCTGGGAATGTTGATCTTGAATCCCAAGGTGATAGGAATAATCCGTCACCGATTCTCCAGCTGAAATACTGAAGACAACCTCCTCCTCCCAAACTGATCTTCAAAAATTGCGTAATTCCTGAAGGTATGTGTTCTGCAGAGAGTGGAAATAGTATGGCACCAATGCCTGATGATGAATGGAAACTCAGAATAACCTTCCCAGAGTAGGCACACAAGTCTCCCATGGGTAAGGGTGGGATTCCCGCTCGAGAACAGCTCGTGCTAAACAGCACTGCAAACTTAGCTAAACAACATAAGAGTGCATGGAAATGTTACCTGACAAATCCAGATCTAAACAGATAATCAAATCATAAACTAAAGCCTACCTTTCATTCTACCTTCACCTTCATTATATACAAAGTGATCCTTTCCAAGCCTTGGCCCACCTCTAAATTGCGTTGTACATGTGGACATGAGCCTCGATGTTTGACTGCGCTATCTCTCCATGTCCTCCATCATGTCTTCATGCAATATGAACCATCTCCATCATGTGTGAATTAAATACACTACTTCCTCCATCACTTCATCATGAATGCTCTATTGTCTTACATTAGATTCCCTCCATGATCTCAGTTGGCTGCTTCAACCTCTATGATCTATCTCATTAATGAGACATGATCTCCACTCCTTTCACATTAGTAGCTGCTCCACTACTCCATTATGTAGATATATATTTAATTAATCCACATTCACACATCAAAAGTGGATCTTATTCATATTGGAGGATTATGGGTCCCTCCACCCTTTTATTTACTTAATTAAATAAGGAAATTAAGAACTCTAATATTCTAGTTATCTTGTGAAAAAATGGGGGTATTACAGAACCAAAAGTATTTTTGTTTTAAGGAAGATGGGAAGCCCCGGAGTAGAATAGTGGTAGCCCAAATGAAGTTCAAAGTTCCGAGCATGGTGGTCAACTTCTCAAGAATGGAAAACACGACAACAACTATAATAATATTCCTCTCTGGAAATCGGGGAAGCAATTGAACACGTGACATTGGGTAGGAGCGGTATTGAGACAATGAAATTTGTCCCAAAAAATTGTCTGACTAAACTGAAGCTCCCCACAGTTGTATTCAGTAATATTTATCTAATATTCTTGACATCTACAAGTCATGAATATATAAAATATGATTTTCTCCAACTATCTTTTATGAAACAAAATAAATGATGAAGTGAAGCTCCTCCCACAAGTCAACAATCCTTTCCTTTGATGATAATATTTCCAACTTATTTGAGCAACATAAGTCTACCTTCAGTGATCCCCTCTGAATCCTCGAGCATGTGGTTGATTTATAGGCAAAGAGGAGGAAATTTCAGATCCATATCAAGGATGAGATCCACTAAAGGTGGGATTAAGGTTCCTTGAAGAATGGGAATTTAGCTCCTGATCATAGGGTTTAGTCTCAAATAAGCATGACCTTGAATCTTGCAGTTGGGATATATTCACCCAACAAAGCTTTTAGTATTCACCTTTTATTTTTACCTTTTGTTGAGTCATGTGTGCAGTCTATAGTGGAAGACAAAGAAAAATTTTGCACATGCATCAATGGTAAGACCTCTGAATTCCCATGAGCTGGTTAGGAAAGTATGCGAATAACCAAAAAGTAGGGTTTTGATTTTATTTCCTAGAATTGTTGTTTTTTTCAAGGTGTTTAAGTTGTTGACTTACAAGGGAGTGCTTTGGAACACATTGATGGATAGCGAAAGATCCATTTTAATGGTTAGTTGTCATGGTGACAAAATGATGTGTAATAGATTGCCCCATAAAGTGAAAAATGAGAAAGGATATTTAAGTACTAAATTTCTTTATCATGCCAAATATTGGATTGAATACCATGGTTGGATACCTACAAAAATCGATCAACGTTTAGAATGAAATACATAATGATCACTGAGGTAGGAATTACCATACTCAGAGTAAACATAACTCAATGAACTAATAGGGAAATAAACTAAGAATCATGTGAACAATAGACACAATATGGGTGCAACCATCAAATATGAATGTATTTGTACAATCATGAATACATAGCTCCTAATAGCCTGGATGGATGAAACAAGATCTAGGGTCTTGATCTCCATCTCTATCGATCCATAGTACGAATGTAACCATGCGAGTAAATGTCTTAAAGTCGAACATGGTAGAAACCAATTGATTACCAGTCAATGATGTAAATCGTTAACAACTGCAAGAGAAACCACTATTAATGACAATGGTCCTCAAGGTACTCCTAGTACAATCTGTGGAGTGTGAAAAAAAAATGTTATGAAGTCGAACATTCATAGAATGGTTTGATCGAAGGTCAATGATGAGAAATTGTCGTCGAAGGAGAGAAACATGTCATTAAGGTATGTAGACTTCAAGGTACTCAAGAAGGTTTATAGATCAACTTCCTAGGTAATGAGCTGAAGTCAACAGAAAGTGATCTGTCGTAGTAGGGCCTATGAAAGGAAACTCATGTGAAGTTTTGAAGAAAAATATACTAGTACTGACTTAGGGATGGCTGACACAATTGAAGGCTACAAATTGAAAGGTAATTTGACTTAGGTTGGATTTCTCTTAAACAAATCAGTGACACTATTGCGATTCAGAATTAGGAAATTTTCTTACCATGTTTCCTTATCTTGACATTCGTTTTTCAAGCCTTTTATGTATATAATGTGGTGATTTGTGTGTTGTGAACTTTAGAAAGTGCTCAATAAAGTGTTTCATCATTTTATTCTTTAAACAAATTGATTTAACTATGAAAAGATGTGTTACGCTTACAATTTGAAATGATAACTGACAGGGATTTCGATAAGAGGATGGTGTTCCCTGGTGTAGCTGGACAGGAATAAGTAACACAAAGCTACTTGGGTTAGTTGTAACCTAGATAAGGAGATTAAAAATGACATCATGGAAATACAAGCTGTGAAGAATACTTTTCCCATCGATTACGAGGGAATTTGAGATATTTTGTGATTCGAATTGAGCATTCCAAGAATCTTTAGATTCTGAGGATCACTTCTTTATTTTTAATTATAGAATTCCTTGTAATTATAGAAGTGAGGAACAAAGCCTCGTTGAAGACACTTTTTTTACTGTAATTCTCGTATCTATGCTCTGAATTTTTATACACATACTTTGCAATATTTTTGTTGATCAATTTAACGAAGGATTCGACGGTTTAACTTTAATTATTGCATTGATTTAGCTTTAAGGCGGTTGAATTCTAGTGATCGTGCATGCAATCCTAAAATGACTACTGCCCTCTATGTGTTATTAAATTTACATTTCAGCTTTTCAAATCTTGTTTTGCAATTATTCAATTACTTTCTAGAATTGATCATTGTTTAATGAATTTTTCATTACAACGATAGTTGCCACAATAGTTTGAGAAATTGTCATTAGAATCATATTTGTGATAATTGATTTTCTAAAATTGTTATTTATCGTGTCATTTCCTATGATTGATGAAGAATTTTTAAGTGCAAGGTTTTATATTTCCTTCAACAAATTTGTTTCTAGTCGGACATGCTTTTTCATTTCTATAGCTGCAGTTTCGTAGGAAACAACTTGTACTTAGCATAATTTTATTTTGAAGGTTAAATCCTTTGATTATATTAAATGAGCTTTTGATTGTTTAAATTCATGAAGTTGTGATTAAAGCTTTTATTTTAGGAGATCTTAGTTGTTTCTTGTATTTTCATGCATTTACCTTCCAATAGGACTAGACAGATTAGGTTACATAAACACTAGTATTTGCACATAGTATGTGGAAACCTTGAAATAAATAGATGAGTTCCCGATTGACAATATAATCTTTAAAGGTATGTTGGTATTTTTAAAGAACAACTATGTAGCCCAACATTTTGGTGCCATTGCCAGGGAGGTTGTCAAAGAAGTGCTAGTTGTATCCCTGTAGGGTTGGGTATTAATGATGGAAGGTAAGAACCTGCACATGCACCAAGTAGAAATCTTGTGCCAGTGCCTACCGTCAGCTGACACTTTTAGAATTTTTTAATGTGCATGACTAGGAAAAAACCTAATACCATAAATCAAGAAGTCATAGATTCAAAACCAATTTCAAAAACAATAAAAACTTGAGGTCACTCTGGCCTTGGAAGAAATACCTTTACAGAAACTCATTCGCCATTCGAAATCTCAAGCATTGGTAGGTTCTTGAAAAACATTTGGGAAGAGTTATACTGTTGCCTCTCAAGCGGAAATATCTTTGTCTACAACTCACACTAAGATTCCAGATAAGCCTATGAGGTCTGAGTAGAGTTTCCAAAATACATTCATTAATAATCCCAATCCTTCGAGTAAAAGCAAGAGGCATTCCTATAACCTAAGAGAGGGATGGGGTGAAATAAGTGATCCACAACTATGATCTTATGAATTTCCAACAACACATGTTGCCAAGGGAGAATCTAACATTCTTAATCTGAATAATGTTGTAAGACCTACTCATAACCAAAAATTTAGCTAGCAAATTGTTCTTTGGATAATTCCCCCTAACCATGAAATACATGAGGATTACTAGAAATTTTTTGACGAAGTAAAAAATGTAGCACCAAGAACATAGACTTTGACCATAGAATATCCTATTGTTGATCCACAGGCTAATGCACCAATGAAAGATATCCCATTACAAAATATTTGAATTTTTTAGGAATGGATTCTAAGGATATTAACGCATTTCTGTTTGAATTTGACATCTTACGCCAAGTTTATGACTATACCACTGATGCTCAAAAAATGAAATTGTCTCCTTCCACTTTAAAGGAAGAAACTCTACGTTGGTTTATGGGATTAGGGGGAGGAATCATAACTTGGTTGGATCAGATGAAAAATGATTTCGTCACTAATTATAAGGACTATTGTCGGTCTAGGGAACTTAAATAAGAAATATTTAAAATGATCTCTAAAGAGGATGAGACTTTGGAATAATATATCGAAAGATTCCAATACAATCTACAAAGATCACCTTATACCACTCTACCTAGACAAACACTAAAAACTTCTTTGATTAGAGGAATGAAAGATGAATGGATATAGACACTTAATTTAATGGGAAAAAGTGATATTTCTAAGGAATAATATGATGACATTGAAACATTGTGTATCAAGTGCTCGCGTGGAAGTACAAGAACCAAATTTGGGGTTTTCGATCCCCTCAGCAAAACTAGCAGAACTACAAGGGGAGGCGTGACTCATGTAGAAATTGGTAATCTCATAGAATACATTAAAAATTATATTTTGAGTATGTTAACTACACAGTTAGATGTCTTGTAGGTGAAACAAAAACAAGAAGAGGCATAACAGGCTTTAGCGATTTTTTTCTCTCGCTTCCGAAAGAAACATATCTGCAAAGAGGTCCCACTAGACACAATAAAAATATGTGCCATACATGCCAAATATCACTCCACAAATTTTTTTTCCTTACTCCTAGAACTGAAAGTTGTGTTCGATAAGGTAGAGGAAGATCTTGAGCCATCATATCTTATGGCGCAATAATGACAGTGGCAGACATGCACTCCATGTATGATCCAAGATCCTGCTTTATTTTATTGTATAAAATATACCCAAAAATGGATTCCTAGATCATAGTTTCAACAAAATTTTAATATCGCATGGAAATCCTAATCATAATCTACATTGGCATGGGAAAATCAGCCATTTTTCAGGCCCTAGTGGGCCAGTTAACAATATTCTACACCCTTATGGAAAAATTCCTCAAACAACATATAGTTGTCCCATTGGGAAAATTTCCCTAGATAGGGACCAGTGTGTTCTCAAAATTGGAAACGCCCTATGGGAACAGTCAATCCATCTGTTGGGTCATTTCCTCAGTCGCGAGCTGTAATGTCCCAAAATGGGAACAACAAAAATATTAAAACAACACTTCTTCAGAAATAACGCAGTTCAGCAAAGTAAGAGTAGGAGGCCAATATGGAGGATCAAAATTTACATATATATCAGCAAATCAGATTTACAATAAGGCCCATACCATGTATAATAGGAAATATAAGACTTATACAGAATAAATCCCTCAAAAGTAGGTGCTGCAATCACATATATTCACTGCAAAAGGCTTGACAGTGTTATTTTCATTATGCTACAATAGTTATTGATTACAACTTATATTTAGAGAAAAATAATACATGAGCAGTCAGATCTATGACAGATCCATACACTATAGAGTCTCTACTTTACATACCCCTTGGGGTTTTCAGTAATACATGAAGCACAGGGAGTAGATCTCAGATCTAAACCTACAGGTCTGTAGAAATCTTCAGAAAATATGTAGTAAATATAGGAGAATGTAAATCAGATCTGAATATAACATGGATTAGATATACAATCCATGGATCACCACAGTGAAGGGTAGATTCCCAACACTAGAGATCTCTCCTCCAAGTTATGCCAAAACACCCTTACAACATCACCTATAGAAAAACGAAGATCTAGAAGATGGACTGCGCTGTAGGGTTTAAGATCATTTTGGCCTGATGCAAAGATGTGTATTTGAAGCTATAAAGGTCCAATACACTCTTTCCAATGTGATAGAAGACTTTCCCACTGAAAAGAGACACTAGAATGGCCTAGATCTAAGTAGATCTAGCCTCCACTTGCTGCAGCTTACAAGGACAACCAAACCCTCAATAGGATCTGCGTTGTAGGTGTAAGATGAAGCTTGAAAAAATGCCTGAAAGTGGACAAGACATGCAAGACTCTTCCTAGGGGCCTCTCAAGGAAAGAGGTGGTAAACAACACTATTCGCTGCTAAACAGCAAGAGAATGATATATGTCGTAACAAACAGTATATTCAGAAATATAATACCCTCAACAAGCTTCTCATGCTACCCTCCTCTTCCTTTTATAAGATAGGAATCTCGCAAAACCCTAAACCACCTCAATGATTTAGCTTCTTTCACATGTGCCACCTCAAACTAAGATTGCGTTGTGCATCAATGAGGTACATCCCTCCCAGACAACGTTGTTGATTTGGTCATGGTTGACTTGGTCAAATGGTCTAGCCTCTTTCACACTTAAGTGTGCTTATGAAAATAGCCCAGATTTAGCCTTCTTCACATTGGGCATTGATTTATTTTGCTGTTTAGGAGTTTTATTGATCCTCCTTTACAATTTTATTCATGAAATAGGAAGACAAAACAAAATTTATATTCCCATTCGCTTGGGCTAATTGGGAATATTACAGTCCTCCCCTCCAAAATTTTGCTTGTCCTCAAACAACTAATAGGGTGAGTGTTGTAACACTTATTCTCCTTCATTGGTGACAGCTTCATGAGTTAAGCTTTCTGCATAAGCTAAGTGTTCACCAATCCAAACCTCCATGAATTGTTCCTCCAAGTTTCTCATGAGATGTAAATAGGCCATCCCATAAGGAGTCACTAACTCAAATGAAAAAACATGGCTGAACCAATGTCCTCCCTGAAACATGTAGCATAAGGTGCATGGAGAGCCTCCATCCCATGTGGTACATACATGCCTCCCATCATCCCTCCATACATACCCATAAAAACAAAAATTATATCATTAATGTATGGAAGAAAAACTACATACATACAAACAGAAATTTGAGCATTGGGAGGTGGGTCATAGTCCCACATATGATACCAGCGCATGGCGTCTCCTGCCTGAATTAGATCAAGGTGTGGTAAGTGGCTTCCCCACCACTTACTTGCTGCACATGTCATCTCACTATGGTTGAAGGTGTGAGATATGTTTGGTGCCTTTGGGAAGCCACCATCATGAAATAAAATCTCCCTTTGCACATCAAGGGAGTGGCTAAATTTAAAAATATTAGTGGCCCACTGTTTGCCATGAGATTTATATGATACATCACTCCTCTGTGGAGTCATGGCCTGCATAAACATGGTGAAAGAATATGTAAAATCAGAAAATGAAACTTGCTTTACATGATCAGATTTTTCACCATCAATGTTCCTCATACACATGGAGTTGTGCGTGGACCTTTCTCCTCTTTCCAAAGAAGGAAGAGATGGTTGAAATAACTCTTGCATAGAGTCACATGACTACCCCAACTCCACATAGTTCATGATTTCTTGAAAATGTTGATGTAGTTCTTCTTTCAAGCCTTCCAAATCAAAGTTCCTTATGATGAACTTGTAGATCCTCATGGAATACATATGGCTGAAACATAACTATTTGTATGCTCCTTGTAGTAACTTCTGCTTGAGCTTAGAAGCTCTAGACAAGAATATCCTACCATGATGATAGATGACCCCTCCTTGGACTAAGTAGCCTTCTTCATGCAGTTGGTCATCAAGTATCATACAAGTGTGAATATCTTTAGAATAATCCACTAGCAGTTGGGATTTCCAATACAGATCTACACTGCTTAACAATGACAGCACTGATGATGCATCAAAATAAATGTCTATCATGTTGTTGATCTCCTCTTTGACATTTCCTATGCCAAAGGTGTATGTTGGAAGGACATACCTTCGATTCTCCTTCTCCAACAAAGCATAATAAAAAATGAAGATGGGTGATGATGATGAGAGAAGAGAATCTCCCTCCTTCTTGAGCTTACCCAAACCTCCCAGAGCTATAGCTTTGCCTTCAAGTTCTCCAATCCATCCTAGATCTAAACTTGGAGTAGCATGTTGTGAGGTATACCTCACCAAATCTGAATCAGGTGGCCTCCTAGGTGGTTTGCCACTAGATAGTGATGTCCCATGGACCATCCTCATATGCATAATAGATGAGAACCTCATGTCCTTGCTTCCACAACAAAAATTTGGCTCTGCTTCATGTCTAGAAATCTCATGAAATTTGGGGACCACTCTTAGTGATGCAAGAGTGGTTCTGATTGGAGCATTTGCTTATTTTTCTCCTCCTAGCAATAGTGTATCACCTTCTGCTATGTCAGTGTTGTGATCCCTCCTTTGTTCTATCTTATTGTTTATCATCATAGACATATGCTGCTCATGTTATCCATATGTAATATTCCTTGGAACTTCTTGCAAAGATGCAAGAGCCCCTCTAGTGGAAGAAATTGCTTCATCTCCATCTCTCAATAAAAATAGATCTCCTCCTGCTATCACAACGCTGGAGGATCTTCTTTGCTCTGTCTCTTCCTTCTCCTCATCAATGGAGGATGACTCATCATTTAGAAACCCTTCTCCTTGATTTCTTCTCGAAGAAGGTACCGTCATGTCTTCTCTTTGAGAAGGGGGTTCTTGCTGAAGTGGGGCCTTTTCCTTTGGCAAATCATACAGTAGATCTTCAACCCCTTCAACAATGTTTAGAAATGGAGTTGGCTTTATCGATCCTTCTAGCTCATGCAAAGACTCGGATTTCTTGTGCTTGATTTTCTCTCTCAAATAAGGTTCAGAATATCTCAAATAAAATATTTTCACTAACATCCTAGTGAAATTTGCATAAGAAGAGATATTTACACTTTTAAAGGAAGAAGACTCAAATATCCACTAGGCATAAGCCTTACCTTGAAGATGCAGTGCTACTACTCTCATGGATTCTTCTTCTGAAACTTGATGCAGCTAGAAATATGTGTCAATATTTCTTACCCAAGACTTGGCTAAGCTCTTAGGTGATCCATCAAAAATAGGTAGAGAAAATCTACCCAAAGTGTGCTGCATGCACCCTCTTCTTCTACTGTAGTTGCTGGATCTTCTTTTTTCTTTAAGTTGACAGAACTTTGGGAAATTGAGATGCTCCTTGAATCTCTCTAATTGAGACTCATATTCTTGGAGATAATCACCAAGATCTTCCTCCTTTGGTGTTCCTCCTTTCCCTTCTTCCTTTGCCAATAAAGTAGGCATGCTCCAACATTGTAGATCAGATTATGTGGCTGAATGCTCACACACATAGTAAGAAGTACTGGGGCTTTCTTGATGTAAAAATATCCTTGAGGGATCTGCATATCTTTCCCTTCTCATTCCTAGATTTCTCCCTTCAGCTCATACATAGCTTGAGAAAGTGTTTTAGAGAACTCTTCTCCTTTCAATATTCCAGATAAAAGGGTTTCACCCTTGTTTCCTTTGTCTTCTGTGTAATCAATTTTCTTCTGTCTTCTTTTCAGATACCCCCTCTCTCTGTCAGTAAGAGGCTCTTCTTCTGTGGAAGGCATATTGGCACTTTAAGAAATCACAGGCTGTGCCAAGATGATAGCTCTGATACCACTGTAATATCCAAAAATGGGAACAACAACAATATTAAAACAACACTTTTTAAAAAATAACGCAGTTCAACAAAGTAAGAGAAGGAGGCCAATATGGAGGATAAAAATTTACATATACATCAGAAAATCAGATTTACAATAAGTCCCATACCATGTATAATAGGAAATAGAAGACTTATACAGAAGAAATCCCTCAAAAGGAGGTGCTGCAATCACATATATTCACTACAAAAGGCTTGATAGCATTATTTTCATTATGCTACAATCGATGTTGATTACAACTTAGATATAGAGAAAAATAATGCATGAAAAGTCAGATTTATGAAAGATTCATACACTATAGAGTCTCTACTTTACATATCCCTTGGGGTTTTCAACAATACATGAAGCAGAGGGAGTAAATATGAGATCTAAACCTACGGATATGCAGAAATCTTCAAAAAATATTTAGTAAATACAGGAGAATCCAGATCAAATCTGAATATAACATGGATTAGATCTAAAATCCATGGATCACCACAGTGAAGGGTAGATTCCCAACACTAGAGATCTCTCCTCCAAGTTATGCGAAAACACCCTTACAACAGCACCTACAAAAAAATGTAGCTCTGGAAGATGGATTGCGCTGTAGGGTTTAAGATCAGTTTGGACTGATGCCAAGATGTGGATCTAAAGCTCCAAAGGACCAATACACTCTTCACAATGGGATAGAAGACTTTCCCACTGAAAAGAGGCACTAGAATGGCCTAGATCTGAGTAGATCTAGCGTCCACTTGCTGCAACTTATAAGGACAACCAAACCCTCAATAGGATCTGTGCCGTAGGTGTAAGATGAAGCTTGGCCAAATGCCTAATAGTGGATAAGACATGCAAGACTATTCCAAGATGCCTCTCAAGGAAAAAGGTGCTAAATAACACTATTATCTACTAAACAACAAGAGAATGATATATGTATTAAAAAACAATATATTCAGAAATATAATACCCTCAACAAGCTTCTCATGCTACCCTCCTCTTCCTTTTATAAGATAGGAATCTTGAAAAACCCTAAACCACCTCAATGATTTAGCTTCTTTCACATGTGCCACCTCCAACTAAGACTGCCTTGTGCATCAGTGACGTACATCCCTTGTAGACAACATAGTTGATTTGGTAATGGTTGACTTGGTCAAATGGTCCAGCCTCTTTCACACTTAAGTGTGCTTATGAAAATAGGGCATATTTAGCCTTGTTCACATTGGGAATTGATTTATTTTTTTATTTAGGAATTTTATTGATCCTCCTTTACAATTTTATTCGTGAAACAGGAAAATGAAACAAAATTGTATATTCCCATTAGCTTGGGCTAATTGGGAATATTACGCGATAAACATTACAAAATCCTCTCCATATACTTCCAAATGTTTCACCTCTATTGTGTCCTCAGATAACTTCTCAACCAAATCCTAATCCTAACAATAGGCACATCCAATATTTGGAAATTTTCAAAATCCACATTATGACTCCATCTCCTTTGAATCTAGTGAGATGCGGTTACGGTATGAATGAAAGATCTTCACAGAATATTCCTTAGGGAAACAAGGGCAGGTATAAAATGAAAAAATTATCGAAGAACAACCCTTAACATAACACTCTCCTTCCACCGTAGTTATCACTATAATGGAATCACCTAATAAATTGACTAAACAACAAGAGTCCGCTACAACTATGAATGCTTCTCCACCATACCTCAAGAGACTTATTGTAATTAAACCGTCGGTTTATTCTTATTTTGATCTCATATGGGAATTGAAAATTTTACATATTAATATTCATCTTCTCTAGGCTATTCAAGATGCTCCATTATATATGTCAAAATTATTAAGGAACTGCGTATTAAGAAGCCTAGAAGAAAACCAAAATACCCTTGTATAGTCCCTGTGTTAGGAACACTTTCTGACCTTATCTTAGGGAAGAAAGTACCTATTAAGTATGAAGATCCTTGAAACCCAGTATTTACCCTTCAAATCCAAGGGCATAACTTCGCAAACACCCTTATGGACATAGGTGTTGCAATAAATATCTTGACTGTAGAAACTTGTGGGATCCATGGGATTACAACTTTTAAACCAACCACCATTATGTTGGAATTTTTGGACAGATCGATAATTTGACTAGAAGGCACTCTATAAGACATTATTGTCTCTTTATATTCTTGGGAATAACCAGTAGAATTCTTGGTCATCAACCACATAAATCAGTTGGATGGACACCGTATGATACTAGGAAGGCCATGGCTCGTAACTACAGATGTGTATATTGGGTGTCAAATAGGAAACATGACAATTGCAAAAGGAAATTATATTACAAAACTCATCCTATATCCACCTAATAGACATATCCTATCAATTGATAATTATCGGATGTCTCCTCCAAAATATGAAGAAGAAAATATACGTCCTCCTCTTACTTTAGATGAAGCCTTTAGTTTTAAAATGCAGACTGAGTACGATGTGATTAGTGGCTTTATTAACCAGCCATTTGTTATTGGAAATTCAACGTTCAAAATGTTAAAATAAATGTTCGATAATGAGGGCGAGTGATGTCCATTGAATGTTCCAAATGATGATCATAGACCCACAAGTATGGTTCATAACAATACTCCCCGAAATTGAACATGGGAAGACTTTGAACATCAAAGCTAATATGGATGAATTATATCATGAAAATGATCCATATCCTTCAAATTTATAAATAGGCCTTCCCCTGGGAGTATTCTGATATGAAAGGCATCAACCCTCAATTATGTACACATAACATTTATTTTGAGAAAGATGCCCGTTCGATTTTCCAACCACAAAAACATTAAATCCACACCTTAGGGACATAGTAGAACAGGAGCCAAAAGTTTCTTTATGTTAATTTTATATATTCTATTTCTAATAGTCAGTGAGTCCCACCTTTGGTTGTGGTCCCTAAGAAAAATGAAAAATGGATAATTTTCTACATTACTACGAATTGAATAAATGTACGCAAAAAGATCATTTCCCTCTTCCTTTTGTATATCAGGTCCTTGATACTCTTGATGGGAAGAAATTGTTTTCTTTCCTTGGTGGTGTTAGTGGACACAATCAAATCCAGATTGCTCCTAAAGATCAGGAAAAGACCACATTCCCCTGTCCATGGGAAACATTTGCATACAGGGTTTTACCATTTGGGCTATGTAATGCACCAACCACCTTTCAAAGAGAAATCCAAAGTATTTTTTCTGATTTAATCAATGAAGGAATTGAACTCTACATGGATGATTTTACCAAGGCTATGGTAATGAATTTGATAAAGCCTTACAAAATCTAGAGAAAGTTTTTGAATGACGTATTGCCACCAGATCATTCTTTAGCAACTAAAAATATCACATGATGATGAGAGAAGGTGTATTTCTAGGGAATTACATCTCCACTGCTAGTATTCAAGTACATCCAATAAAATTTGAGGTAATTCTTTTGCTACCTACTCCGTGTATGCAGACAAAGGTACGTAGTTTCCTTGTTTATGCTAGTTATTATCGTCGCTTTATAGCACATTTTTAAAAGATAGCAGCACCTTTTTATGTGTTAATAGGAAATGTGGAATTTGAATGGACTGACAAGTGAAAATTTTCCTTTACATATCTTAATAAGTTTCTCTCAAAAAACCCTATGTTACAAGGGCCAAATTGGAACTCACCATTCTTCATTTCAGCACATGCGTTTGATGCAGCAATATGATCCGTAATTGGGAAATAAGAAGACAAAAAGCCATTTGTTATTTATTATATTAGCACAAATATTACACCAATAGATGTAAACTACATAGTGACGAAAAATAAAATTTTAGTTGTTGTTTACTCTATCAATAAATTTTGTCACCATATAACATGATATACCATTTTTATATATACCAATCATTATGCCATTATATATTTAGGAAAGAAACATGTTACTAATGGTCGAATAACATGTTAGTTGTTGTTATTACAAGAATCTGATATTACTACAAATGGCTGACCAGAGAAAGAGAACTTGGTCACAGACCTTTTATCCAAAATCCATCTAGTATTTGACTCTTTACCTATGGAAGATCAGTTTCCATATGAACATCTATTTGTTTTAATAGTTAAAACAACCCGGTATGCAGATTTGGAAAACTATCTAGTAGCAGGGAAAATACCAACACATTTACCATCTCAGGAAAGGAATATTATTTTTCAACTTAGTGCATAGTTTTCCTGGATTGATGAATATCTCTTTCATATGAGGTTTGATCTTCAAATCTGCATGTCTATCAGGGAAGATGCGATTTATGATATCCTTAAGGCTTTCCATGACAAACCATGTGGTGGGAATTTTGTTGATAAGAAGACTAGGCATAAAGTGTTGCAGATGGGCTATCATTGGCCCATGATATTCAAGGATGGAAAAAAATATGTCCAAATTTGTGATAGATGTTAAAGGATGGTGTTGTCTACTGAGATAATTCAGTTCAATTAATTATGCCAAAGCATCTATAATATTTTGTTTGTTTAAGTTGGGGTTTTTGGATGACCAATGTATAAACCAATTGCATACAAATATGTTTAAGCTTTAGATAATATTAATTAATAAGGAAAGGGATGTTGGTTTACTTTCAAATAGTGATTTGAGATTGCATGTGTTAAATAAGTAAATGTAAGAAGGTATGATGAATTAAATTTTAAGAATGGATATTTAATTATCATAAGTATGAAAGGTGTCAAATAATATTTAAAAAGTTAACAAAACATATTTAAGTTTATGAAGATGGTGGTCATTTATTGATTTAGAGGGACTAATCAAAACATATAGTTCAATAATTCATTCTCGAATAAAGACAATAACCTCAGAGGTTTTAAGAAAGACCGAAACACAACTGTTTCTTAATGAATTATCTTCATAAACATTAAACATATGAAGAAAACAGTATGTAAATGAAAACTTGAAAACTTACAAGAGAACAAACTAATTGAAGTGAATTCAAAATCCTTTTATTATCATCAATGATCAAATCTCATACACTTTTTCTTAAAAAAATGCTCATCCAAGGGTGCAACCCTTAATAACTCGAATGGAGAGTTATTTATATTAGTTCCCACTAATTATAAATATCTAAAACTGATTACAATAATAGCATTAGAAAATAGGAAAGCTAACACTGTTGTGTGATCTGTCACTATTTTTAAGGAAATAATTGATGATGTGGCCCAACAATTGATGTTGTGCTGGCATGTTGTTGCAATCTGAAGTTACTCGATAGTCTCACATAGTTTATCCCATCTTTCTTCACTTGAAATATCTAGACTTAACGCCTTTATGAAAACTTCATCGACCTTTGTGTAACTTTCAAATGTTGTCTTGTTAAGGAACAAATGTCTTATTTGAAGTTTTATAATCAAATCAAATTCCAAAGCTTCAAGAAAGGCTTTGCATGTTATATGACATTTTATCCTTGCAAAATTTGTCTTATCAATTGCAATAGTATACAAATTTTTGCAATATTCCTCCAGATTAATTATTTTCTCATTTGGAGCAACCAATCTTGGTAGTACTTTCTTATTCAATGTGTTGAACTTCAAATGAAACCTTTGAACAAAAATGTCCAAGGTTTGACAGTTTGTCTCCAATTGATTAAGTAAGTTCTTTTGTAGAACCTTTTTTATTTCTAGGATTGTGGATGTTATGTCTGAAATATTTATCTTATCCAACTCTGCTTTACTTTTTGAATTGAGGACCTTTACCATATCTGATGCTTCTGCTGGTTTGGTCTTGAGAATTTCTTTTTCCTTTTCTATGACTATTCTACATCTGTTAATCAACTCTTGCTTCTCAAAGATAATCTGTATATATGGCCATACTTTTGTAATTTGTTAACTGATATCTTCCCATATATTTTCCTTGGCTTGGGCCAAGGTGTCTGCCATGAGCATCTCACTTTCTATTTTCTGAATTTTAAGTCACAACCTATGATACTTATGCATTTACTCCATATATAATGTGTCATTTTTTATCTTTTTAGCTTCTAAATTCTTAAAATTCTCTTGCAGTTTCTCATTTTCTTGTTTTTTTATAGCCAAGTCTTGTGCTATCTTGACTGGTGTTAGTGTGAATTCTAATCACAAGCGTACGAAAAAAGCTCACTTTAGCTATGCATAACAAACAACCTTGACATAAAATATGGTTATCAATTTCCTTAGATCTGCAGTTAGTGATCAGAATAAATGCTAAAGAAATCCAGATCTATGCAGTTAAATATATTAAACAAGAAATAAAAACAAGAGTTGCTCCATGCATCCAATAGACAAGACAAGAATTTTTGTATTTATGACACCTGGGAAGGGAACATAGAAAGATGTTACTAGTCCCCCTCAATGGGATGGGTTCTTATATGTCCTCAGTGCTTTAGACCTAAGATCTCTCTCTCTTGATGGTGTAGAAAACCAAAACAAAAATGGAACTCAAGGGGAGCTCACAAGAAAAAAGGTAGAAAAATATGACAATGATGGAGGATCAAAGTCAGACCAAAAGTATAGATCCAGAGCGATATTTAAGCAACAAAAGGTAGTGAATGAATGGAAAAAGCCTTCTATTTATAACAAAATATTGAGTTATTCTAGATATTGGTGCATAATTAAAATATTATTAACCAAATATAGATCCAACTTTTATGGAATATTTTATTATTTTTGTTGAAGGGAAAAATAATTTAAATTTGGTCAAATCCATTTATTTGTAAATAATAAATAAATAAATGATTTATTTATTATTTTAAGAATGTGGTTGAGTAATAATTAAATAAATAGTGATTTATTCAATTATTTGTAAATGATTTAGTCAAATTTAACAAGGAATATTATTTAAATAATGTTTTAAATAATTATTCGTAGAATATAGTAAGATAAATAATGATCTATCTAATTAATTTTCCTGTTTTGGGTTAAATATGACCAGGAATATTAATTAAATTCCAAATCTTAATATATACCATTTTTATTGTTCTTGTGTTTGTTAGGATTGCTCCTCCATTGCTTTATTGGTGTCGATTTGAGTTCATTTTCCTTAGCGAACTTTGGAAGGAATTCCTTATCATAAATGTTATCAAGGTCTAGAATATGGTACATTTTCTTCAGGTCTCCTGCTTTAAAGGAACCAATCATTTTTCCTCTACTGGTAAGGAAATTCTTATCCCCGATGTTAATATTGTAAATAATACACCTTACCATATCAATATATGGTAATATCTCAGGCCGTGTCACAATTTGGCGAAGAAACGAATAAGCTACATCTCCAATTGTAGCTTTAGAAGAATTTGGGGCATAAGTTGTTTCCTTTCTTTGGATTTTGTAGGGAAACAACTTATACATAGATTCCCATAGAGAGGATCCACTTTCAAGTCTACAATTCATATCTTTAAACATGAGCAACATCTCTATTCTCTCGGAGGTAGTAAGCGTAGGGTTAACAAGAGCCATATGCTTCTTTGCTTTCTTGAAAGCCTTAGACATTTCAGGAAAGCTTTGTTTACTCAAACTTGCCTATAAACAAGTAAGAAAGAATAAGTGGAAAGAAGGAACCTTTTAGTTTCACAATACACACAGATAGCATAGCAAATATAAACATTTCAAACGGATGAGACTTCGCATGATTATGGGATATGAATGGAATTCTTGTTGCAGGAAAATGATTATGGCAGTATGGAGAGAAAAATTTTAATTTATGACGTTGATAACTATTATGGGTTATCGTGCCTATATAATTATTTCTCAATTAAAACCATATCTATCACATTACATCGTCGCTCATGTGTGTTGGGTCTCATAAATGTCCTTAAAAAGACATCCACTTTCACAATCATTTCCATTATATCACTCCGTTTCACCTCCATTTCACTACCATGTCACTACATTCATCTCACTTTCATCATCATTTCGGTTACCCTTGTGTTTTCCAAACATTATTAGTTTCTAGTATTTTTAAGTGAATTTGTGATCAAAAGTTAGGAAATAATATGCATATGCTTATACCTTAAAAGTGGAAAGCATTATGTGACATGTGTAGGTTCATTGGAAGCTTCTAAAGCCCTCTTTTGTGGCTCCCAAAGATCAAATTCGAATTTATTTTCATGATATCAAGGATATTTGAAGGAGGGATATGTGGCCTATGGTTAAGAAAATTTGTTGAGAATATTATGGATCAAAGGAGAATAAGTATCCTCATTAATGAGGAGGCTACTTAGAAATTTGTATAAATAGGAGATCTCTCTCCTTTATTTGTAACTTTGTTAACTTAACTTGTCATTATTTTGTACTTTGTAATTTTGAAGAACTTGAATAAAGCTATGAGGTTCTAAGCATGGAAGGAGATATGAAGTAGATATCATGGAGCATATAGGAATGTAAGATAGAGTAGATTTTATTTTGTAATTTTTCTTTGATTTCATTCAAGTATGTCATTTCATTATTATGTTTTTTTCATTTCATTGAAAGTTTGATAGTTTAGATTTTACAGTCATGCAAGTTAAATTCATGCAAGGATGTTCAACTAGTCGATTGTAGAATGATTAGTTTTTAATATCCAGTTGAATGCTTAAATTTTTTCTTACTAAATCATCTCAAGAAAGTGGTTTCTATCATTTTCCAATTGGATTGGATTTGAGCATAGAGATATACAACAACGCTTTTTACTTTTCCTTGATTTCAATACAACAATCCAAGATTATAATTCAATTATGCAAATATATTAATTTTTAATTCTTGAATATAGAAAAGATTTCCAAGTTAGTGTAGGAATGGTGTGATTAGTTTAGTTATTAGTTTTCATAAACTGGTCCCTAACATATATTGTGCACGTATGTCTCACAAGTCCTACGGATCCCGAATTGATAATTTATGTTAGTAATCTAATACATATTATTTTACTCAACATTTTGGCACCATTGTCGGGGAGTCGTACATAGGGATTAGTGTTAGCTTAGAATGTCATTTTGTTTGTTAACTTAGTTTCAAATTCCATCCCAATTTCATTTTCACATTTTTACTAGATAAATTTTTCATTTTATCTAACAATCTCATTTTTTTTATGCAATTTCATTTTCATTTTTTTCAATTAATTTCATTTTTTTTAGAAATCATTTTTTTTTATTTTTTAGACTTTGGCCAAATAAAATTAGTTTTTAAGGTTTGATAAAATAAAATAAAATAAAAATTTCTTTCAAAATCAAATAGAATACAATAAAAGTCAACATTTATAGATTTTTAATTTCTCGAGTATGATCTCCTCTTGTGCTTTGCGTGATCTCGAGGATCAGAAAAATAAAATTTATGTTAGTAAGTAAAAATAAAATTGTTAAAACATATATTTAGCTACAGAATGCAATTCTACTTTCATCATTTGATTTAATTTGATTTGATTTTTTCAATAAACTTTAAAAATTTTAAAAAAGTATTTTAAAACCAAAATAAAATTTGTCAAATTCATTTTCTTTATTAATAAATTGCTTTGTTTTAAAATATATATGTATACTTTTAAAATTTTAAAAATGTAACATATATAAATTTTTTTAACAAAACTAAAACATTTTGAATACATAAAAAAAAATAAAAAAAAATCTCTAAAAAATAAAACAAAAACAGACCATATATAAAACAATAATACATTAAAAATGAAAAAATAAAACAAATAAAAAACAACGAATGCCATAACATGACCCATAAAAAAAAAACAGCCAATGACAATGGCCATGGCCTTTGGGTAAAACGAAAACCAAAGAGGCTAAGATCCCATGCAAGCCTCTGAGCCATTAAACCACGACCAACCATGTAGGCCACACAACCCTTCAGAATCATGAACATAACATACTTAAGAAAACTGAGATTTCTCAATTGAATTGGCCTCTGCATAATTAAATCTCGCCCAAATTTCTGCAAATAAAACTTGACGACGCAATAATTTTGGGCTTTGGCCTTCAATTCACATCAATCTTGGCCTTCGATTCACTCCATCAAGCTCTCAACTCTGAGCCAGCTCCAAGAAGCACCGAACACACCATTCAATTTGAGCATTTCTTAGCCCTACAACCAAATTTAATTGTCGATCCGAGTTCCATCAAAACTCAATTCAAAGGTGAATTCATTGAAGGGCAGTGGAAGAGTTGGAAATAAAATGAAATTTCTCAGTGGCATGTTGCTTTGATAAATAGACAGGTGGGTTGTTGGGCAAAAATCTAGCAGACAAATCTAAAGTTGATTTTACCATAAGAGCATTTCCAGAAAATGCAACGATCTTGAAACATCATTTTTGAATGCATTTCCGGAACAAATGGAAGAGAATTTGGAAAAAACCGAAACATGGGTTTTTTCTGGAACATGGTGGGTTAAGTAACCCAAAAATGGTTTCCTCGTATTTTTAACCATTTGGGAGATTTTATGAGATCCTCTGAGCTCCATTTTGGAGACTACGTGAAGAAGAAAAACAGTTTTAATTTAAATGGAAAGACAGTTACAGTTTTGCTGGAAGGATAAAATCCAGATTTTAGGAGGTAAATCTGCTAAGATAATGCTTCCTAATTTGGAGGAGAAGGATTTGCCATGAGTATGTTGATGATGAGTATCAATCAACTTCTCACGCAACCCAATATTCAACGACACTCCGTATCCTTTTGTCACTATAGATGGATTGGCAAGTTCTTGTTTTTCTACGACTTATACCACTACTTCCATTCAACATGCTAAAATTACCTACTGTTTATTGGCTTGGGTCAGTACATAGAATTTGTGTCCTTAATGAAGTCATTGTAGTTGGAAGACAATTGCAAACCAAAGAAAGTCAATAACTTGGCCGTGACGAAGGAAACCCATGCCACCCAAAGAAAAAAAAAGCCAAACCTAATTTGAGAAAAGAAGCGATGAACAAAGAAACCATCCAAGAATGAACTGCATTGCAAACTATTGCAAATTCTAAACTAGGTCGTATCTTTCTCTCTGGGTTGGATACTCCCAGAAAGCCATGTTTTAATTTTCTTTACCACACACATGAAAATGCTTCACTTCAACACTTCACATATTTTTCACATTCGTTTTAAAGTTATGGAGTGTTTATGGCTCATTATATATATTTTTTTTATGTATATACGTTTATATTATATATATATATATATATATATATATATATATATATATATATATATATATATATATATATATATATATATATATATATATATTATTAAATCATAACTTCATGTAAAAAAAAATGTAACAAAACATAATGAGCATATATATATATATCTATATATATATAAAATAATAATGAAAAAAAAATGCATCAATGAAATAAATAGGGTATTTTCTCGTTTGTCTAGAGGAGGCACTAATTGATTCAAATATTGGACTGATCATGAAAAATGCATAGTTTTCTATACTTAAATGACTGCTCAAGATTTTTAGCTACAGAAATTTTTCAATTCTGTAGCTGAACATCAATTCTGCAGCTGAGAAACTTCACTGTTTCATCCAAATTTCAAATCAACCTAGCCTTCTGATATGATATCAGATTTCGATGATTAAAGCATCATTGGAAAGAGCTCAACGATATCTACACAATGAGAAATTAATCATCAGAGTTTGAAATAGTACAAAAAATAAAAAATATTGTTAAAAAGACACAACATGTAACTTGAGGCACTAGTTTCGATACATGTATAAATTCTTTTGGTTTTCCTTCGTGAATTTGTTTCATTAGTACCAATTCTCGGTTTTTTGTGTAAATGTCATAAGTAGAGAGATTGATCACCTCTCTCTTTTGATAGTCTTACATTCCATCGCAAATGAGGTACTATTTTTTTTGCATGTTCTAGGAGGAAGGACAAGATGACTACAAGCAACAGTGTCTTTCTCAAAGACCACATTTCTTTTACAAGAAGATGATTAGAAACAAAGAAAAAAAAATCAATGCATGAGCACATGCTAATGCAAATCAAATCCAACACTTGCAAACATTTCAGTTGCCATCATCTCCATTACATCCATGCTTTTCAATCAATAAAACATTCACCTCATTTCCCTTCATATTTTCCATTCACATTCATTCTTCATTCACGTTCACCATCCATTTGCATTCATTCACTTCCATCCACCCCTAATTCATGAATAAAAGCAATCAGCTCACTTACATGTTTATTAACTCCATTATCTTTTTCCCTTTCATGTTCATTTTCATTTTTCCAAATAAATCCCACTTCAAAGAAAATTGTATATCTATAGTCCTTTTTGAGTTTTAAAAATATTTTCAAAAAGTACCCTGAGGTTTGCATGCCTTAATGGCAAGTCCTCTTGCCGAAAAACAATGGGAATACATTAATGTCCCTTGTTTGACAGATCTTCTAGGTGACTCGACATTAGAAAAAATTATTCGTACCTAGCGAGATGTGCTTAGGCATCTTGAATCTCATTTTCATCAATGGTGAGAGGTCTCGTGTTGATTAGTGGCATACATTAATGGCCACTAGTTCAACAATTTCTTACTATGTTCGACATCAGAAAATTCATTCACATAGATAAGAATAGTACCAATGTTATAATGACATGAAAACTATCAGATCCATCATTATTCAACATTTGTAGTAGGTGTAGCAGATGTAGCAAATTAAGAAAATTCAGTAGTAGCAATAAAGACTCACTTTCACAACCTCATCCACCATTTGCATGACCAATTAAAGAAGTATTAGATCATATTTTTGCAGCAACTAAATATGCATAAATTATCCATTTCATAGGTAATTAAAGGTATGTTCTTCTCTAATTTTTTATCACGCAATTCCTTAAAATGCTAAAGTTATAATTTTTGGAAAAACACTCCACAATATTCCTTTTCTCACTTCATGAAATTGTAAAAACCATCAGTCGGAGGGAGGGGATATCACTCCATATATTTACATCTTATGCCACATCACTTTCATATAACCAAAATACAACTACTATTGCATTAAGATTAAAAAAGATTATATGTTTTTCAAATCATCAAACTGATGAGCTTATTATATGGCTAAATTGAAAAGATAAATTCTAAATGTTTTCAATATATTTGGATACAACAAATAATAAACAAAGTATTGTTACAAAAGAACCAATACTCATCAATTTTGGTTGTCACACAAGAACCAACCATAAAAGAAATCAATTTTGGTTGTCACACAAGAACCAACCATAAAGATGAATGTTGAAATACAATGTATTTCAAAGAAAACTTTGCAAAAGTAATGAAGTTATGGAATACTATGATAATGCAAAGTTAAAGGAGAATTGATACAAGCCAAAGCTCATTCAAAAGCAAGAAAATTTAAAGATCAGATGAATCAATGTAATAGGTTGCATGAGGACATGCAACAATTTCAGTTGGGGGGTATGATGGGTCTCAGAAATGTCCTTAAAAATACATCCACTTTCACCATCATGTCCATTATATCACTCTATTTCAACTCCATTTCACTACCATGTCACTACATTCATCTCACTTTCATCATCATTTGGGTTACCCTTGTGTTTTCCAGACATTATTAATTTCTAGTATTTTTAAGTGAATTTGTGATCAAAAGTTAGGAAATAATATGCATATGATTATACCTTAAAAGTGGAAAGAGTTTTGTGGCATGTGTAGGTTCATTGGAAGCTTCTAAGACCCTCTTATGTGGCCACCAAAGATCAAATTCGAATTTATCTTCATGATATCAAGGAGATTTGAAGGAGGAATATGTGGCCTATGTTTAAGAAAATTGGTTGAGAATATTATGGATCAAAGGAGAAGAAGAAGGATCCTCATTAATGGGGAGGTTTCTTAGAAATTTTTATAAGTAGATCTCTCTCATTTATTTGTAACTTTGTTAACCTAACTTGTCATTATTTTGTACTTTGTAATTTTGAAGAACTTGAATAAAGCTTTAAGGTTCTAAGCATGGAAGGAGATGTGAAGTAGATATCATGGAGCATATTGGAATGCAAGATAGAGTAAATTTTATTTTGTAATTTTGCTTTGATTTCATTCAAGTATGTCATTTTTTTTATTATGTTGTTTTCATTTCATTGAAAGTTTTATAGTTTAGATTTTCCATTTATTCAAGTTTAAGTCATGCAAGTGTGTTCGAAAGGTCAATCATAGAATGATTAGTTTTTAATTTCCAATTGACTTTGTAAATTTGTGTTCACTATGTCATCTCAAGAAGGTGGTTTCTATCATTTTCCAATTGGATTAGATCTGGGAATTCAGATATACAAAAACATACATTTTACTTGTCTTTGATTTCAATACATCACTTAGATTAAATTTCCAATTGATTGTGTAAATGTGTGCTTGCTAAGTCATCTCAAGAAAGTGGTTTCTATCATTTTCCAATTGGATCAAATCTGGGCATTCAGATACACATCAACATGCCTTTTACTGGTCTTTGATTTCAATATCACGCTTAGATTAAATTTCTAGTTGACTGTGTAAATTTTTGTTCACTAAATCATATCAAGAAAGTGGTTTCTATCATTTTCCAATTAGATTGGATTTGGGCATAGAGATATACATCAAAGCTTTTTACTTGTCCTTGATTTCAATACAACAATCCTAGATTATAATTCAATTATGCAAATAGATTAAATTTTAATTCATGAATGTAGAATAGATTTCCAAGTTAATGTAGGAATGGTGTGATTAGGTTAGTTTTTAGTTTTCATAAGCTAATCCCTAGCATATATTGTGCATGTATGTCTCACAAATCCTATGGATCCCAGATTGATAATTTATGTTAGTAATCTAATTCAAATTATTTTACTCAACAATGTGTAATCTCTTCATTAATACTAATGAGATTAGATTTCCTGCTAATCGCGACATCGCAATTGCAATATCAGTGAAGTTGATAGTATGAAAAATTTGTTTCTTTTATAAGAGTGCGATGTGTGATGTGCGATGTGTTTTATCACATCGGTGAATATGAGCGGTAACAAATAGAACGGTTAAGCCTTTTACGAGAATGCGATGTGATATGTTTTATCACATCGACGATTATGAGCGGGAGCAAATAAGACTATCAGGGAGAAACTGTGATTTGCGAAATGCGATAGGCTTACGTGGAAAAAGTAGGTCCCATGGGTATTCTTTATTAAATTTACTTATAAATATGGTGGTTTCCTCATATAAAAGTGTTTCAGTTTTATTCATCGGATCGCAAAATGTTTTAGGTCTTTATTCTCGATTTATATACACTTTGCAATGATTTTGTGATTTGTGAAATACGATTTATCTCTGCTTAAGTATTTAGAAAACAAAATTTTAAAGTTTCCATCCCCTTTGACCTTTATTCCTATCAAAAGAAATACTCTAAGGGTTTATTTTCTTTAACTCTAAAAATTAAAAGGGCTCCCATTATTTTCTAAGGCAACTATGACTTAAAATAATGGAGGTTTTTGATTTACACAACAATTGGCGATTCACTGGAAGAATCGGTTATCTCTGAAAAATAATTTCTTTAGTATCTTCGAATATGTAAAAATAATTTAAGGAAACAAGAATTATTTTCAAAATATTTAAATGAATAAAATTACTCTAAATATGAAAACTCATCTATATCTGTAATCTTTCATAAACCTTTCATAAATAAATATCTTCTTTGCTCTATATCAATCACTATATGGTTTGAAAGGTAAAGTAAGTGTTATTTTTGTAACTTATATTTTTAATTTTCACCTTTTTTCATAGGTAGAGCTATTGTTGCTAGTAAATAGTAATAGCTCAATCAAGGTTACCTTTTAACCATCAATGACTTAGTGTCCCATCCATTTATTTAAAGTTTCGTTGAGTTAACTTAGTTACTCATTTTTCTTCTTTTTCTTCAAAACTCATTGTCCTCGCTTGATGACCAGAAAGTGACAATGCCATTCACAGGTTATAATTTAGATTGAACAAGTTGGCTTGTGATTAGACCCCTTGTCTTGTGATTTTAATAATCATGAGCCATTACCCTGATTTGGTATGTAGTTTTGGTAATGTCAGTTAATCATTAACTTATGATCATGGTAAGCAAGCTTGTGATAAAACTTCTTATCCTTTTAAGTTTTTTATATTTCTGAATTACACACTAAAAAAGTTATTTTCAATGGATGGGGAGAATCATTGACTCCTTAAGAGTTTTGGATGATAGTTTAGAGTTAAATATGCTTAGTTACAAAAAGTATTTTCTTTGTAATATGAACCTTTTTTTTTTATTGATAATAGAATAAAAAGACTTTACAAATTTTGAGTTTACAAAATTTACAATTTCGATGGAAAAATATTTTAGAGTTTTATAGTATTCATTCAATTTTCTAGGTTGGTAGTTATTTTCTCAAAAAATTATGTTCTTCAAAAATAAAAATATAAAATAATTCAGAGGTGTTGTGAACAACCATAAGTATGTAATCAAACATAATTTTCTAAAAGAAAGAAAAGAAAAAGGATATAATACACTTAGAAGATAATCTTCTTCTAAGAAAATATTTTTTTCAGGATCAACCCATCAACAGGAGTAAGACTTTTCTCCCTTGAAGGTCCTGTAACATAAATGTTGATGGGCCAATTTTTTCAAAAAATTGGAATTGTCCAAGCCACATTCTTTGGAATTTGGTATACTTACCTTTTTCCTCATGTGCTTTGTACCATTTGAGTACGAGATCTCCAACTTGGAAATTTTTTGGGGAAACAAAATTTGCATCAAAATAATTTTTCACTATTTGTTGATGATGAGCATGAGTTATTTTGGCCTTTTCTATTTCTTCTTCCATTTTAAGGATATCTGAAATTCTTAATTTTAGGGAACAAGAATGTACTTCATCAATAAATTGAACTAGGGCTAATGAGGGAGGAACTAGATTTGAAGGAATTATAGCTTCTTTCCCATAAACTAGATGGAATGGAGAAGTTACTATGGAGAATTTTTGAGTAATCCTATCTGCCCATAGTAAGATTTATGCCAATTTTTCTGATTTTGATCGATAGCTCTTTTGATGATTCTTATGAGATTTTTGTTTCTTGATTCAGCTAAACCATTCTCTTTGGGATAGTAGTTGGTAGAGTATTTAAGCTTAAAACCTCTTTTAAGAGAAAATTTTGTCACACTATTTCCTGAAAAATAAGATGCATTGTCAAACATAACTGAATTGGGTAAGCCAAATCTGGTAATAATGAATTGATCAATAAATTCAATAATGGCTTTAGAGTTAGCTACCTTTAGTGGAATTGCCTCGACCCACTTAGTAAAATAATCTATTGTAGTGAGAATATATTTATGTTGCTTGGATGAGTTAGGAAAAATCTCACCTATGATATCTTATCTGCATTGCTTGAAAGGTTATTCAATGTTGACTGGTTGCAATGGCAAGGCTGGTTTTCTTTGTCTTCTCACAACAGTTTGGCATGTTTTGCATTTTTTCACATATTTATGAGTATATTTGAATAGAGCGGGCCAATAATAACCTACATGAAGGATATTATGTGTAGTGGTATCACCACTGAAGTGTCCACCTGCAGGTCCATCATGGAGTTCCTGCAAAACCTTCTGAGCTTCAGATTTCTCAAGCCATATTAGTAGTACAGAGTCAATTTTTTTTAAAAAATACATTGTCTATGAGTTGGTATTGATTAGATTTCAGTCTTAAATTTTATTTTGTTTTAAGATTGAGTTCTATCAGAGCATATCCATTTTTCAAGTAAAATATTAAATCAGTATACTATGATTCTGAATCAGTTAAACTTACCTCATCAATTTTTACAGTGTTTCCTGACTATTCATCATTTGATATATTGGATGCTCCTGATAATAGTTTGTAGAGACCTCGTCCTTTGATGATTTTGGCTGGTCTTATTTCAATGTCATATTCTTGCAAAGAAGTTACCCAATTTTCTCTCTTTTCTCCTAGTTCTGTCTGTATAAGTAGTTGTCTTACAACCCATAATGGAACTACTACCTTAGAGTGTGTTTTAAGGAGAAAAGGTTTAAAATGTTTTAAAGATTTATAGATAGCAAATTATTGTTTTTCTACTTCGGAATAATTTAGTTATGTACCTTGTAGATTTGAGCCAAAGAATGAAATAGGTGCTTCGATTTTTTGATCATCAATCTATGTAAATACATCAACGCAATATTTTTTTGATGCAAAAGTATATAAAATAAAATGTTTGGAAAAATCTGGGGTAGTCATAGAAGGCGCGTTAATGATAGCTTCGTTAATCAAATGAAAAGCTTCTATGTCATCCTGTCCCCATTTAAAAAATGAATTCTTCTTAATCATTACTTCCAAAGGTAAAACAATTTGAGAAAAATTTTGAACAAATCTTTTAACAAAATTTATCTGTCCTAAGAAGGATTGCATGGAGTTTTTGTTATGGGGATGTGAGAGTTCAGAAATTTTCTTAATTCTTTGAGGATCAATACATATGCCCTATTTTGAAACAATAAATCCTAAGATTTCTCCTCCACTTAAAGCGAAATAAGACTTTTTTGTATTTAAAGAAATTCCATATTTCAAACAAAGTTCAAGGATTTGTTTAAGATCATGATAGTGGTCCTTCATTTTTTGGAATAAATAGTTATATCATCTAGATAAACAACCATTATTTTGTTGATTAAACCTCTAAAAGAAATATCCATTTCTCTTTGAAAGGTTGCTCTTGCATTGATTAATCCAAATGGAATTTTTTGATAGGCATTTGTGCCCTATTTTGTTCTAATTGTAGTTTTTAATCTATCTTCAGGATGAACCAAAACTTGATTGTAACCTAAATATCCATCAAGAAAAGACATTAATTCAGAACCAGCAACTAATTTCAATATTTGTTCCATCGGTGGTAATGGGAAATTATATTTCAAGAAATATTTGTTTAAGTTTCTAAAATCAATACAGATATGAATATCGTCATTATTTTTCCTAACAAGAACTAGATTTGATACTCACTTAGAATGCCTAGTAGGAAAGATAATCTTGGATTTAAGGAGTTTTTTCAGCTCAAATTTGATTTGACTTTCAAGGTCAGGATTAATTTTCCTTAAATTTTGTTGTATAGGTTTTTGAGTGCATATCATTGGGATAGTATGTTGAATGAATGAAGTATCATAGGTTTTTAGATCTTCATATTTCAATGCGAATACATTATTGTATTTTTTTAATAAATGAATAAATGCTAATATTTCACTAGAGGAAAGGTCAAGTCCTAAGTTGATGTTATGAGGATTTAGATCTGTTCCAAGATTTACCAGTTCAGACCTCAAAGTTGAAAATTGGAGTTCAAAAATTTTGTAATCTTTTTGAATCTATCTTTAAGATCATAAAGATCTTCGAGTTTAACCACAGACTTAAGTATAGCATTTTCTTCAGATTTTTGTTGTAATTGTCTTTCATGATCATATTCATCAATTGATTGATCATCATATGATCCTTCTGATGTGAGAAAAGTAATAACATCATCATCATCATTGAATACTCTCCAAATAGTAATATTATCAGCAATAGACGGGAAAAAAATCAACTCTATGTAAAATCTATCTAGGTTATAATCTTCTAAAGGAATAAGCTTGGATGCTACATTTTCTAAAAGGTCTGCACTTGCATTTTGAATTCTTGGAATAGATGAGATATTGAATGCTAAAAAATGAGAGGTAAGATACTATACTAATGATTGATAATGTTTAAGATGGCTGGAAATATAGTATATGTTCTTTCTTACCTTCTTAACAATTATTTCAGAATCTATGAATACTTTAAGATACTTAACACCGAGATCAATTTCTTTGGTTAAGCCTTGAACAAATGCCTCCTACTCTGCAGTATTATTTGTGCATTCAAATTCAAGTCTACATGTGAGCATAGTCTTTTCACCTTTTGGATTGATTAATATACAACGAGCTCCTGTTCCTTCATGGGATTTTGACCCACCAAAATATAAGTCCAAAATAAAGTATCAATACAAGGTTTATTTATAGTATTTACACACTTGAAAGAATTAGTCTGAGAAAAATTTTCAATCTGAGAATTAACTGAATTGGTAAGAAATGGAGACTTTAGAACATTGAAATTCCCTAAAAGGGATTTCGCAGAGTAATTTCCAAGAATGTTATTTGTAAAGGCCATGGGTTAATTTTCTTCTTCGAATTCAGTTAGTGAATATTTTAAATGCTTTTCACGGTCAAACCTAATTTGATTTGGCTTACCATTATGGGGAAGCCACATATGAGACCAGTAAGTAGCAAAATAACCATGAAGCATTTTTGACCAATCTCTGCTGAAGATTAGACCATAAAAATATGGTATATCAGCAACTAAGATATCAATTACTTGATGGAATTTTGGATTGGATGATAATTTGATAAGGATTGAATTCATATCTCCTAATACCTTAACTTTTGTTCTGTATAATTGCACAATATATACTGCTGATTTCTAAGGAGTTATATTCAATTTCAGACAAACAAAATATGGCATAATATTTGATGAGGCTCTAGAGTCAATTAAA
This sequence comes from Pinus albicaulis, assembly GCA_034641835.2. Lineage (NCBI taxonomy): Eukaryota > Viridiplantae > Streptophyta > Pinopsida > Pinales > Pinaceae > Pinus > Pinus albicaulis. The sequence goes on along the minus strand of CM076582.1, from coordinate 258,732,181 downwards.
CAACTATGCGAGTTTTTTTTGAATAATTCAAAAGTTAAAAAAAATAAGAGGATTATGTGAATTGGATCTGTCACCTATTAAAATAGCATCACTTGCATCAATTTTCTCAGGTGAATCATTAGGAGGCTTAGATGTTCCTTTAGCTTCTTTTGTAGTTACAGGAGCAGGCAAGGGTGTAGCGAGAACAACATTCAATTCTTTAAGAAAAATGTTCTGTTTCTATTTCAATTTTCTCAACTCATGGAGAGAGATATTTGCTTTAGTTTTCTTCATATCTTCCACTATATTGTATTCAATGGTATGATAAACCACTAATGTTTTAGAGGTAGATGGAAGAGTAGAAGAAGTCTTTTTATTGAATACTTTATCCTTAGCAATAAAGTATGAAGCTTTTTTCTTTTGAGGTGAATGAGGAAGATCAAAAATATTTTTACTTCTAGTATTTACTGAAAGTGCCTCATGTTCATTTTCATCATCAGAGGTTGGAAGGATAAAGTCCCATAGTCCATGAAATTCAACTAGTTCTTATTCTTGATATTCTTTTGCAAATGATATTGTTTCATCATTATCCTTGTCTTGATATGATTCAAGATTTGATATTACATTTTGGGGCTGAGAAGCCTGGCTTTTCTTAAAAGTTCTAAAAGGTTTCTTTGAAGAAGATTCAGCTACTTGTTTCTTTATCTCAACCATATCGTTTGACATGGCTTTTAGCACCTTTTTCAATCCTTCAAGATCATAGGTATCTTTAGATGATTTCTTTTTGGGCTCATATTTAAAGGAAACTTTCTTATTTATCCTATCTTCTAGAGAAATTTTATTCTCTAAAGCAATTATTCCTTTTTCAACAGAAAGAGCTTCTTTCATATTCTCTACTAATGTAGCCTTAATGGCTCTATCTACAAAAATTTCAATATTAGAAGGAAGAGAGTATATATACCATTGTATTTCCACATCTACTTCAGGATTAGATGTGGATAGGATTTTGTTAAGAAATTTATTAAATCTGGAATTGAAGTCTTCGATCTTTTTGCTTGTATTTTCTTTTAGATTGGATATATCATTGATAAGGGTTGTAGTAGTACGGTCATATCAAAATTTAGTAAGGAATTTTTCTTAAAAAGTGTCCCAAATAGTAATTGTGCCTGATGGTAGTGAGAAATACCATGATCCAGCTGATCCTTGAAAAGTATAAGGAAATAATATAACTACACAATCTTCCTATGAAACTCCATTAATATTTATGGAAAACATGAAATTATGGAGATGCTCTTCTACAGGTAGCCCATCATCCAGATTACACTTAGGAAACCATCTTTCAGAATGCTTAGGTAAAGGATGAAGAGGTCTTGGTATTTGAAGAGCTCCAGGATTTTTCTAGGGTATGTCTTCCATTGTATGAAGGGGAGGATTGGGTGGCCCTAAAGGAGGATTTGAAGGAGATGATGTATCTCCAATAATAGTTGAAGGTGAAGAAGAAATGATTATGGAACTAATATTACTTGAAACAATAGTTATAGACTGAGAAGAAGCAGGGATATTAATCAATGACTAATTTTTTTGAGAAGATGTAAGAGAGGGATGAATAACTGATGTTATTTGAAAGGTAGAAAGAGATTGAATCTCACTAGTTGATGATTGTGTTTCAGAAATAGGAATTTTCCTTTGATGAGAATGAAGAGTAAATTCAAAAGGGATAACTCCAAGTTTTTCACCCTTAGATAGATTTAATACACCAATGCCTTCAAAAATTGAAGTGACACTTCCTTCCGAGGTTTCCGAAAGTGTAGGTTTTTCTGTCGAAATTGAAATTTATTCCAATTGATTTATCAGCGTCTGTACTTCAGGTGACTCTGGAGTATATTCTAAAGGGATTTCTTTATGAACAGAACTAGGAGATTGTGGGGGAGATTGAACTACTTGTAGGTTTTATCCCTAAACAGAAATTATCTACACACGAATCTTATAACAAAAAATAAACAATAGCGAGAGCATAAAACATGCAACAGATAAACAGAGAGATTTTCCCCTGGATCCCAAATCGGGACAACCATCTTGATATTTCATTATATTCCTTTTAGTGTTACAACATATATATATACATGTTGAAGCATACATAAAACCTAATCCATTAACCCTGGATTAGAACATAACCATAGTTCCCTTGACCGGATCTACAAAAAATACCAAGGGCCGAAAATCATTGTACCCCAAAACCATGTGCAAAACCATGCACAAAACCGTTGGCACGGACTACCCACCAAAAAGAATATAACACATACCGAACATCTTTTCACTAATGCCCAAGTGAAATTTGCATAAGATTCAATGTTTACATTTCTCAAAGAAAAATATTCAAAGATCCACTAGGAAAAAGCCTTACCTTCCAAATGCAGTGCTGCAACTTTCATAGCTTCTACTTCAAGAATTTGGTGTTGCTGCAAGAAGGTCTCTAACTCCTCTACCCAAGTTTTGGCTAAACATGTAGGTGAACCTTCAAAGGTAGATAGATGAAATAACATGTCATGGAAAGAATATACCACATACCCAACATTCTCCCACTTGTTGTTTTCTTTCCGCAGGGGGCCACAGGAGAGCTTAGTCATTGGCCCAATTCTTCAACACCCATTGTTTGTCTACACCAAGAGAACTTTTGAGTGCTCACATACTTTTTCAATGCATCTGCAACATTTTTCAAAGTGTCCACCTTTACCAGCAACACCCTTTTAGCCTAAACCATATCTCTAACAAAGTGATATTAAACATCAATGTGCTTTGTCTTTGAATGATAAGCAGGGTTCTTAGCCAAGAAAATAGCACTTTGGCTATCACAGTCTATCCTTATAGCTTGTTGTACCAACACCATACTTGAACACAATCTCTGCAACCAAACTGCTTCCTTGCTTGCATGAGTGGCTGTTATGTATTCTGCCTCTATAGTTGAAAGAGCCACTACAGACTGTCTTTTACTCATCCAATTGATTGCACCTCCAAATAGGCTAAACACATACCCACTTGTAGATCTTCTTTGGTCCAGATCTCCAGCCCAGTCTGCATCAAAAAAACCACGAATGTCCAACATTCTTTCCAATCCTGGTCTTCCCTAGTAGCACAAGCCATAATCACTAGTGCCACATAAATATCTGAGAACCCGCTTTACTGTTGTCCAATGCTCCTTCCCTAGATTTGACATAAACCTGCTCAATACTCCCATTGCATGTGCGATGTTTGGTCTAGTAAAAACCACTGCATACATCAGGCTACCCACTGCACTTGCATATGGAACAGGAGACATATCCTCCTCTTCTTCTTGTGTCTTGGGACACTATTCAACAGACAACTTTACACTTACAAGAATAGGAACATTCACTGGTTTACTATCCTGCATATTGAACCTCTGCAATATAGTCTTGACATACTTCCTTTGGTTTAACCAGAGCTTCCTCTTTTCCCAATCTCTCTTAATTTCCATGCCCAAAATATAGTTTTGCAGCACCAAGATCCTTCATGTCAAATTTGGAGAACAATTGGGTCTTCAAATCTTGGATAATTTCTTTGTCATTTCCAATCAACAACATATCATCCACATACAAGACCAAATAAGTAACACGGTCACCAATTAATTTAAAATAAACATAGTGATCCTCCTTGCTTCTGGTGAAGCCAAGTCCTCGTATATAGGTATCAAATTTCTGATACCACATCCTTGGTGACTGTTTTAACCCATACAAAGACTTCTTCAACCTCCATACTAGTTCTTTCTTACCCTTCACCATAAAGCCTTCAGGTTTCTTCATGCAGATTTCCTCTTATAGATCCCCATGAAGAAATGTTGTCTTCACATCCATCTATTCTATCTCAAAATCAAATGTAGCAGCAACAGTTAAAAGTAATCTAATAGAAGTAACTTTGGCAACAGGAGAAAAAATATCACCAAAATCAATTCCCGGCACCTGGGAATAACCTTTTGCTACCAACCGAGCTTTGTATTTCTCCACCTTGCCTTCTACATTCATCTTCTTATTAAACACCCATTTTCTCCTGATGGGCTTCCTTCCAGCCAGCAACTCCACTAGATCCCATGCCTCATTTTTATGAAAGGATGCCATTTCATCAACCATGGCCTCCTTCTAGATTTTTCCATCCTCTAAATATACTACCTCCCTAACAGTTCTGGGATCATAATTAGTTATAGTTAAGGAAAAACTTGAACAGAGAGAAGATGGACTATACCTTTTTGGTTGACTTCTTTCTTGAATTGATCTTCTAATAGCTAGAGTTTGTGGCTCTTCCTATTCTGAATCTTCTACTATAGAGTTTGATTCATACTCCTTTAGCTCAAACTATATCTTCTCAGATTCCTTTCGTATGACTTTATGTTTAAAAACATATTTCACCTCTCTAAACACCACATCTCGGCTGTACACAACCTTCCTTGTTTCCGGGTTCCAAAGCTTGTAACCTTTTAAACCATCCTTATACCCAATAAAGATGCACCTTTCAGATTTATTATCCAACTTGGTCCTTTTCTGCTTTGGAACATGTACATATGCATCACATCCAAATAACCTTAGATGTGTGAGAGAGGTTTTCTTGCCAGTCCATACCTCATGTGGAGTCTTATCCTCCAACATTTATGAAGGTGATCTGTTAACCAAATAGCATGCAGTCTCCACTGCCTCTGCCCAGAATTCTTGTCCTAACCCGATACCACTGAGCATGCTTCTTGCCTTTTTCCATTAGTGTTTTTTTCATTCTTTCTGCAACTCCATTTTTCTGAGGTGTGTATGCAGTAGTCTTCTATCATGCTATACCACACTTCTTATATAACTGTTCAAATTCCTTCTTGCAGAATTCCCCACCATTATCTGTCCTCAACGCCTTTATCTTCTTCTCTGTCTGGTTTTCCACCAGAGCCTTAAATTATTTGAATCTGTCAAAGACTTCAGATTTCTTCCTCAAGAAATATATCCATGTATTCCTTGAGAAGTCATCTATGAATGAAACATAGTACACAAACTTTCCTAGTGAAGGAACTGACACATGTCCAAACATATCACTGTGCACAAGTTCTAATATCTTGTTCACCCTCTTAGCACCAGAAGGAAAACTCACCCGATTCTACTTCCCATATACACAATGTCCACAGAAATCGAAATCCAGAGAGAAATTAGACATACCTTCTACCATACCATTTCTATGCAGTATTCGAAGGCCCTTCTCTCTAATATGTCCAAGCCTTTGATGCCATAGCATGGTCTTTTCTCTAGAGATAGCTAGGCATTCCTCTCCACGTTCAGGAACCATAGAAATATTACACCCATCAATAACAGTGCTACCTTGTAGCTTGTATAGAGTTCCAGTCCGAACTCCCCACATTAATACCAGTGCTCCCCAAAACATCTTGTAGGCATCTTTCTCGAACACTGTTTTTAAACCTGCATCATCCATCTTGCTTCCAAAAATAATATTTTTGGCCAATGCAGGAATATGCAGAACACCAAGAAGTGTCCTAATCCTTCCACCTTGTAGCTTCAGCTTGACCTTTCTACATCCGATGATTCTGGCCTTCCTATGATCCCCTAGGAAGACATCACCACCATCATATTTTTCATACTCGCAGAACCACTCCCGATGGGGAGTGAAGTGAAAGGATGCACCTGATTCAATCAACCATGACTCATGATCTACATATGTATTTGAAGAAGAAACCAAATACACATCCCCACCATCACCCGAGGTGGTTTTTGCCTCTGCAGAAGGAGCATCATTAGATCCCTTTCCTTTCTCAGGAGCTTTAGATTTGCATTCCCTTTTTTAGTGCCCTTCCTTTCAGCATTTCCAGCATACATTTACAAACTTTCCATGAGATTTAGATCTCCCTCTAGATTTGGATCTCCCACTCGAAACCTTATTCTTGTTTGTGTTTTGGGACCTTCCTCGTACAAATAAGGCATCTCCATTCTGGCCCTCCATATTTCTCCATCTCATTTCCTCCAACAACAAGGCTAAGACAATGTCATCAAAATTCAAGGTAGTTGTGTTACTACCTATTGCAATAACTAGACTGTCCCATGATTCTGGTAGAGAAAACAACAAACTGATGCAACTATCTTCATCTGATATTTTAATATCAACAGATGACAGTTGACTTACCACAGTATTGAAGGCATTCAGGTGCTCTGTCAGTGAGTCTCCACCCTTCATTCTCAGGTTATACAGCTTTTTCCGTAGGAACAAATTATTCACCAGAGACTTAGATTGGTACAAAGTCCCAAGTTTTTCCCACAAATTCTTCGTCATAGATTCCCCAGATACATTTAACAATACTGAATCTGACACACACAACTATATTGTGCTCTTAGCCTTCCGATCCAGTTTCTTCTAGTCTTCATCTAACATTTCTGTTGGTTTAGTACTTGAATCTACCACGATCCACTAATATTTATCCACCAACAGATCCTCCATCTTGAGCTTCCATAACTCAAATCTCTGACCATTAAATTTCTTGATCTCTATCTTCCCATCGCTCGCCATCTTCTTTCACTGCAAGAATCAATCCTGCAGATCTCCCACTGAATAGGGTCTACCTCAGGTCTGAGAAAAAAACCCTCAGCAACAAAGGCATCCCCTTGAAGCCGAAAAAAATATGATACCATATGTAGGTTTTAACCCTGAACGGAAATTATATACACACAAATCTTATAACATAAAATAAAAAATAGTGAGAGCATAAAATATAAAACAGATAAACACAAATATTTTCCACCTGGATCCCAAATCGGGACGACCAACTTGATTTTTCATTATATTCCTTTTAGTGTTACAACAAATACATATACATGCCGAAACATACATGAACCCTGATCCATTAACCTTGGATTAGAACATAACCGTAGTTCCCTTGACCATATCTACAAAAAATACCAGGGGCCAAAAACCATCATACCCCAAAACCATGTGCAAAACCATGCACAAAACCATGGGCACGAACTATCCACCGAAAATTAAGGACCAAATTTTTTTTTCCGGGGCACTGCCCCAGACCCCTTGCACCCAGCGCAAAGGGCGTGCTTAGTCTTAGAAAGAATATAACACATACCCAACACTACTTCTGACTTATGAGTAGAAAATTTTGAATTAGGACTTGAAGTTGTGGATTCGGAGGGAGAATGACTCTTGTGATGGTATTTGATTTTTAATTTAAGATTTGGTGCCATTCCTAGTCATATGTCCCTCCTTCTAGCACCAAAAAAGTTGATTCCTTGAAAATTGGTGCAACAACATTGGGGAAAACCACCCGGTCGAGGATTTAAAAACTGTCCCTTTTCCATTTGGAATGGTGGCTCCGACTAGATTTGTGGGACCAGTTTCCCAATTTAATATAGTTGGAGTGAATGTATGATTTTATCTCTAAGTAGAACTTTATAGATGGAAGAATAAGAAAGCTTGCAATAAATAGTAAATCTATCTATCTGTATCTATATCTAGTTCTATCTATATGTATATCTATCTATCCCAGGATGTAACCTTTTCTTTGTGCGATCTACAAAATAATATTTCAGTGGATGAAAATAAATATCATACATTCAGTTAGAGATATGAAACACATTTAAGATAATTAATTTAATTAAAAAGTTAATTAAATCAATTTAATGAAGCTTATATCGTAACTTTTACAAAATGCATGTATTCCATATATACATAAATGATGACATCATAACACATTCAAAAGTGAATTTATGTCAAACCATGTTCAAACAAATATATAAAACAACACATCATAATATAAATGAACTATTTCTCATTTGAAACTCAAATTAAACATATAAGATAAAAGTAATATATATATATATATATATATATATATATATATTTACTCAGCTCATTTGAGAAATAACTCTCAGTCCAGGCTTTTCTGTTTAGAAAAATTTAAGAGTATAAAAGTGCAACATCAGTAAAGTCTTCTTTTGAAAATTTTAGTACCCCTTCTTAAAAGACATTAAGGGTTTTAAATATAAAACTAATAAGCCTTAAAATAGTCATTACAATAAAAATTGAGGAGGTTTCAAACAACTCTCCTTAAAGTAAGTAAAATTAAACATAAATAGAAACTAAAGGGGTGATTTGTTGGCAGATTGTCCTATTGTCCCTTGTTCCATTTTCTGCTTGAGTTGAATAATATTAATCATGGGCTTAACCTTGTGATCAGGAGATCAAGTGTTATGCTAAAAAATGAAAGTTCTCAAAATAGGTTTGAACTTGAGTGACCGGGAAGGTCTCATCATTGCGATTCTAGCATGGTGAACGGTTCGAAAAATCGATGTTGTATGAGGAAGATATCGCATTTTGTCCGTTTTCCGAAACATTTTTTTTTTATATACTGGATGCCCAGTTAGCATGCAGGTACAGTCAGCAAGTATATACTTGGAGTATTCCATTTTTACCTAGCTAATAGGATCGTGCCACATGGCTCAATCTGGGTCGTTACATGTTGGTGGTACGGAGGAATTTGGACCATTTAATGGGTTTATGATTGGCCAATGGATGAGTGACATGGGGCCAGCTCAGAGGCTGCCACATGTCCTTAAGAGTCTGTGTCAAAATTTATTTGGAGTTGATGGGAATCGACCACCGGACCTGCTATCCGCCAAGCCTGCATGGTACTGCCCATGTTGCGTGAAGTTATTAACCATATAAGCTTTGAGTTTAACTTTATGGTTTGTATGTTTTACATTTGGGGGCTTGGGAGGCCAGCCCCGAAGGGCTAGCCCCCCCTCTCATGTGGCCTTGTGCCTAGAAACATGGGCCTCCACTCTAACTGCAGCAGTAAACTCAATTGTCGGCCCCGTGTTGCAGTCACATGGTTGTATAATAAACCCTAACATGTTGTTTAAACTAACAACTTTCCAAACTGTAACCATCGGTGGATTTAGCGTGTTCACATGTTGCGGTCGTGACATTCATTAGATGGCGGTCATGTTAACCACCATAACTTCCGGCGGTCAATGTCAAGTCTTGTTCACACGTGTTTTAAAACCTTGGAAATTAACATTTATCCAGCGGCAACGTGACATAAAAATAAGGCGGGTTTTACTATGCTCACATGACAGGGGTTAAAAGTTTTAAATTTTAAGGGTTGCAGAATAATGAAAACTCCAGATTCCAAGCCAAAAACATGGAGTTTCAAACAGTTAAGTGCGGAGGTTAATACAGGGTCGGTATGTGACCACCCCGCCCTCTAAACTTTAATGTTATCATTAACCGTTCGATAATTTTGGAGTGTGCCCCTATTTTTAGGGCATTCTATTAAATTTAACTTAAGTTAACTGCCTTTCTCCACATTTAGTGGAGCTTTTCTAGCTGTCATTGAGGAAAATGCCTTGGGAGGTCAATTTCCAACCAATTTTGGTGAAGCAAGAGTCTACCTAGACTAATTTGAGCATTATGGAGCCATTGGTGCAGAAAAAACAACCATTAAAGGCCTATAAACATATAAAATTTACAATTTTGAGCATAATGACAAAGAGGGGCATGACATTGGCAGTTGGACCAACAGATGTAGCCTAGGAGGGGTGAACTGCTTCATCATGCCTACTGTGTAAAACTTATGTGTGAATTTTTTCCTCTGTTATGCATTGTTGTTCAGTGTTTTTAAGGCTTAGTAACATGCTTAAAGTTCACTAATTCATCAAATTTTCATGGTTAAAATTATCATTCCTTAAGAAAACATATGGAGACAAATTGTACATGTTTATATTACTAAAAGGAAACTTAGCACAGCAGAACTAATACACTCCTTTCATAGCAGGTTGGTATCAGAGCTAGAGGTTTATCTCTAGTGTTTTAATGTGTAAAGATTTGTTAACTATTTGCAAGGGTTTTCATGCTTACTAGGCTCAAGCTTAAGAGAGGAGGAGGCAAATTGGTGGATGCAAGAGGTTCTCAAAGTGAGCCACAACAAAGGAGGGAAATATTGCCACATTCTCCATCACCAAGCTTACCTCCAAGAGACATAGAAGTAGCATCAAGCATTCCTCCAGGAGAAGGAGAAATCCATGAAGAGATGGATCCTAAAGAGGAAGAAAGAGTGTACAGAAAAACATTTCTGGACTTAACTGAAATGGTGAGAGTCCTTTATCAAGAAAGAATCATAAACTAGAAGGGGAAAGGTCAAAACTTCACAAGGAAGGACAAGGATCATCAAGAGGCCATAATGATGAAGATAAATCAAAGAAGGGTAATGGAGGAAATGGAGACAGTGGAAAGTCACCATCATCATCCTCTACATCATCTTTAGTACATCAGCCATACAAGTCAAAGAACATGGGTAAAATTCATTTTCTAAAACTTGATGTTAATTTTGAATTTCCAATGTTCAATGGTGGAGTCAATGTAGAAAATCTTGATAATTGGATTAGGCAATTGGAGGTCTATTTGAGAATCCAAAATTTTCATGATGATGATACCAAAATCCAACTAGCTTCACTGAGAATGGAAGGTGCAACACTTGTTTGGTGGGAAGCCAAGACAAAGGAGGAGATCAAGAAATATAGTAAGATTATTTTATCATGGACTGATTTCATTTCTGCAATAAAACAACAATTTTATCCATCAGCTCACATGCAGAAATCCATAATGGACTGGAAAAATTTTAAACAATTGAAAGGACAAAATGTACATGTGTATGCTCAAGAATTTAGGAGAAGAGCTCTTTTATTAGGAGTAGATTTTCATAGACAACACACTTTGCTCAAGTATATAGGAGGTATACATACCTACCTAAGACATACTATCCTCATGTTTAACCCTACAAGCCTAGATGAATTTTGTGTTCAAGCCACACATTTGGAGGCAAGGGGAAAACAAAATTTAGATGAGAATGGGGAAAATGAGTTTAAAGGAAAATGGAAGAAAAAGAGAAATGAAAATGTCAGAAAAGAGAAGGGAAAATTCTTTTTCAAACACTATTCTAAAACTAGCCATGATGAGGACAACTTCACCTAGAGTTGAAACCAGAAAGTTTGAAGGCCAAAGAGAAAGCCAAGGAGAAAGGAAAAACTGTTTCAATAGTTGAACAAGACCTAGGGTCGAATTCAGGTGAAGAAAAAAAAATCATAGCTATGGGACTAAAGAACCTGAAGGGGAAAGAGATTGAAAATAAACCCAGTTCTAGTATATCTAACTGTCACATAGAAGCTCCAAATGAAGAAAAAAGAATTTAACTATTTCATGTGAGGGTCATTTCCAAACATACGAAGGCTGACACATTGTTTGATAGTGGGTCACAATAAAATTTAATCTCTGAATATTTGGTCAAGAAACTTAATCTTGATACAATTCCACATTCGAAACCATATCCACTTGGTTGGATTTGTAAGGATGAAAATTTATAGGTTTTAAAGAAGTGCATGTTGTGCTTTGCAATAATTGCACATTTCATTGACACAATTGAATTAGATTTTGTTCCACTTGATATAACAGGTATGGTGTTGGACATTCCTTACTTGTATGACAGGAAATCTATCTTCCATCACCATGAGAACAAATACCATTTATTCAAAGATAGCAAGGAGTATATTGTGATAGCTCATCGTAAAAAACTAGACACTTCTTTAGTTAATGCAGGGAAGATGAAGAGGCTCGTCAATGCAAGCCAAAACTTGACATTGATGATGATTAACAAAGAGAAGTTTTACATAATCCTTTTCAAACAAATTCAAATGTATGTAATGAGTTGTTTCAGTTTGAAAGTAGGTTGTCTTTGAAAGAAGATGACAAGCAGTCGCAACAGTCGACATTGGTGTTGAATGGTGCTGAAAACAAAGTGTCAATGCAAGAAGTTGCAAAGGTACAAGACAGGGCAAAGAAACTTAACAAAGAAGGCACAGGATTCAGAAATGTTCATTTTTGGTTTCAGAAAGGCATGGTACAATGGTGAAGAAACTTGGTCAGGAATCGACACAAGTTCAAGGAAAATTTAGAAAAAAATTGCCATAAGGACAAAGTGCAAGGTGAGAGTAATTCCAAGTTTCCTTTGATTATAGACCAATGTAGAAACAAGATGTTTACTACAAATATATATATATATATTCTGCAAGTTCAGTAAATATGCAGTATGACAATGTCAAACTCAGCAATTGTTGGTCGACGGGATCAAGGAAATTTTTTTTGTTTCATGAAATGCTCCAATTAATGAAATTAGGGAAATTTTAGTGGATAAAAATTGGAAGAGTGGGGACACTGTCTCCTCATATTCATGTTCAGTAGTCCAAAGATATTTTTGGGTCCAGAAGCTTCCCAATGGGGAAGTGTGATCAAGAGATCAAGTGTTATGCTAAAAAATGAAAGTGATCGAAATAGGTCTGAACCTGAGCGACCGGAAAGGTCTCATCATTACAATTTCGATGCCCTGAATGGTTTGAAAAAATGATGTCGTATGCTAAAGATATAGTGTTTTTTCTATTTTCCCAAATAGTAAAATTTTCTGACTGGATGCCCAGTAGGCATGGAGGTGTTGAGGTATGAAAGGTGTCTTTTTAACTCCTATTTATCCTACATTAATTATCAATCCAGATATGATTTTTTATCTCAAGAGTGTACTCAATCTGATGCAGAAATTTAATCTAAGAGTAATGCTTTCTAATTTGCAGTATAGTGTTTCGAATACAAGACTAAACATATGTTTGAAGCTGGAATCTAATTGCAATGACATGAAACTTAATTCTCTAAAACTCAATTATTCACTCAGCAAGCATCAGTCAAGGATGCAGTAGTAATAATTCCTTCCTCTGTCAACTGACATAAATGAAATCAAATATAAACAAGATCCTCAATCTAAGAACTTAGACAATGATAGCCAATGTCCTTTAAAATTGTTGATCTTACACTCCACACTAAAGCAAATAATTGTGAATGATAACTGAGTTAAATAATGCTGCTAATGGAAATGGATGAAACATGCTCTCTGCAATAACATTCCAAAGCAAAACCAAATACTTGCATGAAAGAAATGATCAGAAAAGCTATTTAATGGAAATGAACAACAAATTCTATAATTAATGGCGAAGCTTTATATTGGAAAAGCATATCAATACAAGTTACAAAGAATAATAATCTTGTTATGGTGGAAAGGACAACAACGTGATTCAATCATAGCTTATGCAATAAACCAATTGCATAAAATATTGAAACAGTAAGCTATCAAACATGGAATCTGTAAGGTAATGCGACTAGAGAAAATGAATATTAAAGAAAACCATTACATGACTAGAATTGTAAAGTAATGGTACAGATAGCAATTGGATCCACCAGGGCCAGGCCCGTAGCCGCTAGTGAAGCACCGCTGAGCTACTCCAGTATCAAATAATGGAACAACAACTGAATTATATATTAATCATATGTAACAAAGTTCACAGGCAATCACACTCTATTTAACCAACGAGAGTTGGTGATCAAAGTGAAAATACAAAAGGAAATATGAATAATGATAATACATCCCTGATTTCTACAAGCGTTGTCCTTTTATAACAGCCAGGAAGACAATACAAGAAATACAGATAAGCTTTGAAGCAGCAATCCATTAGGATCGAAAGATCTAAGGGATTCGCTCTATCTTCTATCTCCAGTTATCGTTTTGTCCTCTTGCGCTGAAGCCACGTTGTTCCTTTCTTTTCTTTGATTGTGTGCTTTGATTTCTATCTTCTTGTCTAGATATGGCTTCCTGTTGAAGGGACAATAGTTACTTCTCCTTTGTCTTTTCCTCTCGAATGGTGGCTTCCTATTTCTTCTATTTTCTGTATAGAAGAAAGGACAATATTTAGTTAATTTGCAATAATCACTAATATCCTTAATTCCATTATAATTCTTCGATATATTACCATTTTAGAATACAAAGGAGTTATGATTAAAGGAAAAACATAAGAAATAAATGGCAAATTCATAGCTTTTCCATCACTCAACACACCACCCAGCTTACCGTTTTTCATGTCCTCATGAAAACCATGTAGTTTACATGCAAAGCAGTTAGAGAATAGGCTGGAGAGGGGTTTTCATTAAGTGGTCTAAAACCATGATTTACAACTAAAACTTCAAAAATATGCCCTGTCTACCCTTCAGGTAATTCATATATGGCCTTATAGTCTGCTGCAGGATACCAGATAATAGGGCTTCGAAATCTACAACCTAGTCAATACGGGCCTTCCCTCAAGATGAGGTTACTATAGATAACCAGACGGTCGGCAGCAAAATTAAAATTTTGATAATTGAATGGCTCTCTATATTCAATACTCCGATTGGAAATTTTCCATTAGAGTTTAGCTGCCACTACGGCCTGGTCTCTGATGGACAGAAAATATTCTACCCCAACTAGGAAAATCGCTTTGTGGATGGGTCCCAATGTCTAGATCACACCCTCCTTTGTCATTAAGCTTTTCTACATAGCCCATAATTGTAATGGGTGTCTCGGTTCACCCCTAACCCAAAGGCCTAACCCATTTTCTTGTCTCTAAAAATTTTTATAGGCCTTGAGCCATTTTAATTGGTTAACAAAAATTTAAGTGAATGCTTGATATTGGATATCACCCACAAAAGGACTAGGATTCATCTCCATTTCCTCTTCCAGTATCAATTTTTCCAAATAAAATTCACAGAGTAAGCACTGAAATTTTACTCCATACATTTTGCAACAGTTTATAAAATCATCAACAGTTTTTAATTCTATAGGTTTTCCTGCCTTAACAACTTTAATTTTTAACTGTAAATATATTTCTAACAAAAACAAAGAATAATTTTTGGCAGGGGACCTACATGCTAGAACATCTGTATAGAGAGAAAAGAGAGTATTCATTTGATTCTTGACTGTTTGTAGTCTATTCCTTACCTCTTCAACTTTTTATTCTGCCTTCCGACATTTTTCGAAGGCTTCTGCCTCTGATGCATTGATGTTCCTTAATTGCTATTGTAACTCTTGGTATTTCTTCTTAGAAACAGTCTCTTCTTTGAGCTTTTCTCTAGCTCGCTGAGCCTGTGCCAGATCCTCTTGGATTTTTTCTACACCAGGGTCGTTGTTCAAAAAAACATTTTTGGGTTGAAGATCTACCTGGGTTTTCTTAATACAATATCAAGTTCCTACAGTTTGTGTCTCTTTATTGCAAAATGTCTAGTTGGCCATACTGCTACTCTGGAGGCTTCCAAACATTCCCCTGCTTCTTCGTAATCTGGAGGACTGTCTGCGTTTTAGAGGTCTGTTTTCTATGCTGGTGATTCTTTTTCATTTTGGGCCAGGTAAGGCCATTCCCCCATCTATTGAGAATACCAATTCTTCCCAACTAGTCTGCTTCTAAGCAAGACTGTGGCTAAATATTAATTGAATTAAAAAATGGTGGCTTACTACCGTTCCTGTATGACGGGACTTCCTTATGCTCCAAGAAGCGTCATGCAGTAAAAAATTTAAATATGCAAGCAAATTTACAGTTCATTTCTGTTTTAATACTGCTAATAATTTGAGGTGGTGTGGTATTACCACATCCTTTCTCCCATTGCATGTAATGTACCTTTGCACTACTCTCACCAGTTTTACCCATGGTTTTCCCAGAGTTGACGACTGGACTCCTTTTCCTTTGACGACTAGGTTCTATGCTTCATCCCGAAAGAGGGTCATGGCATCTTGCAGTCTCAATTTTTTATGGGTCCATATGGGTCCAATTGCTGGTAGACTGGGTACCTCAGCAATTACTACATATGTAACTGTTATTGACCTTCCTCTTACTATGGAATGATCCTCCTGCATGTTCTGCAAAAATTTGATGGCCACAGTTTCATGGGGCTTCTACAGTCGTGTAAAGTAGGTAATCCATCCCGCTCTTTCCAAAATTTCTCATTCAACGTCAGAAACTGTTAGTATTTTTTTTTTGCTATGTACTGCTCGCCCTCCCATTTCATCTAAGCCCTGCACATTGTTAATTTTTCACAACAATACACAGAAATGGCAATGGAAAAACAACTCGTGCATATCGGATAATATCAATACCGTTAACCTTTCCATCCTCGGGATATGATAAAAATAAGGAATTGAACCGTATGTAGGTGTATTTCGAAAGTGACCCGCACCCCCTTGAAATATGATAGGTCATCCTCGACCGACAATGGAGGAGTAGCAAACTGGACGACAATCGTACAGTATAGAAAGGCATGCGCATTCATGAAATGATCACAAAAAGCATTGAATTACTGAAATCGAGGCATATTATGAAAATCATGAATAAATATGGAAATTCTATGAAATGATGCGAAAATAAGGAAAATGACAACTACTGTAAAGAACAGTGCCTATGCGGTAATTATTCACTTTGAACCATTATGATTGATTTATAAACAATATTTCATGTGTAAGAGGTTAAAAGAAAAGGGTACAGGAGCATAATCTCATTTGAAATCAAGATAAAGATATAAGAAAAGGGTTTATAATTACTATTGATTTGTGAAAAATATGACTCCAATACCATCAGCAGAGCTCTGTTGCCCACATGTGTTTATAACCTTGAAAAAGTTGTTTTTTCACCCTTGGAACCATAATCCTTTATCTATGCCTAGGAAAGTGCTTTGTAATGTCAGGATGGAGACCATTGTGCCGGCTTGGTAACCAGATGAATCACCATGCCATTCACTAGGAAGGAGTGAAAGGTGGGCAGGCCGGCTCCTGATGAGACCTCCTATTCCAAGGACCTTTTATTTTTCTGATGTGCCCATTAGATCATATCCTTGGTGTGGTGGCCATAGTGGGAATGCCACTTCACTGCTTCCTTATGATCATGGTAGGCTGGCTCTTGATGAGACCCCCTATCCTCCATCTGACAAATCATAGAATTGTTAGTAATCATATAGATATTTTTTCCTTTTTCCTTTTTCTTCTTTTATATAGCACTTTCCTATTTATATATAGAGGATGGCTCAACACTCCTTAAGAGTAGGGATGGTGGAAGAAGTCTGAACATCTCAATAGAGGAAAATATGCCCTTATTCTTATTCAATAATAAAATTCAAAGAGAGCTATGAGGATTAGGGAAGAACCAACATGATAAAAATAATCAATCAAATAAGTTTTAGTGAAGATAAAGACAACAAAGTCATATAGATAGTTGTGTACTTTCCTTTTTTATTATCAATACATAGAAATCTCCTTAGAAATTACAATTTTTCCTTTGATATTTTGATTCAATTAACCTCTAATTTTTGTGTCCGTGCATAAATTTTTATGTTTGCCTTAAAAGGATCATGAAGAATTCACAAAAATTCTCAAAATTTTGTTCTATAAGAGAAACAACAAAAAGAAAAATGCACTCAAAAAGTGTTGTTCCTTAGACGGAATAGCTGTTGTTCCTTAAGAGGAACAGCAAAAAGAACATCTGCACACAAAATTGCGGTTCCTTTAAGAGAAACAAAAAAAATAAAAAGATACACGTGAAACTGTTGTTCCTTCAGAGGAACAACAGTTGTTCCTTATGCAGAACAACAGCTAAAACAAGCACAAAATAAAATGTTTCTCCTTCGGCAGAATAAGCTAAAAACATTCCAAATGGAAATTGTTGTTCCTTAGAAGGAACGGAAGAAAGTGAAAAAAAATCGTGAAGGGGTTGTTCCTTTTAAAAGGGACAATAAAAACAATCGGTGGAAATGTTGTTCCTTTTAAAAGGAATGGCAAAAAGATAGACACATAGAAGTGTTGTTCCTTAAGAGGAACAACAAACAAATATAAGCACGCAAGATTGTTGTTCCTTAAGAGGAACGGCTGTTGTTCCTTAAGAGGAACAAAAATTGTTCCTTAATAGGAACTACGCAAAAAATAAAGGCACACAAGATTGTTGTTCCTTAAGAGGAACAACTGTTGTTTCTTAAGAGGAACAACAGTTGTTCCTTAAGAGGAATAACACGAAAAAAATCTATACAAAAATAGTTCATACAAGAGAAATTAAAGAGAAAAGCTTATGTACAAATTTCAGAAATAAAGGAACTGTTCAGTGAATTAATTCTGAGGAGGAGTTATCTTCCTCAGCCAGAGTCTGCATAGTGGAATCTCCTCGTAATTACTGGTAAAAGGATTCCCAATTAAGCGGTTTGTGGTAAAGTTGTACTCGATGACCGTTTGCTTTGAAAGAATGTCTAGATCCATCAATGGTAGTTAATGTAATGGTGCCATTGTCATGCACTTTATGTATCTCATAACGTCCAAGCCATCGTGTCTGGAGTTTTCCGGGGAAATCCTGAAACTTGGATTCATATAGGAGTGCCCAATCGCCTTCGTGGAATATTTTCTTTTTAATAAGGGCATTGTGACATTTTTCTCTCTGCTATTGAATTAATGCAGTGTTTTGAAGGGTGGAGAGCCTAATTTGATCTAACTCGTTGATTTTTTGTAATCTTCTAACTTGGGCCTCATTTAAATTCAAACCCACCTCTTGCACTACTCCTAATGTTTGAATTTCAAATTCTATTGGAAAGATGGGTTATTTTCCAAATATTAACTGATATGGTGAATACCCTATCATATTTGTCCACATTGTTTGGTATGCCCACAAGGCTTCTGGCAATCTTGAAGCCCAGTCACGTCTGTGTGATGCAACTATTTTTGTAAGTATTGCCTCGATCACCTTATTCGTGCTTTCTATTTGGCCATTTTCCTGTGGGTGGTATGGGGTTGTAATTTTGTGCTGAATGTGGTAATTTTTTAATGTTGCAGCAATTTTATTACCTACAAATTGTGGTCCTCCATCTATAATTATGTCCCTTGGGAGGCCATATCACACAAACATTTGGAAAAGGAAATGTATTACAGAGTCCTCTGTAGCTCTTGGAAGTGCCTCTGCTTCAACCCATTTAGTAACATACTCTGTTGCAACTAGTATGTATGTTTTCTAATTTGATGGTGGGTTAATACGACCAATAAAATCGAGCGCCCAGCATTCAAATGGCTCAATTACTAGCCCTGGATTTAAGGGCATTTCATCGGACTATCCAGGGCACCCTGCCCTTTGGAAACTATCACAGGCTTGTACAAAATTTTTAGCATCTTTAAAAAGTGTAGGCAAGTAATAGCCTATTTTTAAAAGCTTGTGACTAGTCCTACGATCTGCAAAACGTCTGCCACATGGCCTATCGTGGCATGCTTTTAGAATTTCAAATATTTCGTCTTCTCAGACACATCTTCTGATGTGCATATCTGCTCCCATATGAAATAGGTAGCCCCCAATCCAAGAGAATCGAGTACTACGCTACACTATTTGTTTTTGTTCATTGGACGTTAGATGCTTGGGTAATTTACCTAATGCTAAATAATTTGCAATATCAACATACCATGGGGTTCTGGCAGTAACAACAAACAAATGTTCATCTGGAAACTGATCTTCCATTGTTGCTGCATCCATTGGTTTTGGCATTCGTGAGAGAAAATCAGCTACAGGATTCTCTTTTCCAGGTTGATCCTTTATTGTGATGTCAAATTCCTGTAATAGAATCAACCGTCTTATTACTCTACCATTTGTAACAGGTTTATTTGCTAAAAATTTTATGGCAGAGTGATCTATATATAAAACTACAAGATACCCAGTTATATAATGTCTTAATTTATTTACAACAAGTATTATAGATAAAAATTCTTTTTCAGTCACAGTATAGTTTAATTCAGCAAGAGATAGATTCTTGCTAATATAATAAATTGAATATGGTTTTTTATCTTCTTCTTGCCTAGGGACTGCTTCAATAGTTGTGTCTGAGGCATCAGATGAAATTTGGAATGGCAAATCCCAATTTGGGCCCCTTAGCACTGGGGCTGTTGATAGAATCTTTTTCAGATCTTCAAAATCATGGTCACATTTATTTGTCCAAATTAAATCAGCATTCCCTGTTTGTGCGTATAGAGGTGCCGCTATTTGAGAAAAATGCTCTATGAATATTCTATAATAACCATAAAATCCCAGAAAACTATGTACCTGTGTTTGTGTAATGGGAGTAGGTATTAAAAAAATCTGAATTTTAGTTGGATCTAGCTATATTCCAGCTACTGAGATATAATGACCTAAGATGAGTCCCTCAGTCATCATCATGTGACACTTCTCATGACTTAAGTAAAGCCTAGTGGCAATACACCTTTGTAGCACCTTTTCCAATGTTTCTAATGCTAGCTCAAAATCATCTCCATAAGGTCTGAAATCATCCATATATACTTCGAGCCCTTCATTTATTAAATCTAAAAATATGCTGAGAGTGGCGCTCTGAAATGTGTTAGGGACATTTCATAGACCAAAGGGTAAAACTTTGTAAGAAAATGTTCCCTAAGGACAGGTAAAAGTAATCTTATCTTGGTCTTCCAATGTGATCTGAATCTGATTGTATCCAATGAAGCCATCTAGGAAAGAAAAGAATTTCTTCCTGCTAATGTATCTAATACCTGATCAATGAAAGGAAGGGGAAACTGGTCTTTCTAGGTTGCTTTGTTTAATTCTCTGTAGTCTACACATATCCTCCACTTTCCATTCTTCTTTGGCACCACTGCTAGTGGGGAGAGCCACTTGCTATCAGATATTGGATAAATAAAATTTACATCTGAAATTTTTTGTAATTCAACTTTCACAATATCCTTAAGATGAGGGTTTAATCTCTGTTTGGGTTGGCGAATGGGTCTAGCATGTTTTTCTATATAAATGTGGTGTGTACATAATTGGGGATCAATTCCTTTCATGTCTGGGTAATCTCATGCAAAGGCTCCCTTATATTTTGTCAGTAGTTGGACCATCTTCTCCTCTTGTTCAACAGACAGGTTTTTGTGAATGTTCAGAGTTTTTCCTGGCTCGATTTCTATAGTTTTTCTATTGTCAGAAGAGGTTGTAGGTATTGATTGATCATGAATGTCTTTCAGGTGATCTTCTTCTTCTTCATTATCAAATGCTGCCTCGATCATGTGACATTGCAAATGGAATCTTGTTTTTGGTTGGGTAATGAAACTGTTAATGATGTCATTATCTATTTGGTCTTTAAATTTGAGGGCATCTTCTATGGTTAATGGTGATCTAATGTTTTATATGAGGTATGATACAGGTTTTTTCTTTGTTTTTATTATTTTTAAACTTGGTTGGGCTGGAGGGTATAAGGCTAAATTCTTGACATAACTCCCTCTAGTTATAGTCATGCTGCCTTGTTGGCAGCCAATGTAAGCATCAGCAGTTGCCAGCCAAGGTCTACCTAAGATTAAAGGGTGTCCATCTAGCCAGTTTTTTGGGTTAATAATTATAAAGTCGGCATGATATTCCTAGGAGTCTGCAAATACCATTACATAATGTAGTGTGCCTTCTGGCTTGACTACCGATCGTTCAACCAATTCCAATAAGGTTATGGTTGGATCTAATGATGTAATGCCAAGTTTTTGACAAGTGGTGGTTGTTAGGATATTAATTGTAGCTCCTAAATCAACTAAGGCATTTGGAAAGGATTTTCCATTGATTTGCACCGTAACTATAGTATTTCCTGGGTCTTCATACTTTACAGGTGCTTCTCTTCCTGATAGTAAGTCAGATAGTGTGCCGACTACTTAGATAGTTGGATTAGTTGTTATTCTCCTCTTTGGATTTATTATACATAATTCTTTGATGGTATTTGCATGAATTGGAATATATTGGATAGCTTGGAGGAGTGGTATTTTTATACACAAATTTTTTCAGTTCTCCTAGAAGATCAAAATCAAGATGTTCTATTGGGCAAGGTATGATTAGTCGTTCTGGGAATGGTGGAGAAGAGGTGGTTGCTTTCTCATGAGTTTGTTGTCTAACCACATTCTCTTTTTGTAGTGTTTGTTCTAAAGGTAACGAATTTCCAACTTGAACATTTTTGTCTCGCTCTAATTCTATTATGCACCCAGACCTTAGTTGAAGGACACTGCACTCTCTTAACTAGGTTTCTAGTTCTGGTGCTTCGATTATTTGAATAGATTGAACCAGTATATTATTAGGGTTTGGGTTGGGTTGGGCTGGGAGTTGCGGTCTTAAGTTGGTCTGGGGATTTTGTTGCAATGTATATGGCACTGGCAGTGTAGGTGGAGGGAGAGGAATCATTCTAGCTGGTTGATTCATAGATCTTTGCCAATTTGACTGCCAAGTTTGACTCTGCAAGGTGGAGGGGGACCATTGTGTTGGATATGTATTATTTTTCCAAAATGGTGGATAGTAAGGAAAGTTCAGCCAATTGGTTTGATTTTTTTGATTTTTCCATGGCGATGTAGGAAACGGCTATTGTGACCAGCTGGGGAAAGGTGGCTAATTTTTCCACATTCCATTATATTGCTGAGCATTATACTGAGGAGACTGAAAAGAAGAGGATAGATCGATGGGCATACCTGTTTTTTGTGGCTGCTATTGACGATGCTGATCGAGTAAGCACACCAGTTCTATTTCTTCTTCTGCTTCTTTGTAGATTGCTTTCAATCCCGGGAGTGAGGGGAAACTTTCTGTGGAGTGATCTTTCGTGCAGATGGAATAGAATTGGACTGTATCCAATGGGCACTCTTTATGGTTGTGTTTCTTTCTACATCTAGGGTAGAATATTGCCAAATTTTTTTCTGCTTCTGCCTGATTTTCTTTAGCTTGCATGATGTCGAGTTGTGTCGTCAGAGTCCCTAAAATATCAGTTTTGAAATCTTCCAGTATATTGCCAATTTCTGTGCGGGTTATACCTCCACCGGAGGTCTTGCTATCCCTTGTGATCATGTCACATTCTACTGGTTTTAGTCTTGTCCTGCCTCTCGAACTCCTGATACATAAATCAATAATGTCAGCAAAATTTTCCTGATATATGTCACCTTTTCCCATGATGTTTAATGTTTCAACCCATTGTTCCTTCATCCGTTTAATTAATATAGTTTTTAACACATTATCAAGTAAGGGTAAAGATGCATAAGGTGATCTCTGGAGGTTGTATTGAAAGCCTTCTACATATTCCTCCAATGTTTCATTAGGTTTTGCTATCATCTGAAATATTTCATACTTTAATTCCCTGGACCTACAATAATCCTGATATTTCTTTAGAAGAGGAGCTTTCATCTGATCCTAGTCATTTATAACACCTCCACCTAACCCCATAAACCATCATAGAGCTACTCCTTTTAATGTGGAGGGGAGTAATTTTAGCTTTTGGGGATTGGGGGTATAGTCATACCCCCTGCATAATACATCGAATTCAAATAGAAATGCGTCTAGATCTTCTGATGTTAAGCCATGGAATGTAGGAATATGCTGGAGAGGAATGGCCTTCGTAGGTGCATTAACTGTAGTGTCCACAGTGGGATATTGTAGTGTGGAAGTTTGGGGTGGTTGCTGGTTCTGGGCCATTTGATCAAATATGTGCCAATATCCTTCTTGGATTTCTAGGGAATTATTCCTAGGCTGACTAGAAGGAGTAGGGATGACCTTAACAACACTTCCTTGGTCTGGGATAATGAGTGTCCCTTGATGAACTATTATCTAAGGGGATTTTGGTTCCTCAGGTTCTTCGATTTTGTTTTGGATGATTTTGACAGCACTTCCCTTCTCTGGGCTGCTTAGTGTTTGGATTACATCAAGAGGGAATCTTGGTTCTTATATTTCCCCTATTTTTGCTCCTCCTTCGCAGGGATTACTAGAGTTCCCTTCTTGTAAAGAAATTGGGCGCGAATTCTCAATTTCTTGAGAATCTTGCTCAGTCTCTTTTATTTGGCTATGCACCTCAGCAAAAGCTACAGATGGTGATTCTGTGGCCCAAAGGGAACTAGTAGGTTGTCTAGAAGAAATTTTTCTAGGGCTTACTGATGGCTGAGATTTAGCTTTCTAAATGATATTGTCGATAAAGGTTGTTCACCCAAGGGTCATTGGTCCCTTAGGTTTTTCAGGTGTGGGAGGAATTTTGTTTTGTTAAGATTTTCTAGTCACTCAAAAAAATGCAAGCATTCATTCCTACCTTAAAATTCTATGTAGTTCTGCTATGAAGCGCACAAGTGAATGAGCATGTTCCTCATTCGTTATGCAGGTTCTTACCTTCTGTTTTTAATACCCAGTTCTTCCTTAGCAGAGAAAATCAAATATACATCACTCTTTCTAAATAGATACACTCTCCCCAGCAATGGCGCCAAAATGTTGAGGTATAAAAGGTGTATTTTTAAGTCCTGTTTATCCTACATTAATTATCAATCCAGGTACGATTTTTTATCTCAAGAGTGTACTCAGTCTGAGGTGACAATTTAAACTAAGAGTAATGCTTTCCAATTCGCAGTACAGTGTTTTAAATCCAAGAGTAAATGGATGTTTGAAGATGGAATCTAATTGCAATGACATGAAACTTAATGCTCTAAAACTAAATTATTCACTCAATAAGTATCAGTCAAGGATGCAGTAGTAATAACTCCTTCCTCTGTCAACTGATGTAATTGAAATCAAATATAAACAAGATCTTCAATCTGAGAACTTAGACAATGATAGCCAATGTCCTTTACAGTCGTTGATCTTACACTCCACACTAAACCAACTAATTGGAAATGATAACTGAGTTAAATAATGTTGCTAATGGAAATGGAAGAAACATGCTCGCTGCAATAACATTCCAAAGAAAAACCAAATACTTGCAAGAAAGAAATCATCAGCAAAGCTATTTAACGGAAATGAACAACAAATTCTAGAATGAATATCGAAGCTTTATATTGGAAAAGCATATCAATACAAGTTACAAAGAATAATAATATTGTTATGGTGGAAAGGACAGCAACGTGATTCAATCACAACTTATACAATAAACTAATTCCATAAAATATTGAAACAGTTAGCTATCAAACATGGAATTTGTAAAGAAATGTGACTAGAGAAAATGAACATTAAAGAAAACCATCACAAGACTGGAATTGTAAAGTAATGGTACAGATAGCAAGTGGCTCCACTAGAGCCGTGCTCGTAGCCACTAGTGAAGCACTGTCAAGCTACTCCAGTATCGAATAATGGAATGACAATCGAATTATATATTAATCATATGTAACAAAGTTCGCAGGCAATCACACTCTGTTTTAACCAACAAGAGTTGGTGATCAAAGTGAAAATACAAAAGGAAATCTGAATAATGATAATACATCTCCCTGATTTCTACAAGTGCTATCCTTTTATAATAGCCAGGCAGACAAAACAAGAAATAAAGATAAGCTCTGAAGCAGTGATCCCTTAGGATCAAAAGATATGAGGGATTCACTATATCTTCTATCTCCAGTTATCGTTTTGTCCTCTTGTGCTGAAGCCACACTGTTCCTTTCTTTTCTATGACTGTGCACTTCGATTTCGATATTCTTGTCTGGATATGGTTTCCTGTTGAAGGGACAACAGTTACTTCTTCTTTTTCTGTTCCTCCCAAATGGTGGCTCCCTATTTCTTCTATTTTCTGTATAAAGGAAAGGACAATATTTCTTTAATTTGCAATAATCACTAATCTCCTTAATTCCATTATAATTCTTCGATATATTACCATTTTAGAATACAAAGGAGTTATGATTAAAGGAAAAATATAAATAAATAAATAGAAAATTCATACCTTTTCCATCGCTCAACACATCCCCCTAATTACTCTTTTTCATGTCCTCATGAAAACCATGTAGTTTACATGCAAAGCAGTTAGAGAATAGCTTGGAGAGGGGTTTTCATTAAGTGGTCTAAAACCATGATTTGCAGCTAAAGCTTCAAAAATATGCCCTGTATTCCCTTTGGGTAATTCATATATGACCTTATAGTCTGCTACAAGATACTAGATAATAGGGCTTTGAAATATACAACCTAGCCAATACGGGCGTTCCCTCAAGATGAGGTTACTATAGATAACCAAGCGGTCGGTAGCTAACTTAAAATTTTTATAATTGAATGGCTCTCTATCTTGAATATTTCGATTGGAAATCTTCCATCGGAGTTTAGCTGCTACTATGGCCTGGTCTCTAATGGACAGAAAATATTCTACCCCATCCAGAACAATTGCTTTGTGGATGGGTCCCAATGTCTGGATCACACCCTCCTGCAAGTTCTACAAAAATTCGATGGCCACAGTTTTATGGGACTATGTAATGCTCACCCTCCCATTTCATCTAAGCCCTGCACAAGAGGAGAAGATGGTCCAACTACTGAGAAAATATAAAGGAGCCTTTGCATGAGATTACCCAGACATGAAAGGAATTGATCCCCAGTTATGTACGCACCACATTTATACATAAAAAGATGCTAGACCCATTCGCCAACCCCAATGGAGATTAAACCCTCATCTTAAGGATATTGTGAACGCTGAATTACAAAAACTTTTAGATGTAAATTTGATTTATCCAATAACTGATAGCAAGTGGGTCTTTCCACTAGTAGTGGTGCCAAAGAAGAATGGAAAGTGGAGGATATGTGTAGACTACAGAGAATTAAACAAAGCAACCCAGAAATACCACTTTCCCCTTCGTTTCATTGATCATGTATTAGATACATTAGAAGGAAAGAAATTCTTTTCTTTCCTAGATGGCTTCAGTGGGTACAATCAGATTCAGATCACACTGGAAGACCAAGATAAGACTACTTTTACCTGTCCTTGGGGAACATTTGCTTATAGATTTTTACCCTTTGGTCTATGCATTGCCCCTACCACATTTCAGAGGGCCATTCTTAGCATATTTTCAGATTTAATAAATGAAGGGCTCGAAGTATATATGGATGATTTCACACCTTCTGGAGATGATTTTGAGCCAGCATTAGAAACATTGGAAAAGGTGTTGCAAAGGTGTATTTCCCCCATCCTTTGCTTAAGCCATGAGAAGTGTCACATGATGATGACCGAGGGACTCATATTAGGTCATTATATCTCAGCAGATGGAATACAGGTAGATCTAGCTAAAATTCAGATAACTTTTCTAATACCTACTCCCACAACACAAACAGAGGCACGTAGTTTTCTGGATTTTTCTGGTTATTATAGAATATTCATAGAGCATTTTTTTCAAATATCTGCACCTTTATATGCACTAACAGAGAATGTTGATTTTATTTGGACAGATAAATGCCACCATGCTTTTGAAGATCTGAAAAAGCTTATAACCACAACCCAAGTGCTAAGGGGCCCAAATTGGGATTTTCCATTCCAAATTTCTCTGATGCCTCAGACATAGCTATTGGAGCAGTCCTTGGGCAGGAAGAATATAAAAGACCATATGCAATTTATTATATTAGCAAGAATCTATCTCCTGCTGAATTAAACTATACTTTGACTGAAAAGGAATTTTTAGCTGTAATACATGCTGTAAATAAATTTAGATATTATATAACTGCGTATCCTATAGTTTTATGTACAAATCACTCTGCCATTAAAATTTTAGCAAATAAACCTGTTACAAATGGTAGAGTAACAAGATAGTTGATTCTATTGCAGGAATTTGACATCACAATAAAGGATCGACTTGGAAAAGATAATCCTGTAGCTTTTTTTCTCTCACGAATGCCAAAACCAACGGATGTAGCAACAGTAAAAGATCAGTTTCCAGATGAACATTTTTTTGTTGTTACTGCTAGAACCCCATGGTATGCTGATGTTGCAAATTATTTAGCAGTAGGTAAATTACCCAAGCATCTAATTCCCAATGAACGAAAACAAATAGTGCAGCACAATACTCGATTCTCTTGGATCGGGGGCTACCTATTTCATACAGGAGAAGATATGCACATCGAAAGATGCGTCCGGGAAGATGAAATATTTGACATTCTAAAAGCATGCCACGATGGGCTGTGTGGCAGACAATTTTCAGATCGCAGGACTGGTCACAAGGTTTTACAAACAGGCTATTACTGGCCTATAGTTTTTAAAGATGCTAAAAATTTTGTACAAGCCTGTGATAGTTGCCAAAGGGTGGGGCGCCATGGATAGTCTGATGAAATGCCCTTGAATCCACAGTTAGTAATTGAGCCATTTGAGCGCTGGGCACTTGAATTTATTAGTCCTATTAACCCACCATCAAATCAGAAAACATACGTACTAGTTGCAACAGAGTATGTTACTAAATCGGTTGAAGCAGAGGCACTTCCAAGAGCTATAGAGGACTCTGTAATACATTTCATTTTCCAAATATTTGTGTGATATGGCCTCTTGAGGGACATAATTACAGATGGAGGACCACAATTTGTAGGTAATACAATCACTGCAACATTAAAAAGTTACCACATTTAGCACAAAATTACAACCCCATACCACCCACAGGAAAATGGCCAAGTAGAAAGCATGAATAAGGTGATAGAGACAATACTTACAAAAAAATTTGCATCACACACATGTGCCTAGGCTTTAAGATTGCTGGAAGCCTTGTGGGCATACCGAAAAACATGGAGAAATACCACAGGATATTCACCATATCAGTTAATATTTGGAAAAGAACCCATCTTTCTAATGGAATTCGAAATTCAAACATTAAGAACAATGCATGAGGTGGGTTTGAATTTAAATGGGGCCTAGGTTAGTAGATTACAAAAAATCAATGAGTTAGATGAAATTAGGCTCTCTGCCCTTCAACACACTACTTTAAGTCAATAGCAGAGAGAAAAATGACACGATGCCCTTATTAAAAAGAAAATCTTCCACTAAGGCGATTGAGAACTCCTAGATGACTCCAGGTTTTAGGATTTCCCCAGAAAGATCCAAACACGATGGCTTGGACCTTATGAGATACAGAAAGTGCATGACAATGGCACCATTACATTAACTACCATTCATGGATTTGGACATTCTTTCAAAGAAAACGGTCATTAGGAATCCTTTTACCAACAATTACGAGGAGATTCCACTATGCAGATTCTGGCTGAGGAAGATAACTCCTCCTCAGGATTAATTCACTAAACAATTCCTTTATTTTTAAAATTTGTACACAAGATTTTATCTTTAATTTTGTTTGTATGAACTGTTTTTGTACAGATTTTTTTCATGATGATCCTCTTAAGGAAAAACTGTTGTTCCTCTTAAGAAACATCAGTCGTTCCTCCTAAGGAACATAAATCTTATGTGCCTTTATTTTTCATGCTGTTCCTCTTAAGGAATAGCTATTATTCCTCTTAAGGAATAGCAGTCGTTCCTCTTAAGGAACAACAATCTTGCGTGCTTATATTTGTTTGTTATTCCTATTAAGGAACAACACCTCTACGTCTCTATATTTTTGCTGTTCCTCTCAAGGAACAACTGTTGTTCCTCTTAAGGAAAAAAAACTATTCCTCTTAAAGGAACAACATTTCCACCGATTGTTTTTGTTGTTCCTTTTAAAAGGAACAACATTTCCGTTGATTGTTTTTGTTGTTCCCTTTAAAAGGAACAACATTTTCGCCGATTGTTTTTGCTTTCCCTTTTAAAAGGAACAACCCCTTCACCATTTTTTTCACTTTCTGCCATTCCTTCTAAGGAATAAAAATTTCGATTTGGGATGTTTTTATGTTGTTCCACTGAAAGAGAAACATTTTATTTTGTTATTGTTTTAGCTGCTGTTCCACTTAAGGAACAATTGTTGTTCCTCTTAAGGAACAGCAATTTCGAGGGTATATTTTTCTTTTATTTGTTGTTCCTCTTAAAGGAACCACAGTTTTGTGTGCAGATGTTCTTTTTGCTATTCCTCTTAAGGAACAACAGCTGTTCCGTCTAAGGAACAACACTTTTTGAGTGAATTTTTCTTTTTTTTTTGTTTCTCTTATAGAACAACATTTTGAGAATTTTTGTGAATTCTTCATGATCCTTTTAAGGCAAACATACAAATTTATGCAAGGACGCAAAAATTAGATGTTATTGGAATCAGAAAATCAAAGGAAAAATCGTAATTTTTAAAGAAATTTCTTTGTATTGATAAGAAAAAAAGGAAAGGACACAACTATCTATATCACTTTGCTGCCTTTATCTTCACTAAAACTAATTTGATTGATTATTTTTATCATGCTCGTTCTTCCCTAATCCTGATAACTCTCTTTGAATTTTATTATTGAATAAGAATAAGGACATATTTCCCTCTATTGAGATGTTCAGACTTCTTCCACTATCCCTACTCTTAAGGAGTGTTGAGCCATCCTCTATATATAAATAGGAAAGTTCTATATACAAGAAAAATAAAGAAAAGAAAAAAATATCTATATGATTACTAACAATTCTATGATTTGTCAGATGGAGGATAGGGGGTCTCATCAAGAGCCAACCTACCATGATCATAAGGAAGAAGTGAAGTGGCATTCCCACTATGGCCACCACACCAAGGATATGATCCAATGGGCACATCAGAAAAATAAAAAGTCCTTGGAATAGGAGGTCTCATCACGAGCTGGCCTGCCCACCTTTCACTCCTTCCTGGTGAATGGAATGGTGATTCATCTAGTTACCAAGCCAGCAAAATGGCCTCCATCCTAACATTACGAAGCACTTTCCTAGGCATAGATAAAGGATCATGGTTCCAAAGGTGAAAAAGAAACTTTGTCAAGGTTATAAACACCAGTGGGCAACAAAGCTCTACTGATGGTATTGGAGTCATATTTTTCACAAATCAATAGTAATTATAAACCCTTTTCTTATATATTTATCTTTATTTCAAATGAGATTATGCTCCTAGACCCTTTTTTTTTAACCGCTTACACATGAAATATTGTTTATAAATCAATCATAATGGTTAAAGTGAATAATGACCGCATAAGCACTTTTATTTACATCAGCTATCCTTTTCCCTATTTTCGCATCATTTCATAGCATTTCCATATTTATTCACGATTTTCATAATATGCCTCGATTTCATGAATACGCATGCCTTTCTATATTGTACGACTATCGTCCAGTTTGCTGCTCCTCCATTGACGGTTGAGGAAGACCTATCATATTTCAAGGGGGCGCAGGTGACTTTTGAAATACACCTGCATACAAGCCAATTCCTTATTTTTATTAGATCCTGGGAATGGCAAGTTTAACGGTATTGATATTTTCCGATATGCACAGGTTACTGTTCCATTGCCATTTATGTGTATTGCTATGAAAAATTAATAATGTGCAGTGCATAGACAAAATGCGAGGGCGAGTATTATGTAGTGAACCACAAGTACTAACAGCTTCTGATGCTACACGGAAAATTTTGGAAAGAGTGGGATGGATTGCCTACCTTACACGACTGCAGTAGCCTCATGAAACTGTGGCCATCGAATTTTTGTAGAACTTGTAGGAGGATCATTTCATAGTAAGGGGAAGGCTAATAATAGTAACAGATGCAGTAATTGTTGAGGTATTTGGTCTAATAGCAGTTGGACCCATATGGACCCATAAAAAATTGAGACTGCAAGAGGCCATGACCCTCTTTCGGGATGAAGTACAGAACCTAGCCATCAAAGGAATAGGAGTCCATTCGGCAACTCTGGGAGAACCATGGGTAGAACTGGCGAGAGTAGTGAAAAGCTACAATACCTACAATGCGAGAAAGGATGTGGTAATACCACGCCACCTCAAATTATTAGCAGTACTAAAACAGAAATGTGTTGTAAATTTGCTTACATATTTAAATTTTTTACTACATGACACTGCTCAGAGCATAAGGAAATCCCATCATACAGGAACGGTAGTAAGCCACCATTTTTTAATTTGTTTAATAGTTAGCCACATTCTTGCTCAACAGCAGACTAGTTGGGAAGAATTGGTATTCTCAATAGATGGGGGAACAACTTAACCTGCCCCGAAACGAAAAAGAATCACCATCACAACAAACAGACCTCTAAAACATAGATAGTCCTCCAGATTAAGAAGAATCAGGGGAATGTTGGGAAGCCTCCAGAGTAGCAGCAGCCAACCCTTATAATTACCTAGTTCTGTGGATGAGCAACCCCCTCAAATTGAAGGAGGAGAAAATTAGGAAGAGGAATAAATTAAGCATACCAGTGAAGAGGAAAGGGAGGAAGTGGAACCTCCCATAACCTCCAGTGCAAGTCCACCATAGAGTCCATTGCAGGAGGATGAATTGGCCCAAATTTTGGCCAATATGTGTGAGTATATGCAACCCCAAAGTCTGCTCAACCTCAATATTGAAGTAGAACAATTACGGGAACATTCTATCCATAGCAAGGATGCATCCGAGGAAATGCATGATGAGAAGGAGGCAGAAGCAGAAGCCCCCGAGGAAATAGCAAATCAAACTAGGGTTTTCTCCCCTAAGGAATGTAGTTAGGATAATATGAACACTGAAGAAGTATTCCAAATGGAGAATATGGAAACAAGCCAGGGTGAGGGCACGGTCCCTGAAGAAAAAAACCTATCCGAGCAACCAAGTCCAGAAAAGGGAACAGCTGTTCCTCCCAAGAAGAATAAGAAGACAAATGAACTTAAGAGGCTGCGGAGGGAATAAAAAAAGCTGCTAAAATTAGTAAAATGACTCAGATAGAAGATAAGGGTTCTAAAAAGGGGGAAAATCTCTAAAATAACCCCGAAAACTGGGGATGCAGCCATCCAAATGGAACCCCATAATACAAGGGCCATGGAGACTCAAACCAAGACCATATTCATTCAAGATAGCAAGGAACAACAAGTATTTGTTACAGACGCAGTTTTCCAAACTGAAAATGTACAAGTCTGTAATAAAGATGTTCAGACCGAGGCACTGTCCTCTAGCAGTATGGCCAACCAGACATTTTGCAATAAAGAGAAAGACTATAGGAACTCGATATTATAATAAGAAAACCCAGGTAGATCTTCAACCCAAAAATGTTTTGTTGAACAATGACTCTGGTATAGCAAAACTCCAAGAGGATCTAACATAGGCTCAGCGAACTAGAGAAAAGCTCGAAGAAGAGATTATTTCTAAGAAGAAATACCAAGAGTTGTAGTAGCAATTAGGGAACATCAATGCATCAGAGGCAGAAGCCTTCGAAAAATGTCAGAAGGGAGAAGAAATAGTTGAAGAGGTAAGGAATAGACTACAAATAGTCAGGAATCAAATGAATACTCTCTTTTCTCTATATACAAATGTTCTAGCATGTAGGTCCCCTGCAAAAAATTATGCTTTGTTTTTGTTAGAAAGATATTTACAGTTAAAAATTAAAGCTGTTAAGGCAGGAAAACCTGTAGAATTAAAAACTATTGATTATTTTATAAACTACTACCAAATCTATGGAGTAAAAGTTCAGTGCTTACTCTGTGAATTTTATTTTCACAATTTGATATTGGAAGAGGAAATGGAGATGAATCCCAGTCCTTTTGTGGCTGATGTCCAATATCAAGCATTCATTTCATTTGCTGTTAACCAGTTAAAATGGCTCAAGGCCTATACCGCTTTTCAAAGACAAGAAAATGGGTTAGACTTTTGGGTTAGGGGTGAACCGAGACACCAATTACAACTATGGGCTAGGCAGAAAATCTTAATGACAAAGGAGGGTGTGATCCTGACATTGGGACCCATCCACAAAGTGATTGTCCTGGATGGGGTAGAATATTTTTTGTCCATCAGAGGCCAAGCCGTAGTAGCAACTAAACTCTAATAGAATATTTCCATTCAGAGTATTCAAGACAGAGAGCCATTAAATTATAAAAATTTTAAGTTAGTTGCTGACTGCCTGGTTATCTATTGTAACCTCATCTTGATGGAAGGCCCGTATTGGCTAGGTTGTAGATTTCGAAGCCCTATTACCTAGTATCCTACAGCAGACTATAAGGCCATATATGAATTACTTGAAGGGCAGACAGGGCATATTTTTGAAGTTTTAGCTGCAAATCATGGTTTTATACCACTTAGTGAAAACCCCTCTCTAGCCTATTCTCTAACTGCTTTCCATGTAAACTACATGGTTTTCATGAGGACATGAAAAAAGGTAAGTAGGAGGGTGTGTTGAGCGATGGAAAAGGTATGAATTTTCCAATTATTTCTTTATCTTTTTCCTTTAATCATAACTCCTTTGTATTCTAAAATGGTAATATATCAAAGAATTATAATGGAATTAAGGAAATTAGTGATTATTGAAAATTAACTAAATATTGTCCTTTATTTTATATATAAAATAGAAGAAATAGGAAGCCACCATTCGGGAGCAAAAGACAAAGGAGAAGTAACTACTGTCCCTTCAACTGGAAGCCATATCCAAACAAGAAGATCAAAATCCAAGCACACAGTCAAAGAAAAGAAAGGAACAACGCGACTTCAACACAAGAGGACAAAACAATAACTGGAGATAGAAGATAGAGCGAATCCCTCAAATATTTTGATCCTAAGGGATCGTTGCTTCAAATATTATCTAAATTTCTTGTTTTGTCCACCTGGCTGTTATAAAAGGACAATGGTTGTAGAAATCAGAGAGCATGTATTATCATTATTCAGATTTCCTTTTGTATTTTCACTTTGATCATCGACTCTCATTGGTTAAAATGAGTGCGATTGCCTGTGAACTTTTTTACATATGATTAATATATAATTTAGTTTCCGTTCCATTATTTTATACTGGAGTAGCTTAGCGGTGCTTCAGTAGTGGCTAAGGGCCCGGCCCTGATGGATCCACTTGCTATCTGTACCATTACTATACAATTCCAGTCGTGTAATGGTTTGCTTTAATGTTCATTTTTTCTACTCATATTTCTTTATAGATTCCATGTTTGATAGCTTACTGTTTCAATATTTTATGGAATTGGTTTATTGCATAAGCTATGATTGAATCGTGTTGCTGTCCTTTCTACCATAACAAGATTATTATTCTTTGTAACTTGTATTGATATGATTTTTCAATATAAATCTTCACTGTTCATTCTAGAATTTGCTGTTCATTTCCACTAAATAGCTTTGCTGATCATTTCTTTCTTGCAAGTATTTGGTTTGGCTTTGGAATGTTATTGCAGAGAGTGTGTTTCTTCAATTTCCATTAGCAGCATTATTTAACTCAATTATCATTTCCAATTAGTTTCTTTAGTGTGGAGTGTAAGATCAACAACTGTAAAGGACATTGGCTATCACTGTCTAAGTTCTCAAATTGAGGATCTTGTTTATATTTGATTTCATTTACATCAGTTGATAGAGGAAAGAGTTATTACTATTGCATCCTTGACTGATGATTGCTGAGTGGATAATTAAGTTTTAGAGCATTAAGTTTCATATCATTGCAATTAGATTGCATCTTCAAACATCCGTTTACTATTGTATTTGAAACACTATATTGCAAAATGGAAAGCATTACTCTTAGATTAAATTTCCGCCTTAGACTGAGTACACTCTTGAGATAAAAAAACGTACCTGGATTGATATTTAATGTAGGATAAATAGGAGTTAAAAAGACACCTTTTATACCTGAAAATTTTATTTAATTCTCTGTAGTCTACACATATCCGCCACTTTCCATTCTTCTTTGGCACCACTACTAGTGGAGAGACTCACTTGCTATCAGATATTGGATAAATAAAATTTACATCCAAAAGTTTTTGTAATTCAACTTTCACAATATCCTTAAGATGAGGGTGTAGTCTCCGTTGGGTTTGGCGAATGGGTCTAGCATATTTTTCTATATAAATGTGGTGTGTACATAACTGGGAATCAATTCCTTTCATGTCTAGGTAATCCCATGCAGTGGCTCCCTTATATTTTCTTAGTAGTTGGACCATCTTCTCCTCTTGTTCAGTAGATAGGTTTTTGTTACACTTTCGAAATATGCCTGCATATGCGTCAATTCCCTATTTTTATTAGATCTTGGAAATGGCAAGGTTAACGGTATTGATATTTTTCGATATGCACGGGTTACTGTTCCATTTCCATTTCTGTGTATTGCTATGAAAAATTGACAATGTGCAGGGTTTAGATGAAATGGGAGGGCGAGTAGTACGTAGTGAACCACAAGTACTAACAATTTTTGACGCTACACGAGAAATTTTGGAAAGAGCAGGATGGATTGCCTACCTTACATGACTACAACAGCCCCGTAAAACTGTGGCCATCAAATTTTTGCAGAACTTGCAAGAGGATCATTCCATAGTAAGAGGAAGACAAATAACAGTAACCGATGCAGTAATTGGTGAGGTATCCGGTCTACTAGCAATTGGACCCATATGGACCCATAAAAAATTGAGACTGTAAGAGGCGATGACCATCTTTTAGAACAAAGGATAGAACCTAGTCGTCAAAGGAAAAGGAGTCCACCCGGAAAATCTGGGAGAACCATGGGCAGAACTGGCAAGAGTAGTGCAAAGTTACATTACATGCGATGGGAGAAAGGATGTGGTAAGACAACGCCACCTGAAATTATTAGCAGTACTAAAACAGAAATGTGATGTAAATTTGCCTGCATTTTAAATTTTTTACTACATGATGCTGCTCGGAGCATAAGGAAATCTCGTCATACACAAATGGTAGTAAGCCACCATTGTTTCATTATATTAATAGTTAGCCACAGTCTTGCTCAGCAGCAGACTAGTTGGGAAGAATTGGTATTCTCAATAGATGGGGGAACGACTTTACCTGCCCTGAAACGAAAAAGAATCACCAGCACAACAAACAAACCTCTAAAACATAGACAGTCCTGCAAATTAAGAAGAAGTAGGGGAAGCCTCCAGAGTAGCAGCAACCAATTCTTAGAATTACCTAGTTCTGGAGATGAGCAACCCCTGCAACTTGAAGGAGGAGAAAATCAGGAAGAGGAAGAAACTAAGAATACCAGTGAAGAGGAAAGGGAGGAAGAAGAACCTCCCGTAACCTCCAGCGCAAGTCCACCATAGAGTCCATTGCATGAGGACGAATTGGCCCAAATTTTAGCCAATATTTGTGAGTATATGCAACCTCAAAGTCTGCTTAACCTCAATATTGAGGTAGAACAATTACGGGAACATTCTGTCCACAACAAGGATACATCTGAGGAAATGCATGATGAGGAGGAGGCAGAAGCAGGAGCCCCTCAGGAAATAGCATATCAAACTAGGGTTTCCTCCCCTAAGGAACCTATTTAGGATAATACAAACAATAAAAAAGTATTCCAAATGGAGAATATGGAAGCAAGCCAGGGAGAGGGAATGGTCCCTGAAGAAAAAAACCTAGTTGAGCAGCCAAGTCTAGAAAAGGAAACAACTGTTCCTCCCAAGAAGAAGAAGAAGACAAATTAACTTAAGAGGCTGCGGAAGGAACAACAAAAGCTGCCAAAATTAGTCAAACGACTCAGACAGAAGATAAAAGTTCTGAAAAGGGGGAAAATCTCTAAAAGAACCCTGAAAACGGGGGATGCAACCATCAAAATGGAACCCCATAATACAAGGGCCATGGAGACTCAAACCGAGCCCATATTCATTCAAGATAGCAAGGAACAATAGGTAGTTGTTATAGACACAGTTTCCCAGACCAAAAATTCACAAGTCTCTAATAAAGATGTCCAGACCAAGGCACTGTCCTCTAGTAGTATGGCCAATCAGACATTTTACAATAAAGAGACACAGACTGTAGGAACTCAATATTTTAGTAAGAAAACCTAGGTATATCTTCAGCCCAAAAATGTTTTGTCGAACAACATCCCTGGTGGATCCAGTTGCTATCTGTACCATTACTTTACAATTCCAGTCTTGTGATGGTTTGCTTTAATGTTCATTTTCTCTAGTCGCATTTCTTTACATATTGCATGTTTGATAGCTTACTGTTTTAATATTTTATGGAATTGGTTTATTGCATAAGCTGTGATTGAATCGTGTTGTTGTCCTTTCCACCATAACAAGATTATTATTCTTTGTAACTTGTATTGATATGATTTTCCAATATAAAGCTTCACTATTCATTCTAGAATTTGTTGTTCATTTCCATTAAATAGCTTTGCTGATCATTTCTTTCTTGCAAGTATTTGGTTTTTCTTTGGAATGTTATTACAGAGAGCCTGTTTCTTCCATTTCCATTAGTAGCATTATTTAACTCAGTTATCATTTCCAATTAGTTGCTTTAGTGTGGAGTGTAAGATCAACATTTGTAAAGGACATTGGCTATCACTGTCTAGGTTCTGAGATTGGGGATCTTGTTTATGT
This sequence comes from Pinus albicaulis, assembly GCA_034641835.2. Lineage (NCBI taxonomy): Eukaryota > Viridiplantae > Streptophyta > Pinopsida > Pinales > Pinaceae > Pinus > Pinus albicaulis. Next base: position 258,694,162 of record CM076582.1, on the reverse strand, counting down.
TTGATTTCATTTACATCAGTCGACAGAGGAAGGAGTTATTACTACTGCATCCTTGATTTATTATTGCTGAGTGCACAATTGAGTTTTAGAGAATTAATTTTCATGTCATTGCAATTAGATTCCATCTTCAAACATCCATTTACTCTTGTATTTGAAACACTGGTACTGCAAATTGGAAATCATTACTCTTAGATTAAATTTCCACCTCAAACTGAGTACACTCTTGAGATAAAAAATCGTACCTGTATTGATAATTAATTTAGGATAAATAGGAGTTAAAAAGACACCTTTTATACGTCAACATTTGGGTGCCATTGCCAGGGAGAGTGTAGCTATTTAGAAAGAGTGATGTATATTTGATTTTCTCTACTAAGGAAGAATTGGGTATTAAAAATGGAAGTTAAGAACCTGTGTAATGAAAAAGGAACATGCTCGTTCATTTGCCCGCTTCATAGTAGAACTGCATAGAATTTTAAGGTAGGAATGAATGCTTGCGTTTTTTTGAATGACTAGAAAAACTAAACAAAACAAAATTCCTCCCAGACCTGAAAAACCTAAGGGACCGGTGACCCTTGGGAAAACAACCTTTATCGACAATATCATTAAGAAAGTTGAATCTCAGCCATCAGTAGGCCCTATAAAAATTGCTTCTAGACAACCTACCAGTTCCCTTCGGGACACAGAATCACCATCTGTAGCTTTTGCTAAGGTGCATAGCCAAACGAAAGAGACTGATCAAGATTCTCAAGAAATTGAGAATTCTCACTCAATTTATTTACAAGAAGGTAACTCTAGTAATCTCCGCAAAGGAGGACGAGAAATAGGGGAAATAGAAGAACCAAGATCCCCTCTTGAAGTAATCCAAACACTAAGCAGCCCAGATAAGGGAAGTGCTGTCAAAATCATCCAAAACAAAGCTAAAGAACCTGAGGAATCAAAATCCCCTCAGATAATAGTTCAACAAGGGACACTCATTATCCCAGACCAAAGAAGTGTTGTTAAGGTCATCCTTACTCCTTCTAGTTAGCCTAGGAATAATTCCCTAGAAATCCTAGAAGGATATTGGCACATATTTGATCAAATGGCCCAGAACCAGCAACCACCCCAAACTTCCACACTGCAATATCCCATTTTGGACACTGCAGTTAATGCACCTATGAAGGCCATTCCTCTCCAGCATATTCCTACATTCCATGGCTTAACATCAGAAGATCCAGATGCATTTTTGTTTGAATTGAATGTATTATGCAGGGAGTATGACTATACCACCAATCCCAAAAAGCTAAAATTATTCCCTTCCACATTAAAAGGAGCAGCTCTATGATGGTTTATGGGGTTAGGTGGAGGTGTTATAAATGACTGGGATCAGAAGAAAGCTGCTTTTCTAAATAAATATTAGGATTATTGTAGGTCCATGGAATTAAAGGATGAAATATTTTAGATGAAAGCAAAACCTAATGAAACATTGGAGGAATATGTAGAACGCTTTCATTACAACCTCCAGAGATCACCTTATGCATCTTTACCCTTACCTGATAATGTGTTAAAAACTACATTAATTAAAGGGATGAAGGAACAATGGGTTGAAACATTAAACATCATGGGAAAAGGTGACATATATTAGGAAAATTTTGATGACATTATAAATCTATGTATCAGGAGTTTGAGAGGCAACACAAGACTAAAACCAGCAGAACGTGACATGATCACAAGGGATAGCAAGACCTCCAGTGGAGGTTAACCCACATAGAAATTGGCAATCTACTAGAAGATTTCAAAACTGATATTTTAGGGACTCTAACGACGCAGCTCGACATCATGCAAGCTAAACAAAAGCAAGCAGAAGCAGAACAAAATTTGGCAATATTCTGCCCTAGATGCAGAAAGAAACACAGCCATAAAGAGTGCCCGCTGGATACAGTCCAAGTCTGCGCCATCTACATGAAAGATCACTCCACAGAAAGTTTCCCCTCACTCCCAGGATTGAAAGCAGTCTACAAATAAGCGGAAGAAGAAACAGAACTGGTGTGCTTACTCAATCAACACCGTCAATGGCAGCCACGACAAACAAGTATGCCCATCGATATATCCTCTTCTTTTCAGTCTCCTCAGTATAATGCTCAACAATATAATGGAATGTGGCAAAATCAGCCACCTTTCCCCAGCTGGTCACAACAAACATTTCCTACATCACCATAGCCAAATCAAACCAATTGGCCGAACTTTCCTTACTATCCACCATTTTGGAAAAATAATACATATCAAACACAATGGTCCCCCTCCACCTCGCAGAGTCAAACCTGGCAGTCGAATTGGAAAATATCTATGAATCAACCAGCTGGAATGATTCCTCTCCCTCCACTTACACTGTCAGCGCCATATACATTGCAAAAAAATCCCCATACCAGCTTAAGACCACAACTCCCAGCCCAACCCAACCTGAACCCTAATAATAGACCGGTTCAATTTGTTCAAATAATCAAAGCACTAGAACTAGAAACCGAGTTAAGGGAGTGCAACGACCTTCAACTAAGGTCCAGGCGCATAATAGAATTAGAGGGAGACAAAAATGTTCAAGTTTAAAATTCGTTACCTTTAGAAAAAACATTACAAAAAGAGAATGTAGTTAGAAAACAAACTCATGAGCAAGAAACCACCTCTTCTCCACCATTCCCAGAATGACTAATCATACCTCGCCCAATGGAACATCCTGATTTTGATCTTCTGGGAGAACTGAAAAATTTGTGTATAAAAATACCACTCCTCCAAGCTATCCAAGATATTCAAACTTATGCAAAGACCATCAAAGAATTATGTATAAGAAAGCTAAAGAGGATAATAACAACTAATCCAACTGTCCAAGTAGTCGGCACACTATTTGACTTACTATCAGGAAGAGAAGCACCTGTAAAGTATGAGGACCCAGGAAATCCTATAGTTACAGTGAAAATCAATGGAAAATCTTTTCCAAATGCCTTAGTTGATTTAGGAGCTGCAATTAATATCCTAACAACCACCACTTGTCAAAAACTTGGTATTACATCATTAGATCCAACCATAACCTTATTGGAATTAGTTGAACGATCGGTAGTCAAGCCAGAAGGCACACTACATGATGTAATGGTATCTGTAGACTCCTGGGAATACCCTGTCAAATTTCTGATTATTAACCCCAAAAACCGGCTAGATGGAAACCCTTTAATCTTAGGTAGACCTTGGCTGACAACTACTGATGTTTACATTGGCTGATGACAAGGCAGCATGACTATAACTAGAGGGAGTTATGTCAAGAATTTAGCCTTATACCCTCCAGCCTAGCCAAGTTTAACAATAATAAAAACAAAGAAACAACCTGTATCATACCTCATAGAAAAAATTATATCACCATTAACAATAGAAGATGCCCTCGAATTTAAAGACCAAACAGAGGATGACATCATTAGTAGTTTCATTAACCAACCAAAAACCAGATCCCATTTTCAATGTCACATGATCGAGGCAGCATTTGATAATGAAGAAGAAGAATATTACTTGAAAGACATTCATGATCAATCAATACCTACCACCTCTATTCACAATAGCAAAACTATAGAAATTGATCTAGGAAAAACTTTGAACATTAACAAAAACCTGTCTGCTGAACAAGAGGAGAAGATGGTCCAAATACTGAGAAAATATAAGGGAGCCTTTGCATGGGATTACCCAGACATGAAAGGAATTGATCCCCAGTTATGTATGCACCACATTTGTATAGAAAAAGATGCTAGACCCATTTTCCAACCCCAACGGAGATTAAACCCTCATCTTAAGGATATTGTGAAAGCTGAATTACAAAAACTTTTGGATGTAAATTTTATTTATCCAATATCTGATAGCAAGTGGGTCTCTCCACTAATAGTGGTGCCAAAGAAGAATGGAAGGTGGAGGATATGTGTAGACTACAGAGAATTAAACAAAGCAACCCATAAAGACCACCTTCCCCTTCCTTTCATTGATCAGGTATTAGATACATTAGTAGGAAAGAAATTTTATTCTTTCCTAGATGGCTTCAGTGGATACAATCAAATTCGGATCGCCCCGGAAGACCATGATAAGACTACTTTTACCTATCCTTGGGGAACATTTGCTCACAGAGTTTTATCCTTTGGTCTATGCAATGCCCTTGCCACATTTCAGAGGGCCACTCTCAACATATTTTCATATTTAATAGAAGGGCTCGAAGTATATATGGATGACTTCACACCTTATGGAGATGATTTTGAGCTAGCATTAGAAACATTGGAAAAGGTGTATTGCCACCAGGCTTTGCTTAAGCCATGAGAAGTGTCACATGATGATGACTGAAGGACTCATCTTAGGTCATTATATCTCAGCAGCTAGAATATAGGTAGATCCAGCTAAAATTCATATAATTTTTTTAATACCTACTCCCACTACACAAACATTGGTACGTAGTTTTCTTGGATTTTCGGGTTATTATAGAAGATTCATAGAGCATTTTTCTCAAATAGCTGCACCTCTATACGCACTAACAGGGAATCTTGATTTTATTTGGACAGATAAATGTGACCATGCTTTTGAAGATCTGAAAAAGCTTCTATCAACAACCCCGGTGCTAAGGGGCCCAAATTGGGATTTGCCATTCCAAATTTCATTTGATGCCTCAGACATAGCTATCAGACCAATCCTTGGGCAGGAAGAAGATAAAAAACCATATGCAATTTATTATATTAGCAAGAATCTATCTCTTGCCGAATTAAACTATACTGTGACTGAAAAAGAATTTTTAGCTGTAATACATGCTGTAAATAAATTTAGACATTATATAACTGGGTATCCTGTAGTTTTATATACAGATCACTTTGCCATAAAATTTTTAGCAAATAAACCTATTACAAATGGTAGAGTAACAAGATGGTTGATTTTATTGCAGAAATTTGACATCAAAATAAAGGATCAACCTGGAAAAGAGAATCCTATAGCTGATTTTCTCTCACAAATGCCAAAAACAATGGACGTAGTAGCAGTCGAAGATCAATTTCCAGATGAACATTTGTTTGTTGTTACTGCCAGAACCCCATGGTATGCTGATGTTGCAAATTATTTAGCAGTAGGTAAATTACCCAAGCATCTAACGCCCAATGAATGAAAACAAATAGTGCAGTGCAGCACCCGATTCACTTGGATCGGGGGCTACTTATTTCATACAGGAGCAGATATTCACATCAGAAGATACATCTGAGAAGATGAAATATTTGACATTCTAAAAGCATGCCATGACGGGCCGTGTGGCAGACATTTTGTAGATTGCAGGACTGGTCACAAGGTTTGACAAACAGGATATTACTGGCCTACAATTTTTAAGGATGCTAAAAGGTTTGAACAAGCCTGTGATAGTTGCCAAAGGGCGGGGTGCCTTGGATAGTATGATGAAATTACTTTGAATCCACAGTTAGTAATTGAGCCATTTGAGCGCTGGGCGCTTGATTTTATTGTTCCTATTAACCCACCATCAAATCAGAAAACATACATACTAGTTGCAATAGAGTATGTTACTAAATGGGTTGAATCAGAGGCACTTCCAAGAGCTACGGAGGACTTTGTAATACATTTCCTTTTCCAAATATTTGTGTGATATGGCCTCTTGAGGGACATAATTATAGATTGAGGATCGCAATATGTAGGTAATAAAATTGCTGCAACATTAAAAAATTACCACATTCAGCACAAAATTACAACCCCATACCACCCACAAGAAAATGGCCAAGTAGAAAGCATAAATAAGGTGATAGAGGCAATACTTACAAAAACAGTTGCATCACACAGATGTGACCGGGCTTCAAGATTTCCAGAAGCCTTGTGGGCATACCGAACAATGTGGAGAAATACCACATAGTATTCACCATATCAGTTAATACTTGGAAAAGAACCCATATTTCGAATATAATTCGAAATTCAAACATTAAGAACATCGTAGGATGTGGGTTTGAATTTAAATGAGGCCCAGGTTAGCAGATTACAACAAATCAATGAGTTAGATGAAATTAGGTTCTCTGCCCTTCGACACACTGCATTAATTCAATAGTAGAGAGCAAAATGGCACGATGCCATTATTAAAAAGAAAATCTTCCACAAAGGTGATTGGGCACTCCTATATGACTCTAGGTTTCAGGATTTCCCTGGAAAACTCTAGACACGATGGCTTGGACCTTATGAGATACAGAAAGTGCATGAAAATGGCACCATTACATTAACTACCATTGATGGATCTAGATATTTTTTCAAAGCAAACGGTCATCGAGTACAACTTTACCACAAACCGCTTAATCGGGAATCCTTTTACTAGCAATTATGAGGATATTCCACTATGCAGATTCTGGCTGAGGAAGATAACTCCTCCTCAGCATTAATTCACTGAACAATTCTTTTATTTCTGAAATTTGTTCCTAAGATTTTCTCTTTAATTTCGCTTGTATGAACTATTTTTTTACAATTTTTTTTTTCTTCATGTTGTTCCTCTTAAGGAACAACAATCTTGTGTGCCTTTATTTTTTGTGTTTTTCCTCTTAAGGAACAGATGTTGTTCCTCTTAAGGAACAATAGCCATTCCTCTTAAGGAGCAACAATCTTGTGTGCTTATATTTTTTTGCTGTTCCTCTTAAGGAACAACAATTCTACGTGTCTATCTTTTTATTGTTCCTTTTAAAAGGAACAAAATTTCTGTTGATTGTTTTTGCTGTTCCTTTTAAAATGAACAACATTTCCTCCAGTTGTTTTTCCTATTCATTTTAAAAGGAATAGCCCCCTCGCCATTTTTTTCACTTTCTATCGTTCCTTCTAAGAAACATTAGTTTCGATTTGGAATGTTTTTAGGCTGTTTTGCCAAAGGAGCAACATTTTATTTTGTGCTTGTTTTAGCTGTTGTTCCGCTTAAGGAACAACTGTTGTTCCTCCTAAGGAACAACAATTTCGCATGTATATTTTTCTTTTATTTGTTGTTCCTCTTAAAGGAACTGCAGTTTTGTGTGCAGATGTTCTTTTTGCTGTTGCTCTTAAGGAACAATAGCTGTTCCATCTAAGGAACAACACTTTATGAGTGCATTTTTCTTTTCGTTGTTTCTCTTATAAGAACAACATTTTGAGAATTTTTGTGAATTCTTCATGATCCTTGTTATAGCATCATTTCTCACCTTGACATGATTTATGATTGCTTCATGGCTTTTGGGCACCCATTCCTACAGACTTGGAAAAATTCACTTAAAAACAGTGTAAAATCCCCCATACGCGACTATGCCCGTGTTTTTCCGCGTGTATACGCGAGTACAGCTAGACTTTTCCACTATGCCATTAAAATGATTAAAAAATATACAAAAGTTTTCTAATTTCGCGCTGGGTTGATGGTTACTCAGGTAGTTCAACCACCCCAGCCCGTGGCCAACTGTTTCCAACTGCTGAAACTACTTGGAGGGACTATAAAAAGCCCTCATGTGTATGGCCTAAGGGAGAGAGAGAATTATTGATATTATAATCTGTTGGTATTCCCTATCCAAGTATGATTCCCCGTGCCTCCTGCACTTTCCCAGTTCATTATAGGAAACCCTTGTTTCCTTGAGATATACATCCCTTTATATGTTATCTCTATGCACCAGTTTGGAAGGAGTCTTAGCGAGGCAAGGGCTGGACGGATCCAGACGACGGTCTGCGAAGGCCTTGGAAGGATCAGGTGATCTCTCCACTTGATTACTTTTGTACGTACTATTTATAATACAGAAGTATCATGCTGTTCCCGAAATAAACGTGTTAGTATATGCTTTTATGTATGAGAATATTTGTTATACAAGCATTCATTATGATTTATTTAATGTTTTATATGAATCTCACTAACATTTAGAGTAGATATATGATGTACAACCAGTCCTTTGTGCTTGTTTCTTCTTGTCTTTCAGGTTAAGAAGGAAGGACGGTTGCTGGGGGTTTGAACCCTGCGGGATCTTCTTCAACCGTAGGACCCACGGGTAACTTTCTCATTCTACTCTATTTAGTTTTTCTGAACGTGCATGGTTGTGTGAGTCCTTCTTAAGTAGCATGCCCCTGCTCTGTGGAGGTTGTAACCCAACGAACCTCTAGGGTGATATTCCCCGAAACAAAACTGGCGACTCCACTGGGGATCACATTCTTGTGATTCTCCTGTTGGGTGGTTTCAGATGTTTGGTAGGATTCCAGCAGTTTTAACTTTCATTTGCAGTCCAGTTTACTTTTTTACAGTCAGTTTGAAGTCCTGGTTTCTTTTCCAGGCTTGTCCTTTTTGTTTTTTCATTATTTACCTTTGCATACGCGCTTTTTTCTGCACACAGTCGCGTATACACGCAAGTTTGTCTAAAGGAACCCGCGTATACGCGAGTTTCCCTTAGCACAGACGCGTATGCACGCTGGTTGCATAGCTGTGAAGTAGCGTATACCTAGGCAGATTTTGAATTTTTGGGATTCTTGACTTTTTGGTCCTTTCTGGCTGTGGAGGCCTGTTTCTACAGAGTCTCTGTACTTACTGGAGTGTGAAGGAAGTGGTTTCATGTCTTTTCTCTCTTTTGTTTGAGTGGAAACTAGTCTTTTGGCAAAAGTTTTGTTTTTGGTGCTGGCACTTCTGGATTGAGTTCCAAGATCGCTTTCTGAGCATTCTTGGCTGTTCTGCTTTATCAGAACAGAGAGCTTCTGCTCACTAACTCGCTCCTATCTTTGTGTTGTGCTTCACATTGCGATTTTTGCTTCGTTTTTGATTGGTTTTCTTGAGTTCCATAGGCTAGGGTTTTGTTGCAATTTTCGAAGAACTTTTCTTGCTTCCTTGGAGTTTTGCTTGCAACAAGTTTGCGCTATTTGTCTAGGCTAATTGGCTAAGTTTTTGGTCTTCCGTTGCTCTTATTGGTCTTGCTACGAGTTAGCTTTATAAGGTTTGGGAGCATTGTTGAATTTTGTGCTTGAAATTCGGTCCCGTTTGGTTTGGATTTTGATAGTTGTGCTTAGTCTTTCCGAGCTCTTTCCCTATAAGACAAAAAAGCCCAAAAAACATTTGTTTTGCTTTTTGTTTTTGCATTTCAAAAACTCAAAAAACATTTTGTCTTGTTTTTGTTTTTGTTGTTGCATTTTCATTTTCGTTTTGCCATATCTTTTGGAGCTTTTGTGAAGTTTCTTGCTTCTAGTTTTTGGCTTGATTTTGAGGAGGAGTTGTCATTTGATTTCTTCTTCTTGTTTTTAAGTGTTTTTGGTGTCTTATATTAAGAGTTCTTGTTTCCGAGAACTAGCTTTTTGGGCCATCAAAAAGGAGTTAAAACTGAAGGAGCTTTTTGGGAAATTTCACTCTGTTTTAAGAGATTTTTTGCATCTTAGGATTTACATGCTTGTAGTGATTTTCATTAGGTGCATTTCAACATTTAGTTAGCTTCTTAGTTTTTGTGAGTGTGAGTTTGCTTTTTGAAAAGAAAAATACAATTTTTAGTCTCGTAGAACCTGTATAGAGATTACTTTTCATCGAAAGACAAAGAACTGCATGTGCATGTAGTTAAGTTTTTATTAATTTATTTTGCGTCAAAACACCATTGGTTTCATCTCCATATCCTTGTGACTTAATATAACAGCCCTTAAAATAAGCGATTTAATCTAAAAATCAACTAGCAAGTTTTTCTAAGTGTCAATCACCAACTAGCTAGGTTGTAGGGCCTTGGAATAGGTGAGTGGAGAGTTAACTCTCCAAGGCCGCTCAAACAAACATAGAAGTTGATTAATTGAGCGAAATCCAACTCCGTGAGGTGGACTGGGAAAGCTCTCATCCGAGAGTCAAGCGCGAGGGGAAGTGAAAGCTGAGAAGAGGGATACCCCCCCTCTGATTAGCTGAATCTGACCTCAAGACCATTCCGCCCAGCTTCTGATACGGATTGGTGTCCATAGTTTCCACTCCTAGGTTCCACACAGGTGACTGCGGGGGGGAATACCCGTGGTACCTGAGGCAGACACCGCATCACTTTCAGCAGTACTTCTGTGGGGTGCCCTTGTGAAGCTTGGGTGCTTGAGCTGGCAAAGGATGTCGTTAGGAGGTCGGCGTAACTGTTTCTAATACCTTCGCTAGTTTTTCTGGGCCCTAATCATCCCAGACTGCTTTCGGAAGGCCCTATACTTCGCTTTCCTGTATTTTGGTGTCCGGTCCTCATCACCCGGAGCGGAAATACTTGAAGGCTGTTTGCTTGCTGTTTCTCAGGGATTTTTATTTTTAGTGAGTGCTCTTTGCTCCTAGCTTGCCTAGCTTTTCACTTTTTTGAGTCTAATTTAATAAATCTATAAAATTGGCTGATCAAGCGCCTCGACGTTCGAGGAGAATCCGGGGGTTATCTCCCGAGAGTCCAGAGCCTTCTTCAATAAGGCGTAGGAGCGATTTAGCAAGTGGTTACCACCCATAGCGTCTGACGTAGTGGAGAGTGATCCTCCACAGAGGTCTGAAGGTTTCATAGCTGATTCTGGTGTCGGTCCCGAGAGGAGCGTTCCGCTCACCTCGCGAGTTTTATTTCCTCAGGAAGAAGATTTTCAGATAGAAGATATACCTGAGCCTCCTGCTACAGGTCCATCTCCTCTTCCTCCTGATTATCCATTTGTTGTTCAGTACATCGGACCGGAGTCTGAGAGACCGCCGGATCTTCCGTATCATTCTTATCTTTCGATGGCCACGACTGGGAACACGGCTTCTGTCGTGAGTGCTGAGGCATTCAGACTCCTGCTTCTGTTGAAGTAGGGGGCAATATTGCTTCATCTTCGATTGCTTCTAGTGCTGCTGTGTTTGGCTCTGGGTTCACCCAAGCACATGCTTCTCATTCTGGTCCCTTTTGCTCAGGGATGTCCATTAGTGGAAATCCCTCTTTTTCCTTTTCTGCTGCTTCAGCTGGATCTACGCCCATGTCTAACATGGCTAGTGGATCAGCTTCGTTTCAGGGTTTCCCCTTTGGGACTGGGCATATTCCTAGTTCCAATCCTTCTTTAGGGTCATTTCCGTTTACGTCCCAGACCCAGAGTTTCAACCCTTGGTCTGGGGGGCAAAGTTCGACTACTTTTATGGGATGGAATCCTGTCTTTACTACGGTTGGGGCAGGGAATCAGTTCTTTGCAGGTCATCAAGGGAATGCTTCTTTCCCTTCTTCGAGTGCTCATCAGACCTTTTCTCCTCTGTCTAATGCATGGAACCCCTACCAGGGGCTTTCCTCTTCAATAAATACTTAAGCGAGGGGAACTGGTCTGGGTTTTGGTAACTCGGCGTGGGGAGGAGGTTCTTCTCCGTTTTCTATGAGTCCTTTCTGGCAGCCTGGTGCCTTATCAAATCCAGGCTATTCTTTTCAGAATGTTGGGAATCCATCCCATCAAGGATGGAGTTCTCAGGCTCCGCCTCGCTTACCATTTCTGGCAACGTTAAACTTGCCAGATTTGTCGAAGTTGACTAATGACCCGATTCGCTATAGTCCGGGGTGGCCTCCGGTCCTAACCAAACTTCCTTCAGACATTTCAAAGTTTGAAGGTAAGAATGGAGAGGATCTGGCGGACCACATCACCACTTTCCACTTATGGTGCTCTTCGAACTCCCTGATCGATGACTCGATTAGGTTGAGATTATTTCAACGCACCCTAACTGGAAATGCTGCCAAATGGTATATCGAGCTCACTGGGGGCAGTTTCGCCACATTTGGAGAACTGGATGTCACATTTCTAAACCATTTTCAGTTGCCTGTCAGATATGAGGCTGGGACCGAACTCCTGGCTAATTTTAAGCAGGATGAGGCAACGCACATTTCTGATCACATTCAGGAATGGAGGAGAAGGAAGAGGCTTATCAAAGCCCATATTCCAGGTGAGTTCCTTCTCGAGTGGTTCTTGAAATCTCTGCAGTCAGATATTTCAAAAGATGTATCCCTATCTGGGGTATTTTCTGAGGAGCAGGCCATCTTTAGGGCCCAGCAGTTAGAACTGATCTATTCTCAGTCTGGGGTACTTTATAAGTATTTGCCCAATGCTCCTCACTCCAAATTGGATTTATCGAAACCTAAACCTGGTTCGCATGGTGATGGGCTTGTCGGATCGGTCAATAGTAGTGCAGCCAGCCTGCTTTCTCAATTGCAGCAGTTGTCTTTACAATCTGCTCCTTCTAGTCAGGCTGTGCCTGCTGATTCATCACCTTCCCATTCTTTGTCCATAAATGCTGTCCAAGCTTCTGATCCCAAAGGAAATCAACAATCTGATGGGAAGAAGAAGGGACGAAATAACAAGAAGAAGGGCAAGAATGGGAAGGGAAATGCAAATAAAACCAACGAGCGTGTTGGTGAGGGTCAAAAGGAGAAAAAGAAAGTGAAGTTTCCGTGCAAGCTTTGTGCTGGAGACCATCTCACGCACCTTTGCCCGAAAATTCAGGATGCTCAGCACCTGTTATCTCAGCAGGGTTCTTCTAGTTCCCAGGCTGTGCTAACAAACCCTTTTCCCCAAGGGCAGCAATTAGTTGTTGGCGCGAACCAAAATCCCGGGGCTTCCTCTGGAGGTACCCAGGAAGGGGAAATTCCATCGAACATCTTTATGATGAGTGCCCACGTGGATGTTGCTACGAGATCCCGTGATTATGGCGGAGAGGAATCTTCGAAGGCTAAGGAAGTTCCTGATGCTACTGAGCCGCTTCACATCATGAAGCCAACTGTTGAGTCTATGCCTCGGATGCCAAAAGCATCTTCTAAGCGGTCAACGATTAATCCGAACGCGAGGGCTGCCCAGAACTACTCGATTGTAGAAGATCTGGCGCAAAGTCCTTGTGCTATGTCAGCTTTAGAGGTACTCCAGTCTTGTCCAGCTCAACGCAGTGCTTTGTTCACTGCCATTGGGGCTGTTGATCCGAAAAATTCTCTTCTGATTACTTTCGATATGACTAACTTTAAGAAGAGACTTCCTCATCACATGGCTTTCCATATTAAATCGTCGTATCGGAAGTGCAATATCTTTCGAACGGTTGTTGATGAGGGTGCTTCTACATGCGTGATGTCTCTCGCATGCTGGAAGACACTTGGATCTCCCAAAGCTGTTCCATCTCGCACTGTTCTTACTGCGTTCGATGGTCATTCTCACAGACCCCATGGTATTGTCCCGGCTTTGCCCATCTGTGTTGGGGGCAAAACCGTTAACATAGAGGTTGAGGTAGTGGATGCAGCCTTGGACTACAACCTTCTATTGGGGAGGAACTGGATATATGAAATGGATGCCATTGCATCCTCATTATTTCGAATTGTATGTTTCCCCCACGAAGGGAGGATTGTCACAGTGGATCAACTGGACTGTCCTCAGGTAGACCTGAATGCGCCTTCTGACTCATCTGTTCCTAAGTTGGATAATACTAAGGTGCCTGTTGAGAATCTAGGAGCTGGAATGTATTCTTCCCTGATGGGTACTTTCGATCTTCCTCCTCCTACAGTGCATATTAATGCTATTTCATCCTCCAAGGCTCCCCTTCGAAGAGAGTTCTTTCGAACTCATTATTTTTTGGACCCTTGGACCTTACCTTCCCCTACTGCCACATTAGAGGAAGGTCAAGTGGGTGGAATGGCATTCCCGATTTCTGCAGCTGAGATTGCATATCAGTCTATTGTTGACACTGCAGAATCTGATCCAGCTCCTCTTTCACCGGAAGAGTTGGATGGTGATGTGGCTCCGGCTTGGACGCTTACTTCTTCTTCTGCCCAGGATTGTCTAGATACCACTCTTCCATCCGAAGAGGCCATCCTGGAAGCAATGACAGGTATAGAGAGACCGTGGGATGACTTGCATCATCGGTCTTACTTCCTACCTGACTTGAGCGAAGTCGAAGCTAGTTTTCCAAGTCCTCAGTCTCCTGGACCTGTTCACCCAGTCTTGAGCCCCTTAGCACCAGCACAGGTTTATGCTGAAGGGAACATGGCCGTGATCTCTCCGACTATCCCGGTGAACATCTCCAGGAATCCCAACATTATTGAGAACGTTTTCATTGGAGCTGAATGTTCCCGTGAAGAAGTTCAAATCTATACCGAGCTCTTCAAAGAGTATAGGGATGTTTTTGCTTGGTCTTATGAGGAAATGCCTGGCATAGATCCATCTATTGTCCAGCATGAGATCAAGACGTATGAAAACACTAAGCCGGTCAGGCAAAAACTTCGTCCGGTTAATCCTAGGAAGGCAGCAGCTATCAAAGCTGAAGTTGAAAAGCTGCTTAAGGCGGGATTCATTTTCCCAGTTCCTCTGACTGAATGGGTTTCAAACCCCGTTCCGGTAGATAAAAAGCAAGGAACGATTCGAGTGTGCATCGATTTCAGAGACCTGAATAAGGCATGTCCTAAAGATAATTACCCCACACCTTTCATCGATCAAATTATTGACGAGTGTGCCAGTAACGAGATTTTCTCCTTCATGGACGGTTTCTCTGGTTATAATCAAATTACTATCCGTCCAAAAGATCAACATAAGACCACATTTATTTGTCCCTGGGGTACGTTTGCATATAATAAAATGCCTTTTAGTCTTAAAAACGCTGGGGCTACCTTTCAGCGGGCCATGTCTTACGCCTTCCACGACATCAAGAAGATTATTGAGGCATACTTAGATGATTTAGCTGCTCATTCTCGAAAGAGGATGGATCATCCAGGTCACCTCCGGCAAATATTTGAAAGATGGCGTTTTTATAAATTTCGATTGAATCCGAACAAGTGCGTTTTCGCGATTACATCCGGTCGACTGTTGGGATTTATCGTGTCTAGGGAAGGGATAAGGGTAGATCCCTTCAAGGTTGAGGCAATACTTCGGTTGCCTCCCCCGTCTTCAATCCGTCAGCTTCAAAATCTCCAATGGAAGTCTAATTTTCTTCGGAGGTTTATCGTCAACTATGCTGAGATTACAAAGGGATATATGAGACTGTTGAAGAAAGGAGTTCCTTTTCTTTGGGACGACTACGCTCAACGCTCATTTGATGCCTTGAAAAAGGCATTGACCTCTGCTCCTTTACTGAGTCCACCCGATTATAGCAGAGATTTTCTCTTGTATCTGGCTACAGCAGAATCTACCATTGGTATGGTTCTGGTTCAGGAGGATGATGCTCTTGCTGAGCATGTTATTTACTACCTTAGTCGAGGACTGGAAGGACCTGAACTGCGATACACCTCGATAGAAAAGTTAGCCTTAGCAGCAGTTCATGCTGTGCAGCGACTCCGGCATTATATTATTCTTCACAAAACTTATGTCTTGGCAGCTGCCAATCCATTTCAGTTTGTCCTCAGCAGGCGAGTGATTGGGGGAAAATATAATAGATGGATTGTAATTTTACAAGAATTTGATCTCGAGTTCATGTCTACAAAATCCAAGAAGTCATTAGTCTTTGCGGAATTGATATCCGAGTTGCCTTGTGGAGAGGAGATGATCTATGATGAGTCCTTTCCGGACGAACACTTGTTTCTAATCTCTCCACAAGATCCTTGGTATGGGGATATCATTGTGTATCTCTAGACTGCGAAGTTTCCCTCTTCTTTTTCGAAAGATGAGCGTCGTAAGCTGCGTCACTTAGCTAAAAGTTATCTGATTATTGGTGATGCTTTGTACCGTCGAGGGGTTGATTCAATCCTAAGACGCTGCTTAACTTTCGAAGAAGCTGAGGCCGTGCTCAATGATTCTCACAGTGGAGCTTGTGGGGGTCATTTATCTGGGCTTGCTACAGCCCAAAATATTTTGCGTGCTGGATACTTTTGGCCCTCGATTTTCAAGGATTGTATTGAATCGGTCAAAAAGTGTCATCCTTGTCAGGTGTATACTCGAAAAATGCGCGCTCATCCAGCTCCGCTTTTTCCAGTCGTTACTGTCAGACCCCTTACAAAGTGGGGTATTGATTTTACTACTTGTAACCCGCCTTCGGAAAAAGGTCACAAGTACATTATCGTAGCAGTAGACTACTTTACGAAGTGGGTCGAGGCTATGCCTACTTTTGGGAACGATGGTGAGACTGCAGCTCTTTTCTTCCTCAACCAAGTTATCGCTCGTTTTGGTATACCTAGAGAGATTGTCACTGACCATGGCAGTCATTTTCAGAATAGTATGATGGTTGAGTTGGCTCTCAAATTGGGTTTCCGGCAGGAGCATTCATCTCCATATTATCCTCAGGACAATGGGCAAGTGGAAGTTGTGAATAAATCCTTGAAGACAATTCTTCAAAGGACAATTGATAAACATAGATCCAACTGGCATATTATGCTATATCCTGCACTTTGGGCATACAGGATGTCAGTTAAAACTGCAACTGGCTTTACTCCGTTTCAGTTAGTCCATGGGGTGGAATCTATATTTCCCATTGAATGCAAGATTCCTTCCCTTAAATTAGCTGTTGAGCTTCTTCCTGACACTTCTAGTCTGGCAGAGCGGCTTCTTCATCTGGAACATCTCGATGAGCAGCGTCGAGATGCCGCCACGATGAATGAAGCGCATAAAAACCGAGTAAAAGTTCAGTACGATAAGGCAGTTAAGCCTAGGGTCTTTTCGGAAGGTGACCTTGTTTTGGTCTATGCCCAAGAAAAAGATGCCTTGGGGGCAGGAAAGTTTAAGTCTATGTGGTATGGCCCCTATATCGTTAAAAAATTCCTTAAGAAAGGAGCATATACCTTGGTTGATTTCGAAGGGAACGAGTTGCCGGAGCCCCGAAATGGGCTCTATTTGAAGAAGTATTATGCCTAGGCTTTGGCCTGGCATTTTGCTTTGTATATAGTAGTTTTTTGCTTTGTACATATCTGTTTGATTTTCGATTTTTGATGAGGTGATGATGTTTTTGATCTGCTTTGGCAGGTTGTGTTGGATGTCATGAGTCATTTTGGTTTTGCCGATGGTGCTAGTAGACACACCCGGAACTTAGCTTCCGCGGCTTGGGTGCTTCATTATCCTTCCGGTCAGCTGTTGGTATCAAGAGGAGTCTGCATTGGTCCTGCTTCCAATAATGTAGCAGAATACACTGCAGTCATTCATCTACTCTCGGAAGCAATATCTTTGGGTGTTGATTCGTTGGTAGTTTTCTTGGACTCTCAGCTGGTGGTGTCGCAGCTGAACAACACTTATCGGGTACGAGATCCATTTTTATTACGATTGTTCTTGAGGGTACGTTTGTTACAAAGGTCATTTCAATTTTTAACATTCATTCATATTCCTCGAGCTGACAATTGGTTTGTTGACTCATTAGCTAATCAAGCTTTAGATTGGCATATTAATCATTCAATACAATAATTTTTAATCATCAAAAACATCATACATTTGATACATTTATCACATCACATCAAATATCGTTGTATATATATCATCAGAGTGTCAAAAACTTTACAAAATTTGGATCCATAATCTCGTACAAAACTTGGGCTTATGCCCCATCATGTTCAGTCTCAAAAAGAATATACAGTCATCTAATATATAAAATCTGTCTACTCCTGAGGACCCTGCCCAGAAGTCGTGTTCCTATAGAACATAACTGCAGTGGCCACATGGCGGAATAGTCTAACCCAGTCCCGGGGTACTCCTACAACCCGTCTCTGGACGGCTTCCGGCAAGTCCTCCACAGCAGCCATAGGGATTTGGCGGGTCAGTCCCTCCAAGTTTCTCTACACGGCCTGGAGAGTCTTGTCGGAATCCACTGTCTCCGCCTCACCTCTGCGGCGCTTATGGCGCGGTAGGCCCTCAGGACGAACTGGTCCAACATCTGAAACATGATCATTTTTAATTGTCAGTCATTATGAATCCAATCAAAAAACATGTTTTTTTTCATTTTTTTATACATATTTGAAAAAATCCAAAAAAATCATATAAGTCAAATTTTTTTTGCAAAACTTACCGACTGCTCCCCATGCTGTGCCAGGTGGAAGTACTAGATCTGGATCTCCTCGGAAATCCATCCCAGCATAGGGATAGTCGTCCATTACGATGATCTGTTCTCCCCACCACAAGAAGAACTCATCGTCCCACGTGGTTTGGGGTACTTCGCTGCCCCCCAGTCTCTTCATCATGTCTGCCCAACGGGCAATTCTTGGGTCCCGCGGGCTGCTGATAGTCGAGATGACTCTGGGTCTCAAAGCTGGAATCCTCTCAAAGAAGAATGTTGTCAAAATGGTACCATAGCCAAAGTGTTTAGTTTTTACCTGGCGAATAGAGGTCAGCTGTTGTTTCATGTTCAGTAGCAGGGTTGTGCACCAATCGTAAACATGAGTCAAACACTCTACAGCTATACTCATTTGCGTCCTAGATGCCTGATGTAGTGAGGCAGATCCTGCCACTCTACTGATGGTGAAAAGGAGGATCTTCATGTGAAAATCCCTGATATCTCTAATTGCAATCTGCGTTCCAACCTTTTTGGAATTATCTACTCAATATACGTGGACATAATCTTCCACGGTTAACCCTCCCAGGGGTTTTCCGTGCAGGTCTACTGGTTTTCCCCTCCTGGAGAGTCTAGTGATGAAATATATATCCTCCACTTCAATGCGTAGTGGCATCTGATCAATTATGAAGCAATCCTGATCTGGTTCCCAGTAATTTACGAGAATTTCAAGCAACCGCACATTACTTTTCATATTGGGCATTTTAAAGAATTTCAACAATCCGCAATTTCGGAGGATGTTTTGCGATGCGCGGTCCTGCATGACCTCTTGGTCTACTGCGCTATGCTCACGTTCCCTCCATGAGATGGTCATCCTGAGAAATTTCATCAAATTTTGCATTAGCCACGCTTTTTTACAATCGGACCTGCGCATACGCGACTTTTCCTGTGCACAGTCGCGTGTATATGCGACTTGCCTTCATTAAACCCGCGTATGCGCAGATACGCAATTTTTAGCAAGGGTTTCAAAGCAAAAAATCACTTAATTTTAATTTCCAAACGGAAAAAATGAATAAACAGGATGATTAAGGAGCCTACCTGAAGTTTCGCTGAATTCCGACGGTCGGTTGTTCCTGATTTGACGAAAGAAGTTTTTAGCTCCAGAGAACTTTTTCCAAATCAGCTATGCAATAATGAACCAAATGAGAGGTAATTTGTCTATTTATGGCTAAAAAATTGAAAATTTTCGCAAAATTTCCTTATGCTTATTTTTTCGATCTATCTTATGCTGTATAACTCGATTGCTTGGAAGTGCCCAGTTTGGTATGTTTTCAGGTACATTTTGACGATTTTGAGATTTTTCCCAGTTTTTGATCCACGATTTCCGACTCGTCACGGCAGGTATATGATCTTCACTGGCATATAGGTTAGGGAATCACTTTCCGTTGCATCTTGCATACTAGCCTCCATACTAATCACTTGCCTTAGAGTCGATCCCATCAAGTCATGAGTATTACACCCATTTCACTCGCCGATTTTTAATCATGACTTGATGGTAGAGCCTTCCTTTACATGGGCTTCCTAGTTAGTTCCTCGCTATCACTTGTTGCCCATGCTGCTTTTTATGTAGGCTCGGGAGTCCTCTTTAGTCCCGCCATGTCTTTTGTGTTGAAGCTTCATTATTTTTCTTCATCACTTATCATTTTTTTGGCTTTTACCCTAGAGGCTCCCTGGTGTCGTTAAGTTGTATTACTGCATTGCATATTGGCTACTTGTTTATCCTGGCCTTTAGTCGGCTTCATTTGGACTCAATGTTTAAGCCAAATTTTGACCTTGACTTTCTGTACAAGTTAACCATTGCATGCACTTAGCTATCACGACTTGACACCTTTGTACCCATGGATGGAACGTTCCTCTGAGTATCACTGACCAGTTTTCACCACCTTGCATTGAGCATCGGATTGTTCCAATCCCAGGAACTAGTGCATCTGCTTTATTGATACTCGTTCTATCCATTGTACTATAGCATTCTTTTATTCTTTTTCAGGCTTATTATATGAAAAAGACAAAAAAATCAAATATAACAAAAAGAGCAGGAATGGGATGTATCTTTGTTATTTTGATGGCAGTACAGAGTCAGTTTTGTCGCCCTTGAACAAAGCACATATACTTATATATATTTCCTTCATTTGGGATGGTTTTAGTTTTGACCTAGGTTCAGCCTTTACCATGTTTCACTTGTCAGTTCTTCCCCGGTTGGTTATCTCTTCCAATCATATGGAGAGTTTGTTTTGCCTCCTGCAAGACAGACTTATACAGTGTCACTTTTTACTGCCATGGTCATCACAGAGTCGTGCTTTTGTTCAAGGGGAGTCTAGCCTGAGTCGGCCATTCTGCGGTGTCTCTTGACTCATTATTCAGTCGGCCTTCCCGGTCTTGTCAGCATCATGTTCTATCACATCAGATGTTTTGGTCTTCTGCTCGTGCTGGTTTGAGAAGGTCCCCATTGACTTCTCGTTGGCGGGTTTGTCTCTCATCGACTACGACACATTGCTCTGAGAGTAAACCTAGAGCCGCACCCTGGCCCTATTTCCATCATTGATAGGTGACCTTGTGCTCAGCATTTGATCATCATTATGGGTCTTTGACTGAGTGGTTTCCCCTGTGTTCGACGTCAGCATACGTTATCACACTTGGGATTCGTGCAGTACCTTGATTTCCATTTGACCCTATCGGTGGATATCTCGCCTCTGTGTCAGCTTTCATTATTGGTTGGTTCAAAGGGTTTCTTCCGTGCACTAGCTTCATCTTGTGCATGTCGGAAACGTACTTCGGTTTTGGTTCCATCACTCTACTTCGTCCGATTCCTTCCAAATATTGGCCTGCGGGTTACACTCGCGCTGGACTGATGTGGGATGCCTTAATTCCTTCCTTCCAGCAGATCTTTTCCCATCGACTCCGACTCATTGCTCTGGGAATAAGGTCTAGAGTCTTTTTGTCAGTACCTTAGGGTTTGCAGTCATCAGTGGCAGACTCTTCGCTATCGACAGTGGGGATTCATCATTGCCTCCTGATTGGTAGATTCTTTCAAGTGTTCGACTTCAACTCATTCATTCGCACTTGTTAGATTGTACTGGGGCACCTTGACACTCATTATCATTATCGGTGGGTTGTCTCGCGTTGGTTAACGGTATACATCATTGACTGGTAATCCAACGATTTCTCACATGGTCGACTTCAGCTCATTTATTCCCATTGTGTAGAATTGTGCCATAGTGATCGGTGAAGACCTCGGGTTGCATCAGCATGTTTCGGTTCACTTTTGACAGTCCTTTTAGTATCTGCCAGTGATGCCGTCCACCCTTATATGTTGCAGTTCAGCACAGCAGCATCTTATATGTTGGTCCCCGAGTTGCGTGATTGTACCGTTTGATCTACCACTTATGATCTGGTACTTGGAGATTCAGTTACTTGATCAGACATCCAGTTGCACCATCTTTTGATCAGCTTTCTATATGTGATACTTGGACATTGATTCAGACTTATTTCCGGGCCCTGCTCAGATGATTCACTATGTACTTTCAGTTCAGTTATACTTGTATACATGTTGGATCTATTCAATACTTTCTATATATATGATGTATTTTTGACTGAGCATGGGTATGCCCGCCTCAGCATGAGTTGACTCTCTGGTTTCTTTCATTGGTTTTCGGCAGGCTGAAATCTGGTGAAGTCCTCTCTTGTCCTTGCGAAGTTCTTTCTATGTGCATAATACATTTCGGCCATCATGTACCCCTTCTGACCTCATATATTAGGGGGCATCTGTTATAGCATCATTTCTCACCTTCATATGATTCATGATTGCTTATATGGCTTTGGGCACCCATTCCTACAAACTTGGACAAATTCACTTAAAAACAGTGTAAAAATCCCCATACGCGACTATGCCCGTACTTTTCCGCGTGTATACGCGAGTCCAGCTAGACTTTTCCGCGTATGCCATTAAAATGATTAAAAATATATAAAAATTCCCTACTTTTGGGCTGGGCTGATGGTTACTCAGGTAGTTCAACCACCCCAGCACGTGGCCAACTGTTTCCAACTGTTGAAACTACTTGGAGGGAGTATAAAAACCCCTCATGTGTATGGCCTAAGGGAGAGAGAGAATTATTGATATTATACTCTGTTGGTATTCCCTATCCAAGTCTGATTCCCCGTGCCTCCTGCACTTTCCCAATTCATTGTAGGAAACCCTTGTTTCCTTGAGATACACATCCCTTTATATGTTATCTCGTATGCACCAGTTTGGAAGGAGTCTTAGCGAGGCAAGGGCTGGACGGATCCGGATGACGGTCTGCGAAGGCCTTGGAAGGATCAGGTGATCTCTCCACTCGTTACTTTTGTACATGCTATTTATAATACAGAAGTACCATGCTGTTCTCGAAATAAACGTGTTAGTGTATGCTTATATGTATGAGAATATTTGTTATACAAGCATTCATTATGATTTATTTAATGTTTTATATGAATCTCACTAACATTTAGAGTAGATATATGCTGTACAACCTGTCCTTTGTGCTGGTTTCTTCTTGTTTTTTAGGTTAAGAAGGAAGGACGGTTGCTGGGGGTTTGGACCCCACGTGGATCTACTTCAACCGTAGGACCTACGGGTAACTCTCTCATTCTGCTCTATTTAGTTTTTCTGAACGTGCATGGTTGTGTGAGTCTCTGTTAGGTAGCATGCCCCTGCTCTGTGGAGGTTGTATCCCAACCAACCTCTAGGGTGATATTTCCCCGAAACAATCCTTTTAAGGCAAAGATACAAATTTATGAAAACACACAAAAATTAGAGGTTACTGGAATCAGCAAATCAAAGGAGAAATTGTAATTTTTAAAGAAATTGCTTTGTATTGATAAGAAAAAAGCAAAGGACACAACTATCTATATCAATTTTCTATCTTTAACTTCACTAAAACTAATTTGATTGATTATTTTTTTATCATGTTGGTTCTTCCCTAATCCTCATAACTCTCTTTGAATTTTATTATTGAATAAGAATAAGAGCATATTTTCCTCTATTGAGATGTTCAAACTTCTTCCACCATCCCTACTCTTAAGAAGTGTTGAGCCATCCCTTGTATATAAATAGGAAAGTGCTATATAAAAGAAAAAGAAAAAAAGAAAAAATATCTATATGATTACTAACAATTCTATTATTTGTTAGATGGAGGATAGGGGGTCTCATCAAGAGCCACCCTACCATAATCATAAGGAAGAAGTGAAGTGGCATTCCCACTATGGCTACCACACCAGGGATATGATCCAATGGGCACATTAGAAAAATAAAAAGTCCTTGGAATAGGAGGTCTCATCACGAGCCGGCCTGCCCACCTTTCACTCCTTCCTGGTGAATGGCATGCTGACTCATCTGGTTACCAACCCAGCACAATGGCCTCCATCCTGACATTACAAAGCACTTTCCTAAACATAGATAAAGAATTATGGTTCCAAGGGTGAATTTTTTTTTTTGTGAAGGTTATAAACACCTGTGGGCAACAGATTTCTGTTGATGGTATTGGAGTCATATTTTTCACAAATCAATAGTAATTATAAACCCTTTTCTCAGATATCTTTATCTTGATTTCAAAAGAGATTATGCTCCTATACCCTTTCTTTTGAACCTATTACACATGAAATATTGTTTATAAATCAATCATAATGGTTCAAAGTGAATAATGACCGCATAAGCACTTTTATTTACATCAATTGTCCTTTTCCCTATTTTCACATCATTTCATAGCATTTCCATATTTATTCATGATTTTCATAATACGCCTCAATTTCAGTAATTCAATACTTTTTGTGATCATTTCATACGCATGCCTTTCTATACTATATTACTATCGTCCAGTTTGCTGCTCGTCCATTATCGGTTGAGGATGACCTATCATATTTCAAGGGGGCGCACGTGACTTTCAAAATATGCCTGCATATGGGTCAATTCCTTATTTTTATCAAATCCTAGAAATGGCAAGGTTAACGGTATTGATATTTTCTGATATGCATGGGTTTCTATTCCGTTACCTTTTATCCTACATTAATTATCAATCTAGGTATGATTTTTTATCTCAAGAGTGTACTCAGTCTGAGGTGGCAATTCAATCTAAGAGTAATGCTTTCCAATTTGCAGTATAGTGTTTCGAATACAAGAGTAAACAGATGTTTGAAGATGGAATCTAATTGCAATGACATGAAACTTAATTCTCTAAAACTCAATTATTCACTCAGAAAGCATCAGTCAAGGATGCAGTAGTAATAAATCCTTGCTCTATCAACTGATGTAAATGAAATCAAATATAAACAAGATCCTCAATCTAAGAACTTAGACAATGATAGCCAATGTCCTTTACTGTTGTTGATCTTACACTTCACACTAAAGCAACTAATTGGAAATGATAACCGAGTTAAATAATGGTGTTAATGGAAATGGAAGAAACATGCTCTCTGCAATAACATTCCAAAGAAAAGCCAAATACTTGCAAGAAATAAATGATCAGCAAAGCTATTTAATGGAAATGAACAACAAATTCTAGAATGAATAATGAAGCTTTATATTGGAAAAGCATATCAATACAAGTTACAAAGAATAATAATCTTGTTATGGTGGAAATGATAATAACGTGATTCAATCACAACTTATGAAATAAACCAATTCCATAAAATATTGAAATAGTAAGCTATCACACATGGAATCTGTAAAGCAATGCGATTAGAGAAAATGAACATTAAAGCAAACCATTACACGACTGGAATTGTAAAGTAATGGTACAGATAGAAAGTGGATCCACTAGGGTCAGGACCATAGCTACTAGTGAAGCATCGCTGAGCTACTCCAGTATCAAATAATGGAACGACAACTGAATTATATATTAATCATATGTAACAAAGTTCAGAGGCAATCACACTCTGTTTTAACCAACGAGAGTCGGTGATCAAAGTGAAAATACAAAAGGAAATCTGAATAATGATAATACATCCCTGATTTCTACAAGCGCTATCCCTTTATAATATCCAGGCAGACAAAACAATAAATACAAATGAGCTTTGAAGCAGGGATCCCTTAGGATCGAAAGATCTGAGGGATTTGCTCTATCTTCTATCTCCAGTTATCGTTTTGTCCTCTTGTGCTGAAGCTGCGTTGTTCCTTTCTTTTCTTTGACTGTGCGCTTCGATTTCAATCTTCTTTTTTGGATATGGCTTCCTGTTGAAGGGACAACAATTACTTCTCCTTTGTCTTTTCCTCCCGAATGGTGGCTTCCTATTTATTCTATTTTTTGTATAGAATAAAGGACAATAATTAGTTAATTTGCAATAATCACTAATCTCCTTAATTCCATTATAGTTCTTCGATATATTACCATTTTAGAATATAAAGGAGTTACGATTAAAGAAAAAATATAAAGAAATAAATGGCAAATTCATACCTTTTCCATCGCTCAACAATAGGTACAGTGAGTAGGTATATACTTCGAATATTCCATTTTTACCCAGCCAATAGGATCATGCTATGTGGCTGAATATGGGTCATTGGATGTTGGTGGTATGGAGGAATTTAGACCGTTTGATGGGTTTATGATTGGCTAATGGATGAGAGACACGTGGCTAGCCCAGAGGCTACCACATGTCTTCAGGAGCATGTGTCAAAATTTATTTCGAGTCGATGGGAATCAACCACCGGACTGTTTATCCACCAAGCCCACGTGCTACTGCCCATGCTGTGTGAAGTTTGTAACCATATAAGCTTTGAGTTTAACTTTATGGTTTGTATGTTTGACATTCGGGGGCTTGGGAGGCCAGCCCCCCATCTCATGTGGCCTTATCCCCAGAAACATTGGCCTTCACTCTAAACACAACAGTAAACTCAATTTTTAGCCTCGTGTTGTAGTCACATGGTCGCATAATAAACCATAACATGTTTTTTAAATCGGTGGCTTTCCAAACTGTAACCACTAGAAGATTTAGTGTGTTCACATGTCACTTCCATGAAATTTGTTACATGGTGGCTGTGTTAACCACCATAACTTTCAGCAGTCAATGCCAAGTCTTGTTCACATGTGTTTTAAAACCATGGCAATTAACGTTTATCTGGTAGCAACATGACATAAAATTGACGGGATTTACTATGTCCACATGGCAGGGGTTAAACGTTTTAAATTTTAAGGGTTGCAGAATAATGACAACTCTAGATTCCAAGCCGAATACACAGAGTTTCAAACAGTTAAGTGCGAAGGGTATGACGGGGTCGGTATGTGACCACCCCACCCTCTAAAATTTAATGTTATCGTTAACTGTATGATAATTTTGGAGTGCGCCCTATTTTTAGGGAATTCTATTAAATTTAACTTAATTTAACTTCATGTCTCCACATTTAGTGGATATTTTCTAGCTCTCATTGGGAAAAATGCATTGGGAGGTAAATGTTCGACCAATTTTCATGAAACAAGAGCCTACCTGACGAATTTGAGAATTATGGAGCCATTGGTGCAGAAAAACAACCATTAGAGGCCTATAAACATATGTAAATTACAATTTTTATCATAATGACAAAGAGGGACATGCCATTGGGAGCTGGACTAGCAGATGTAGACCAGGAGGGGTGAACTGCTTCTTCATGCCTACTGTGTAAAACTTATGTGTGAATTTTTTTCTCTGTTATGCATTGTTGTTTAGTGTTTTTAAGGCTTATTTACATGCTTAAAGTTCACTAATTCATCTAATTTTCATGGTTAAAACTCTCATTCCTTAAGAAAACACATGGAGACAAATTGTACATGTTTATATTACTGAAAGGACACTTAGCACAGGAGAACTAATACACTCCTTTCAGATCACCTTGAGAGGTTGGCCTAGCCTAATGCGTAGGTTTCCAGTAAAAACAACATCATATAATGGAGGTAGCATGTATGAGGACATATTTGTAAGACATCAAAGAATGAGCCATTGGCTATGAGGCTTCATTAGATATCTCCAGTATCTTTCCTAATCGAGCTTTTCAATCTTCATAATATGCTTCTCTTTTACTTTTGACACTTCCTTCCATTTTCTTATCAAATATTTTACCAAGGGTAATGCACGAGGAGGACATATGTCTATGGGATTTGCTGTGATAAGGTTCTGGCTGACAGTCTCCACAATGTTTGTGGAAATGTCTTTGGCTCTGCAAATTTCCCTTTCTGAATTATTTAATTGTATATCCCAATCTCTAAACATTATCTCTTTCTTTAATTCTTCAATTCTGGGCAGTTTGGCCTGTTGGCCATCAGAAGAATCCTACCAAGTAACAAATTGGGATACCTTCTCATCTATGTCATCGAAACTAATCCTCATATCGACAATGTGATTCACAAGTGAATCACTTTGCTCACATAATTCAAGGATGCTTGTTAATTTTTGACAAAAGATAACCTATTGTTGTGCCAATAAGGTTTTTAATTCTAAAGCTTCTTTCCTAAACTCATCTATCTTTGGGATATCTTTAATTTTCTCAACGGAGAGTTGTAATTGATGAATTTGAGTATCTTTAGAATTAATTTCACTTTGATGCTGAATTTTCAGTTGGTGCAGGATCTCTTGAATTTTTGCAATTTGTACCTGTAGCTATTGACTAACACTTTATTTTTCTGCTTGTAACTCTATTTCAAGTTATGGGATCTTTTCATATTTTTATCTCATTAATTGATGAATCTCTGATGCCATTTCAATAGTTGCAGAAGCATAAGCTCCTACAAACTATGATAAGCAAGTTAGATGATGTGAAGGATCCAACTATGTTTTTTTCCAGACAATATCCATTGACATATCTTCTTGAGTGAGAGTTTGGGAATGCTCTGTTCTTCTCCTTTTCTTTTGCCAGCTAACAACTACCTTATGCTTAGAACTATAAAATATGTCCAAGGGAGGAATTTCTTCAACATTTAGAACAATCTCAGAGGTTGGGAAAGCTTGGATGTATTACATTCTCTCTGTACATACTACTTTTTCATAGGGCCCAATAGTAAGCGAGACCTTACTTGTAGAAGGAGGAGATTATATAGTTTGTTGTTGGTCAATAATCATAGTTGTTTGTTCTTCTTGGATTTTTAGGTAAAACTCTTTCCAAACATCTTTGATATTGCTAGGGAAATATAAATCTATTGTTTGAACTTCAAATTATTTCTCCTGATCTATTGTATTAAGGACTTCAGTATCCTTAATAGCTGATTCACTTTCTTTCAGTGTCATGGTTTGAGAAACATCCAAAATCTTGAGTGGAATTCCTTCAAGTCTCTTATTTATGTATTGCCAAAAATTTAGTAGTTGTTGTGGGTGAAGGCGTAAAGTTGCCAACTTTTTAACTGTAGCATAGTTGTCGATAGACTCAAATAAGTCATCAAAATCATCATCTTCATGCACAAAGGGTCTGATTTTCACTTGTTTAGTGAAATTATTAGCCACTTTCAGGTGATCATACTACCTATTTGGAATTGTAAATAATTTTAAACACTCAATTTGGCCAATTTCCACTATAGCACGCTTGTATTTGTCGAGTCCATACACACTGCAATTAATTGGAAAGGAAGGCCATAATGCCTTCTTGGATTCTTTCAAAAATCTAAGCAGACCATTTCTAACAGTTTGGTTTGCAAATTCTCTCGTGAGACATTTATTAGGAACATATAGGCGTAACAATTTTGGATGATATTTTCTCCCAAATACTTGTACATAGGTGAATGAATTCTCACCAAACCACTTTCCTATAGAAGAAAATTTGTCTTGGGCTTCTTTCAAAAGTTTGGGGGCCTTCGCATTGAAATCACCTTCAAAAAGGGGTAGAATAAATCCATGATAGATTTTGTAAAATTGAATTTCATATTTATATTCCCACAGAATACTATGAAATACATGAATGGGAACATCATCTTGGGTAGTCCATTTCCATCCCATGGCTGGAAAACCTAATGTAAAACATACAACATCCGCAATATAGCCACTCATATAAAATGGAGGAAATATTTTACAAGATATAGAACGGGTTTTCTATATTCTACAATTTGGGTGGAAATATTATTTGATATAATATTGCCCCAGTCCATAACATAAGCATATGTTTCTACTTCCATAAGGGGAACCCATTCTACTGAAAATTTAGTTATGTCCGACTGATCAAAAAGTCTAGACATCATAGTAGAGATATAGCAATAGGGACTTACAAGAGATTTAGTAGAGTACATACCCTTTTCATCATTCTTGTGTTTGTTAGGATTCCTCCTCCATTGCTTTATTGGCATCGATTTGAGTTCATTTTCCTTGGAAAAATTTGCAAGGAATTACTTATCATAAATATTATCAGGGTCTCGAATATGGTACATTTGCTTCAGGTCTTCTGCTTTAAAGGAACCAATCATTATTCCTCTGTTGGTAATGAAAGGCCTATCCCCGATGTTAATATTTTCGATAATCCACCTTACCATATCAGTATATGGAAATATCTTGTGCCTTCTTGCAATTTGGTGAAGAAACGAATTAGTTACATCTCCAATTGTAGCTTCAGAAGAATATGGGGCATCAGTTGTTTCCTTTCTATGGATTTTGCGGGGTGTCTTGTCTTCAAACAACGTATAAATAGCTTCCCATAGAGAGGATCCACTTTTAGGTCCACAAGTCATATCTGTAAATAGGGGCAACATCTCTATTCTCTGAGAGGTAGTAGGAACATGGTTAACAGGAGCCATATGCTTCTTTGCTTTCTTCAAAGCCTTAAACATTTCCGGAAATCCTTGTTTACTCAAACTTTCCTGTAAATAAGTAATAAATAATATGTGGAAAGAAGGAAACTTTTAGTTTTACAATACACATAGATACCATAGTAAATAGAAACATTTCAAATGGATGAGACTTTGCATGCTGATGGGATATGAATTGAATGCTCGTTGTAGGAAAATGATTATGGTGGTACGGGCAAGAAAGTCATTCATTTATGACATTTATAACTGTTATGGTTATCACGCCTATATAATAATTTCTCAATTAAAACTAGATCTATGACACTACATCATGGCTCGTGTGTAATATTTTCATTAAATACTGATGAGCTTAGCTTTTCTGTCAATCGCGACATCGCAATCGCAATATCGACGAAGTTGATAGTATGAAAAATTTGTTTGTTTGAGACGAGTGTAATGCGCGATGTGCAATGTGCTTTATCACATCGTCAAATATGAGTGGTAACTAATATAACAATTAATCCTTTGCAATAATGTGATGTGATATTCTTTAGCACATCGACAATTGTGGGTGGGGGCAAATAAGACTATCAGGGAGAAATTACGATTTGCGAAATGTGATAGGCTTATGTGGTAGAAGTAGGTCCCATGGGTATTATTTATCAGATTTACTTATAAATATGGTTTTTTCCTCATATAAAAGCGTTTTGGTTATGTTCATCAGATTAAAAAATGTTTTAGGTCTTTATTCTCGAATTATATACCGTTTGCAATGACTTTGCGATTTGCGAAATACGATTTATCTCCGCTTAAGTATTTAGAAAGATAAATTTTAAATTTTTCATCCTCCTTTTACCTTTATTAATATTAAAATAAATACTCTAACGGTTTATTTTCTTTAACTCTAAAAATTAAAAGGGTCCCCATTATTTTCTAAG
The DNA here is from genome assembly GCA_034641835.2 of Pinus albicaulis. NCBI lineage: Eukaryota > Viridiplantae > Streptophyta > Pinopsida > Pinales > Pinaceae > Pinus > Pinus albicaulis. The sequence continues at coordinate 258,663,593 of CM076582.1, read as the reverse complement.
GTAACCATGACTTAAAATAATGCAGGTTGTTTATTTACACGAGACTGTAAAGAGTTATTTTTAATTCAACCCATAGATTTGATATGATGCCAAAGGGGTCATAATACCAAGTTAAGTTAGGCTGAGAATTCATAGTCTTCAAAATTATCTTTGCTTCATTACCATTTGATCTAGTGTTGTAGATGAATGAACCAATTTTAGATTTGATCTTGAACTGTGACTTTATTTTACCAGAGACAAAGTGAAGATCATCCATGTTGATCATCTATTTTGATATATTCCAAAGAGAACACTCTCATTGGAACATATGTTGGCATCTTATATTTTGCTAACTCATAACAATATACCCTTATTTATGTGTAATTTTTGTATAAATACCAGTCACCAGTCTTAACTTGATCACTTAGATGCAAAATCCTTTTTATATCTTCACTAATTATGGGCTCTGTCTGATAGTTGAGAAGATGTGCTACTGGATGTATGAATGTGTCAATGAAATATGAGAAAGTGAATAAATTTGAAATAGATCTGACCATCTCTCTCCAATGGATGACTGACTATTGGATCCCATGCTCATCTTGTTTGTGGAGTACAATTGGAAATAAATCTTCTTGCTGAAACAAAAACATGTATATAAGTACAGAGGTGTACTTGAACATCCCTTGTGTTGTAAAATTCATAATTTTATCATGCATATTATCAACCAAAAAATGACTATAATTATACATGAAAGAAGACTCATGATCTTTAGAAAATATAGAAAATAATCTGAAGATGGATTCATCAACTATTTTATCATTTGGGTAACCTAAGAGATATGACAATAGGGAGATGAAGTGTCTAGTGGCGACAAGGAAAATTGAAGATGGACAAGATGGATTTTCCCTGGGAAATTCAACATCATCTGATAGGAATGTATAAAATATCTGAGCTCTTTGGGGAAAGGTCAGCTTATGGTATAATTCCGGAAGGGCTGCTTGTGAAAATAGGCTCAAAGATTCTGATTGGGGAATTAAAAGCATGTTGTTGATGGTTTCAGTAGTAATGGATATTAGAATATCATAATTTTGAGCCACTACAGCTCTTTTAATAGGTTCATATATGGTTTCACTCCAAATATCTAGTTCTAGGAATTGATGGGTCTGTTAAAAAGAGAAAAGGGGCTGAAGAGATTCCCAGAGTCTAATATGATCTTTATTATCAAGGTAATTTTTCTTCAACCACAGGTGCAGTGCATGAAATTTGAACTCGCACTCTGTGTTAGCAAGTTTATAGTATGAGTCTGCAAGTGGAACATCATCAAGGTCATTTGGGGTTGTAGTGGTAGGGTTTTCCTCTGAAGCATATTTTCTAGTATTTCCTTTGGGAGACACGTTGACAGAAAAAGGGAAAGAAATGGGAACAAGGTGACAGAGGGAAGAAATGGTGATCTAGTGCGAAAATGATAACAACTACTCGAAGATAGTGCGCAATGGGGAAATGTATACCTCCAAACAATAGTAAATTGATTAAGAAAAAGTGATAATTTTTCAAGCATGGGTTTATTTATTATTGTGAAGGTTATGGTAATCGTTTGATTTTATGACCCTAGAAAATTAACGGTATAGGTGCGGTGGGGGAAAACATTTGATCAACGGATATGGAGGGTAATGGTAATGGGCATAGGAGTGTAACGTTACAGGTGTGTTGTATAAGAATAGGTGAGGTGGCATCAAATGATTGGATGTGGAGTAACGGTCAAAGTGGGGGGTCAATTATTTGTTAGCGGGAGAAAAAACCATGAATTGAGGAGGAGTGGATTTTCGAGGTGGGGGGGGCGTAACAAATGGTTTTTGGTTTTGTGCATGGGGGGTGGGGGGTGGGTGTGAACTATTGTGGTGATGACACGTAGGGAGGGCCCACCTTCCATTAAACAACTTTTCAGACCCCCCATCTAGCGTTAACGGGAAATGCATCGAGGGGGTGAAAAGCTTCCCCACGAATGATCTAGGTGGGGATGAGATCTATCATTAAAATGTGTGTGATCAATAACAGAAAATGACAAAATGTCTTGTCGTTTATAAATGATATAATAAAAACAAGCGCTAATTATTACAATTTAAATATTAATTCTTAAATAACCAAATTAATCAATCATAAATGATATTTAATAAATCATGGCGCATTTAAACAAGTGGCTTTTACAAATTTATTTTTTCTAAGCTAAGAAAACTTTTTTTTATTTCTTTTCTTCCTAATATTTTATTTTTCCTTCATTTTTAGGGAAATTTTATTCCTATCGTTTTCTTTATATGAATAATAAATTTATACATGTCCTAAAAAAATTTCGATTTTTTGTTTTTCTATTCATATCCAAACTTAACATTTTAATATTTATGTTTTTCTAATGAACTAACTTATCGAAACCAAATAATGTTACAACATCGACTCCAACTAGGGACTGCATTCTCCTATAGGATGCAGAGAACAAGTAGATCCAAGTGCTTTCTCCTTGGGCTATGGAGTCTTCGCTATGGAAACAAACATACCAGAAAAATTTAAACAACCCAATAATGTACCATGATGATTTTGAATCTCCTTTTGCATATTTAGTACCGGATATAATGTTTAAGAAATCTTCCATTGAATCAAAATGTAGAAAATTGTCCATCCAAATTCTATAAAACAAAAGTATTGTTACCCTTTACTTACTTCAGCAATGCTTAAAGGTCCAAACCAGAGGTTATCAAATTTCCCATGTTTTTCCTTGTATTCTCTCCTAGCGTCCCATCTCAAGACAAAATATCGTTCCTTGAAGTCTCTTTCACTTTCCTTCCTATAAAAAATACTTTTGATCTTACTCTGATATTTCCTTAGATTAAATTGAACTTCATCCCTGTTTCATTTAATTCAATAATATGATTTATCCTTGTGGAGAAATCATCAGGCTATTCATTAGTTTCTTGAAAAAAAATTAGAACAGGGAAATCTAAATTGGTAGGAAATATGGCCTCTTTACCATAAACCATCTGAAATGGAGATTTACCTGTTGAAATTTTGGGAGATATTTTGTTATCCCAAATTACATAGATAAGGTGATTATCCCAGTTCTTTTTATGATCTTCTAATGTCTTTTTAATAACCTTGACCAGGCTCTTATTTGATGACTCTCCATGACCATTACCTTATGGAGAGTAAGCAGTGGGGTGATGTAATAAAATTTGATACTTCTGATAGAATTCAATCATTTTCACACTACTAAATGTTGTTGCATTATCAGTTACTATCTGTTGAAGACATCCAAATCTAGACATGATGTTTTCTTCAATGAATTTAATCACTACTATATCTGTATAATTTCTTACTGGAATGGCTTCCACCCATTCGGTGAAGTAATATGTGGTAGTTAAGATCCATCTGTGCTAGTTTCTTGATGCTGGATGATTTTCTCCTATGAAATCTAATCCCTAATGTAAAAATGGTGCTAAAACTATTGTTGGAACTAGTAGAAGGGCTACAAGTTTTTGCTTTCCAGCAAATAGTTGACAAGGGACACAACTTCTGACCTTTTCTCCTACCTATGCAAACATGGTAGGCCAATAGAATATTTCTCTTAGTATTTTGTATGTTGTGGCTCTCTGGGCATAATTTCCTCCATATATCCCTGCGTGAAACTGCACAATGATTCCTTTTGTTTCACTCTGTGTTAAGCAAAGAAAAAGGATGTTTAGAAGATATTTCCAGTACAAGTTAGCAATTATGACACAATACTTTATAGATTTCAACTTAAGTGTCTTACATTGATTTCTTTTATAATGACTTGGACACTCAAAACTGATCAATAGATGTACAATATCTGAATACCAATCTGACAATAGAAACTTTTTATCAATATGAATAGGGACTATTTGGTTCGAAGGTGGAGGTTCTTATGTATTCTTTCCTTCAGAATCCTGGGAAGGTTCTTGTGTAGTCTCCCCTTCTGCATTTAAGGAAGGTTCTGGTGGATTCTTCTCTTGATAGCTGGGAGAAGGTTCTTGTAGATTCTTCTCTAAAATTTCAAAAAAATAATTTATCCCTAGGATCTTGCAATTGGATTCAACTAACAGTTTGACTAAACCCTTACCCTTTACTAGGTTTAGTTGTTTTAATATTGAGATCAAACTCGAGGGTTTGGGTGATCCATCTTCCTCTTCTCCCATCAATGTCTGGTTGGGTGAGAACAAATTTTAGAACACTATTAAGGGCATAAGCAGTAATGGTTGAATGGGGGACATAAATTCTGAAAGATTTTAAGGCTTGGAAAAGAGAGTAGGCTTGCTTTTCAATAATGTCATACTTGATTTCGGCATCTCTCATGACTTTTATGAAAAATGCTATGGGTTGATCATGACCATATTCATTCTTTTGTAAAAGGACAACACCTAGAGTAGTTTCAGAGGCAAAGGAAAATATACTAAAGGGTTCAAAATAATTAGGTCTAGCTAAAGTCAGTGCTTCAGAGATGGCCTTTTTAATCTAATCAAAAGCATATCTAGCAGGAATATTCCATTTGACTTCATGATTCTTTTTAATCATATCAGTTATATCCTTAACTATTTCAACATAGTTAGGAATGAATCTCTTCAAGAAGTTAATTTTTCCAAGAAAGGCTTGGATCTCTTTCTTATTCCTGGGCAATGAAAGTGATTGAATTTATGATACTCTTTTAGGATCAATCACTACTCCTTCCTTCGAAATGATATGACCAAAAAACATTCCTTCTTTGATAGCAAACAAAGACTTCTTAGGGTTGAGAGATATCCCAAATTTTCTACTCTTGTCATAAACATTCATCAAGTGTTTTAAATGTTTCTGATCTGAGTTAGAAAAAATAGTAAGATAATCAAGATATATAACAAAAAACTTGTTTTTCTTACCCAAAAAATCTATGTCCATAGCTCTTTGAAATTTTTCTCTGACATTTGATAATCCAAAGGGCATTATGGAATACATGAATGTGCCCCAAGGAGTAGTAAAGGAAATATTCTCTCTGTCTTCTGGATTTACCATTATCTGGTTATACCCAGAGAAACCATCAAGCATGGTAATTCTATTAGCTCCTGAAACCTTTTGGAGTAACTGGTCCATATTAGGCAATGGATAGTTGTCTTTGAAGCATGACTTGTTTAGGTTTTTGATGTCTACACAAAGTATAATTTCCCCATTCGTTTTCCTAGCAGGAACTAAATTGGCAACCCAATCAGAGTACCTTAAGGGAACAATTATTTGAATATCAAGTAGTTTCTTAGGTTCTTTCTCTATTGTGGGAAAAAAAACTAGATTAATCCTTGTTAGGTTTTGCTTATAAGTTTTTGTTTCAGGTTTTAGTGGAATTTTATGCTCTATGAGAGATGTATCATAAGTTTTCAATTCATCATAAGACCAAACAAAACACCTTTATAATTTTTAAGAACTTTCAAATATTCATTTTTAACTTCTAGAGGTAGAGATGCACAAATTTCAATGTTTTTAGTCTCTTCATTTGTTCCAATGTTGGACTCTTCAATATCATCCTCGGGTGAAATTGACAATGGATTTCTAGGGACATCGTTTTGATCAAATAGATTTTCTAAAGGAAATAAGCCTTTAGGAATGAAATTGTTTGATAGTTGGATAATATTATGATCAACCACTTTTTAATTTAAATCATAATTTTCATTTTATTTTGTTGATTCACCCATATCTTATTTAACTTCTTCAATTTGTAAAACAGAGAATTTATCAATGACTTGAAGAAAATATTTAAGTTGTTAATCAACTTCAAATATTTGCCAATATTTTAGATTTTTAGGAATGGATGGCCAATATTTGACTTGGATTTGATATTGGACTTGCATTTGATCTGGGATTTTGAAATATCTTGTAACAACAAAGGAATCTACATGAATGTTCTCATTTCTAGGGTTGTAAGTAATATTAAATTCTTGAAATAAATTCTCCACTGAATCCAAAAATTAATTTCTGTAAGACCTAAGTCTAGGATTTTTTTTTTTTAAATATTCCTAACTTTTCTAACTATGAGTTCAAAATCACTGAAAACACTTAGATTTTTCACTTTAGGGGTTCTGGCCAACTCTAAACCTAGAAGAAAAGGTTCGTATTCTACAACATTATTAACAAAAGCAAAATCCAATTTGCAGGATTGGGTTATGTTCTCTTTTTTTGGTGAAATAAAAACAACACCTGCTCCATTTCCATATTTAGAACAAGATTCATCAAAATACAGTTTCCATATATCAGTTGATAAGGTTTTAGGGGTTTCTACAACATCTTCAATTTTAAGCTGAAGATTTTGTGAATTATTTGAAGATAATTGGAAACAAATAAAATATTGGTCAACTGCATATATGGGATGATTTTTGGCTTGCTCTACTTTATAAACGGTATAAACAAAATTGAACTCTCTATATAACCTAAGGTTTTCACATCCATACACATGGATTATTTCAAAGGACATATCCATTTGGAGACTTCCTCCTAGTTTTGGACAACAAGACCTAGACAAGAGCATTCCAAACTTGGGAGGGATATCGGTGACTACTATATCCAAGACTACACTTTTCATAGGTATCTGGGCTAAAGTAACCACCAAATCCTTTATAATTACTAAACATGGTACTCTCTTAGAATCAAAGGTATATTGGTCATGATAAGATCGTGTGATTTCTAGATTTAATTGATCCATAATGAATTTTGGCATAAGATTGTGTGAGGCTCTATAATCTAACATACAATTGTAAAGCAATGGATCTTGTTCTTTCAAAGTTACATAGAAGGGTGTTACTATTTCATCTATTATGTCAGAGCTTTGACCAAAAACTACTGAATATTTCTCATCCTAAAGGTTGATAACATATCCTTCTGCATCTACACTAGAGTTTTGGATCCGTTTTTTGACTTGATTTTTATATCCAAGAATCTTTCAAAGTTATGAAAGTGGGATGGGAATATTGAATCTCTCTAGCTCTCTTTAAAAATTAAAAGTAGTCGAACCAGTTCTATAAATTTGAGTAGTATCATTTGGCTAATTCAAAGGTTGAATGGTAGTAGTTTGAGTCTTAGCAAATTTTACTTGTGGTTCAATTATGACATGATCTTTAGGGGCCCTTCCAAGATTTTCCCTTGGTCTAAAATCATAACTTCTATTAAGTTCAACAATTATAAATTCTAAGAAGGCTTGATATTTGGAGACTTGAGAATTATCTTGATTTTCTTCAGAGAATTTGATTTTGAGAGAGAGGCACAATGCTAGTTTGAACAGATAAATCATCCATGATGTTTATATCTTTTGCGATTGAAAGGTTGTTATCATCAGGTTCTTGATCATAAATCAACAGGGGTGGTGGTATTTGCTTATAATTATTAGTTCTCTGAGGAATTTGTAATTGAGGAGCTTTCTTGACCTTGATTTTGTGTTTCAGGTCTAGCAACAGTTTGTTGGACTGCTCTAGGTTGTGTTTCAATTTTAGAAATCCTATTGGAAATATTCCTAAGTAATGATGCAATTTCATATATTTTTTTATATTCATTTAGGGATTTAGAAGAATAATAGGCTTCTTGATTATCTTTCATTATTCTTTGGGCTTTTTCAACTTTGGATTTTAGCTTAGCCAAAGTAGACCTATTTGCTTCAACCTCAATAACGTTTGTTTGCATGTTTTATAAGGTTCGAGTTATTATTTACTTTAACATGAATACAAAGTCATACTCACAGGCTTTATAAAACCTAACATTTGCTGCAGCTACTGGTGGTTTACAGTCAGGAGGCATCTTATGGTAAATTTTTTTAAATATTTTAATGAAATTAGATATTAGTTCCCCATAATTTTTCTTAAGTTCTTCAAATTATGTTAAGAAATAGGCATGATCCTTTTTGACACCCCATTGATTCTTAAAAATAGTTGTTAATTCATCCCAAGATCTAATAGAATTTTCCGGTAATTTTCTAAAAAATATCCTAACATTCCCTTCTAAATATTGCACAAACAGTCTCATATACACATTTTCATATTCTATGCTCATGTTATCAGCAAAATCTAGAAATGTTGCTAGATGGTCTTCAAATGACAAACCAGTTTCTCCATTCAATCTTGGAAGATGTTTTCGATATCTAGCAGGAAAATCATTAAGTATGTTTGGAAGTAATAGGGCAACATATCTTGCTTGAACAATAGACCTAGAACCAGCCATACTTTGTGATGAAGATGAATATTCAGTGGTGGTGGATGTAGAAGATGAGGAAGTGGATTTAGTAGAAGAAGGAGGTGAAGATGTAGGGTTGAAATAAGGTGGAGGATGAAGTGAAGTTGAAGATATTCTAACAGATTTCAAAGGTGTACGAATTACCAAATTTTGGACCTCTTCTTCTCCATCTTTGTGTTCAAATAAAGTGTTTTAATAGAGGAAAAAGAGATTCTGTAGTTGTGGAGAACTTGATGGAAAAGAATATGGGGTAGGAGAAATGAAATCAATAGGTTTGAATTCACGTAAGTGTAAATTCAATTCCTATTCTGATATAGGAGATTCATGAGGTACCTAGGGTAATTGATAAGATTCTAATTAATGAACTAACAAATCTGATTGGAAATCAACCCCTTTGGACACTAATTCATGCAATCTAGGTGGTATATCTTCTGAACTTAGAGGAATAGGTCCAAATCTAAAAGGATCGGGAACTGTAGTGGTATCATGTTGAGGAAATGAAAAAGGGGTTTGATGTATTCTTCTAAAAGAGGCTTGTCTTACTAGTCTCTCTGGATCTGATAGAGGTAAAACAATGTTAGAATCAGAATGAGACCTGGTATGTATTGAAGGAGCCAGCTTAGGTTTAGTGAAGTCTCCAGGTGAAATATTTTGACCTAATATAGACATTTATTCACCTTTAAAGGAATATTAATATCGTTGTCCCAAGGAAAAATAAATCAATTTCGTATCCCTGACAATGATGCTAGTCTGATGTTTTGCTCTAAGATAATTCAGGTAAATTATTTATGCCAAAACATCTATAATATTTTGTTTGTTTAAGTTGGGGTTTTTGGATGAAAAATGTATAAACCAATTGCATAAAAATATGTTTAATATTTAGATAATAATGATTAATAAGGAAAGGGCTGTTGGTTTACTTTCAAACAATGATTTGAGATTGCATGTGTTAAAGCAAAAAATGTAAGAAGGTACATGATCAATTAAATATTCAGAATGAGTATTTAATTATCATAAGTATGAAATGTGTCAAATAATATTTAACAACTTAACAAAACATATTTAACTTTATGAATATGCTGAAAATTTATTGATGTAGAGGGACTAATCAAAATCGATAGTTCAACAAGTCATTCTCTAATAAATATAATAACCTCAATGGTTTCAAGAAGGACATAAACACAATTGTTTCTTACCGCATTATCTTCATAAACATTAAACATATGAAGAAAACAGTACGTAAATGAAAACTTGAAAATTTACAAGAGAACAAACTAATTGAAGTGAATTCAGAATCATTTTATTATCATCAGTGATCAAAGCTCATATACTTTTGCTTAAAAAATGTTCATCCAAGGGTGCAACCCTTAATAACTCGAATGGAGAGTTATTTATACTAGTTCCTTATACTTAGAAATATCTAAAACTGATTACAATAATAGGATTAGAAAATAGGAAAACTAAATTTGTTGTGTGAACTGTCACTATTTTTAAGGAAACTGTTCATGATGTGGCCCAAAAATTGTTTTTTTGCTAGTATGTTGTTGGAGTCTAAAGTGACTCGATAGTATCACATAGTTTATCCCATATTTATTCACTTGGAATATCCATATTTACCACCTTTGTGAAAACTTCATCTACCTATGTGTATCTTTCAATTTTTGGCTTATTGAGGAACAAATGTATGATTTGATGTTTTATAATCAAATCAAATTCCAAAGCTTCAAGAAAGGCTTTGCATGTTTTATGACCTTCTATCCCTGCAAACTTTATCTTATCAATTGCAATAGAATACAATTTTTTGCAATATTCCTCCATATTAATTAGTTTCTCATTTGGAGCAACCAATCCTTCCAGTCCTTCTGGTTCAATTTGTTAAACCTCAAATGAAACCTTTGAACAACAATGTCCAAGGTTTGACACTTTGTCTCCAATTTATTAAGTAAATTCTTCTTTTGTAGAAACTTTTTTATTTCTGGGATTGTGGTTGTTCTATCTAAAATATTTATCTGCTCCAACTCTGCTTTATTTTTTGAATTGAGGAGATTTATCATATATGATGCTTCTTCCGGTTTGGTCTTGAGCACTACCTTTTCCTTCTCTATGAATATTTTACATCTGTAAATCAACTCTTGCTGCTCAAATATAATCTGTATGGATGGCCATACTTCTATAATTTGTTCACTGATATCTGCCCGTATATTTTACTTGGCTTGGGCCAAGGTGTCTACCATGATCATCTCACTTTCTAGTTTCTGAATTTTAAGACCCAACTTGTGATACTTATGCATTTCGTCCATATTTAATGTGTCATTTTTGATATTTTGAGCTTCTAAATTATTAAAATTTTCTTGCAATTTCTCATTTTATTGTTTTTGTATAGCCAAGTCTTGTGATATCTTGACTAGATCACCTATTGTTGATGTAGATTCAATGGATGTTGAGGATGAACTAGGTTCTATACCTGCAACTTCTATGGGAACTACTGTAACTAGAATTACAACAAGTTGAGTTGATTCTTTCTCCTTAAGTAGTCATTCAATATGGTCCTCCATATTTTTAATTTGAATATTTTCTCAATGATTAATTTGAGCATTTCTTCTCTGTTTTGTTCAATTTCTTCAATCTCTTTTGTCTGTGGATACTTGGTAGAAGGTATCTTAATTTTTTTGTGCAGATATTTAATGTCTGCATTTTTCTTCTTCAAGATTTCTACTACAGCCTTCAGTCTTTTGTATCATATCTGATTTTGATTATAAGGTCTTCTAAGGACTTTAATTTATTATCTTTACATAGAGAAGATAATTCATCACTCTTAATTTGAGACTGTACATTTGATAAGGCAGTTCTAAGCTTAGATAAAGACATGGTTGTACTGGTCATGGTAGAGAACATCATCTCACCAAACTGTATATGCATATCCATTTGATATATTTGATGAATTTCATTAGCATCAAATGAAAATATTATCTTCTTGTAATCTAATGAAAACTTTGGGAAGGGAACTTGAGCTTGTAAGAAGGCCATTTTAATTCTACCTTTTTAGCTGTCAAAAGTAGAGAAGTCTGTGTCGTGAGGTGGAAGTTTTCTTCCAGAATTGGTTTTAAACATTTGATTTTAGTGTCTCATTCTTTTGATTTATTTCTAAGAATCTAGTGAATATATTCTGATCATCACGTGAGTTGGTTTATGCAGTCTGAATAATATCCAGAGGCTCTTGAGAAGATGGATTTGTTGTTGGAGTAGTATGGAAACTTGCTCCTATTGATGTAGACACCTGTACTTCCCCAAGATCAATGATTTCTGGTTGTTTTTTACTATCCTCTATAGAGACTAACAAGTTAGTCTTCTGTTTCTTTTGCTGAATTATGAATTCTTTGATCAAATTCATTGGTGTTGATATTTCTTCCCTTGTCCTTTTCTGCTCTTTTCTTTGAGCAACTGGAGTCTGCAAGGTGGAGGTTTACAAAATCTATTCTTATGCTTACTGCAATGTATTTTTTGTCGACAACTCTTGATTCATTAATTTCTCTATTTCTGGACTTGGTGTATGATTGTAAGGATTTTTTTTTATTCAACCCTTAGATTTGATATGATGCTGAAGGGGTCATAAGGCTAGGTCAAGCTGGGCTGAAAATTCATAGTCTTCAAAATGATATTTGCTTCGTTACTAGCTAATCTAGTGTTGCAGATGAATGAACCAAGTTTTAGATTTGAACTTGAACTGTGACTTTCTTTTACCTGAGACAAATTGAAGATAATACATGTTGATCTTCAATAATTCTGGGCTCTGTCTATCTGCTGAGAAGTTGTGCTACTGGATGTATAAATGTGTCAATGAAATATGAGAAAGTGAATAAATTTGAAAAATATTTGACCATCTATGTCCAATGGATGACTGATTGTTGGATCCCTTGCTCATCTCTTTTGTGGAGTACAATTGGAAATGAATCTCCTTATTGAAACAAAAACATGTATACAAGTACCAAGGTGTACTTGAACATCCCTTGTGTTTCCAAATTCATAAGCTGCTTATGCATATTATCAACCAAAAATTGATTGTAATTATACATGAATGTAGGCTGATGATCTTTAGAAAATATACAAAAGAATATGAGCATGGATTCATCAATTTTTTTATCATCTGGGTAACCTAAGAGACATGACAGTAGGGAGATGATATGTCTAGTGGCTTCAGGGAAGATTGAAGATGGATAGGGTGTATTTTTCTTTGGCAATTCAACATCATCTGGTAGGAATGTCTAAAAATTTGAGCTCTTTGGGGAAAGTTCATCTTATGGTATAATTCCATAGTGGTTGCTTGTGAAAATAGGCTCAAAGATTCTGATTGGGGAAGTAGAAGCATGTTTTTGATGGTTTCAACAATAATGGATATCAGAATGTCACCATTATGAGCCACTACTTCTCTTTTAACAGGGTCATATCTGGTTTGACACCATATAACCAGGTCTAGGAATTGATGTGTCCACGTAAAAGAGAAAAGGGGCAGAAGTGATTCCTAGAGTCTAATGTGATCTTGCTTATCAAGGTAATTTTTCTTCAACCATAGTTGGAGTTCATGAAATTCGAACTTGCACTCTGTGTCAACAATTTTGTAGTATGAGTCTGCAAGTGAAAGATGATCGAGGTTGATCGGGGTGGCAGTGGTAGGGTTTTCCTCTGAAGAAAATTTTATGTTCTTTCCTTAAGTATCCATGCTGACAGAAAAATGGAAAGAAAGGGGAACATGGTGACAGAGGGAAGAAATGGGCATCTTGTGCAAAAACGATAACAACTGCTCAAAGATAATGCACGACGGGGAAATGTATACCTACAACCAACAATAAATTTATTAAGAAAATGTGATAATTTGGCAGAATCGGGTTTATTTATTACTGTGAAGGTTATGGTAACCTTTTGATTTTATGACCGTACCAAACTAACGGTATAGGCACAGTGGGGGAAAAGTACTGATCAACGATTATGAAGGGTAATGGTAATGGGAACTGGAGTGTAATGGTAAGGGTGCGGTGTCAATGGATAGGTGAGGTGGCAGCAGATGATTGGATGTGGAGTAACGGTAAAGCATAGGGTCAATTATTCGTTGGTGGGAGAAAAGAACATGAATCGAGGACGAGCAAATTTTTGGGGAGGCGGGGGGGTTTCAAACTACTTTAGTGATGACACGTACGGAGGGCCCGCCTTCCATGAAACCACTTTTCAGAAGACCCCCACGTTTTTTTTAACGAGGGGGGGGGTGCAAAAAGCTTCCCCGTCATTGATCTGGGTGGGGAAGATATCTGTCATTGAAATGTGTGCATTCTATAATAGAAAATGACAAAATGTCTTGTCGTTTAGCAATTATATAATAAAAACATGTGCTAATTATTACAAATTAAATATTAATGCTTAAATAAGAGGATTAATCAATAATAAATTATATTTAATAAATCATGGCTCATCTAAACAAGCAGCCTTCACAAATTTATTTTTTATAATCTAGGAAAACATTTTTTTTATTTCTTTTCTTCCTAACATTTTATTTTTCCTTCATTTTTTAGGGAAATTTTATTCCTATCATTTTCTTGATATGAATAATCAATTTATACATGTCCTAACATATTTTTGACTTTTTGTTTCTCTATTCATATCCAAACATAACTTTTTAATTTTTTTTTTCTAATGTACTAACTTATCAAAACCAAATAATGTTACAACAGATGGGTCATCCGATTCAAGCTAATGAAATTCCCCTACAACCTCAAATTTCACTTGAACCCTTTGAAATATGGGCATTAGATTTTGTGTGCCCCTTTAATCTACCTTCGAACAAAAAGACATATATTTTGGTTTTCATAGATTATGTGACTAAATGGGTGGAAGCAATAGCTCTCTCAAAGTATACAAAAGAAGAAATTACCAACTTCTTGTTTGAATTGGCCATGCGATATGGATTTCCCAGAGAGATCATACCAGATGGAGGTTCACAATTAACTACCCAAAAAAATTATGCTAGAATGCAAAAATATCACATCGAACACATGGGTACTTCCCGTTATCATCCTCAAGAAAATGGATAGATGGAAAGTACCAATAAACTTATGGAGGTGATTCTAACTAAAACTATATCCACAAATCGCCGAAACTTGGTCGCCAAGCTTCCTGGGGCCTTATGGGCCTATTGAACAACTTGGCGCAACACTATTGGTTATTTTCCATACCATCTTCTTTTTAGGAAGGAGCCCATTTTCCCAATATAATTTTAAATTAAGACTCTAAAAACCATGAGGGAAGTTCGGCTGGATTTGAGAGAAGCATAGAAACACTACATGCAATAGATTAATGAGCTAGATGAAATACGCATTGCTGCTTTACAACGCATAGCTATTTTTTAGCAACAAAGGGGAGAATGGCATCACCTTATGAAGAAAAAATCTTTCCAAAAATATGATTGTGTGCTATTGTACGATTCAAGATTCCAGGATTTCTTGGGGAAGCTTCAAACTAGATGGTTGGGACCATATGAGGTCACCGAAGTTCACGACAATGGTACGATGAGCTTTACTACAGTTGATGGGTCTGAGATCTCTCTCCTTGCTAATGGACATTGATTACACCTCTATCACCAGCCACTTAAGCGGGTGTATTTTCTTCATGAGGTAAACTGTAATATTCCCAATTAGCTATAAGCTAGTTGGAATATTACTTTTTTTTTATTATTATTAATTTGATGAATAAGAGGGTATGGAGACCCATAGCTCTCTTTAGTAGGAATAAAATCACTGTTAATGTGAATGCATATCACTTTAGTGGTTTGATAAAGCACCCTTATGTGTCAAAAGGTGCTGGAGCATGTAGACTGGGTCAACTTTGACCAAATCAACAATGTTGTCATGGAGGAGTGGACATTCATTATGGGACAATGCAGTTTTGGAGGGAGACTCCATGCATGGAAGTAGTGGCTTTATTGAGTGGGGCCAAGGGTGAGGAAGCTCACCACTTATATAAGGAAGGGGATGGTAGCCATAGAGGATATGTTTTAGATTATTATTTTTATATGGTCTGTCTGACGATTTGCTCTCTTCAGCTATTTAGCTAAGACGACAGTGTTTTTTAGCACAGGGTGTTCTCGAGTGGGAATCCCACCCTCATCCTCGGGGGACTTTGAGAGCCCACTCAGGAGAGGTGATTTAGCTTCATTTCCACATTCCAACATCAAGCCAAAGCTTCATTCTTATTATACAGTGTAGTTCCTCTTGAGGTTGTGTTGTGTTGCAGGGCAGAAGTTGTGGAGGGTTTGTAGAGCCATTTTCTGGGCTTGTGTTTCAGTGGAGAGGTAGCCTTTCCATTGGGAGATTAGCAAGGAGGCTCCTTCAGCATTATATCATCATTTGGAATTAGGCCAAGCTACCACCATCACCTATAGGGTAGTTTCAATCCATAACTGCGTTATTTTGGAGAGCTATTGCAGGGGTGATTTATGTGCATGATTTGGGGAGATGGTTATTTAGTGGAGGGATCAACCTTTCACCTGGAGAGCCTATTGGAGAAGAGCCATATATTTTTATATCAGCTTCATCCATATCTCCCATCTATTTTTCTGTAGTGAATATTCAACCCTAGGGCTTGGGTTCACCATTTGTATTTTTGGGTGTATTGCCAGAAACCCTCTTGGGTTTTCTAGGAAAATTGATATAGAGCCCTATTATTTATGTATAGTATTTCTATAGGCATATATCGAATGTTTAATGTCATTATATGATTTCATGTTCTATCTATCTTCTTTTTTTACTGCGCTATAACAACTTTCCGACATTTAATGTAGTAGCAGGACCTCATTCTTGAGGATATTTATCTATTGGAGGCTTGTTGTTTCATGTTGTATGGTTTGTGCCTCATTGTACTACATTATTTTGCTGCTGTTATGATGATTTAAAAGGCTCCATATTGGTCTCATATCTTGATGTGATGTTAAACAATGCAATTTCCAAGTTTATGTATTATATTGCTGCTTTTCCCATTCGGGAATACTACAATGGTATCGAAGCATAATCTTGGCTCAGCTTGTGCATCTTAAGCCAATATGTCATCATAAGAAGGAGATTATCTCATAGATAGAGAGAAGAGGTATCTCAAAAGAAACCAAAGATATGATTATATAGATGATAAAGAAGACAAGGGTAAGAACCCTTTATCAGGAGAAGATGAGGACAAGGATTTCCCTAAGCTTCTTCTTCAAACTATGTAAGACATTGCAAGAGAAATAAAGGATATGAGGATGGATATACACAAAGAATCCCCTAATGGGTTTCTACATGGAGAAGGCTTTGACATTTCTCATCACTGGAGTGATCAACCAGTGAAGCAGTAGGCTTCCCAACGCTCTACAATGTCTACATTCTTAGCAATGGGAAATGGAGGGTTTCAAGAACAAGAAACTCTTGAATACTATTTCTGGAGTATGAAGCTCAATATCAGAGATTCAAGGATCATTTGAGTTTTCAAGAATTCAGTCAGATCAAGGACAATAGGAGACCCCGACATCACAATAGAGGTGGAGGATTCATACAAAATCATGATCTACACTGGACTATGGGCAGATTTTTCTTACCCAGCTTTGATGGGTCATCAAAAAACACTTCCAAATCATGGTTAAATAAGCTAGACATCTACTTCCAGCTGAACCAAGTACCAGAGATGGAGGCCATCAAAATAGTAGTGCTACACCTTGAGGGTGAAGCACATTATTGGTGGTTTCATGGACTTTCTACATTGGGTCATGCCAATGTGATTGCATATTTAGAGTTCACAAGGAGGTTGGTGGAGAGGTTTCTTCGAAGAGACCTAGAGGCACCTTTCATGGGGCTACCTAAGCTCAAACAATTAGGTAATCCAGAAACTTATATTTATGAATTTCTAAAACTTTTAGTTATGGTTCCCGATTTATCTGGATCAAGGAGGGTCTATATTTTTATTGATGGGATAGAAGAACCTCTACATGGGTTGGTTAAATCTACCAAATCCACTACCCTTCAAGATGCCATTGAAAGGGCTATATATCTACAAGATGCCTTGCCAAAAGCAAAGACAACATTTCAGCAAAATCCCACTTTTCCATCAAAGGGAAAATATGAGAAGGCTCCTTTTTTAAACGAGAGCCAAAAAAATGTATCTCTTAGTGATGATGTCCAAAGAGATTTGAGGAGAAGGAAGCTTTGCTTCACATGCCAAGAATAATGGGCACCTGGACATAGATGCGCAACAGGAAAGGCACACGATATAGAGGTCTTTTCAGATGATGAGGAGGAAGAAGAAGAATAACTAGAAGGAGGTCACGGTGCTGGGATAGTAGGAGAGGATCGACCATCACCAAGAGGTGGGAATGGAGCATTGTAATATTCCCAAATAGGGACTGTCAGCAATGCATGTTAGAATAACGCATTTTTTAGAAGTATGTGCAATGAAATTTCAATGAAACTCTTGGATCCCTTAGATATAGAGATATAGTATCTAAATCGAAGAGGAGAAAAAAAAAATCAAACTAGGTGAGGTAAGCAGACCTCCCACACCTAGTATGGTTGTAAAACACCCAAGAATGGGGCTGCAACAATATGCAACAATGCTGCAGGAAAATAATGTAGTTTAGATAAGAAACAGTAGTAGGCCAATAAGGAGGCTCATCATTTATGTATACATCATAAAATCAGATCCATAATGAGGCCCATACAATGTACAACAGGAAATAGAAGACCAAAATAGAAGAAATCCCTCAAAAGAGGTGCTGCAACACATGTATTGACTGCAAAAAGGCTTGACAGTGTTATTTTATAGAGCATACAGTAGTTGGAGTTTACAACTTAGATCTAGAGCTGAATAATGCATGAAAAAATAGATCTATGATAGATATATATACTATAGAGTCTCTTCTTTACATCCCACTTGGGGTTTTCAGCAATACATGAAGCACATGGAGTAGATTTGAGATTCTATGCAGCAGATCTGCAAATCTATTTAGAATTTCTAAAGCATATACAAGAGTATTCAGATCAGATTTGAATATGACATGGATAAGAACAAAAATCCATGGATCACCACAGTCAATGGAAGATCCCCAACACTAGAGATCAGTCCTCAATAGTTGCCAAAGACCCTGCAACTTTCCTCCTTGCATATAACACATTTTTGGAATATGGACTACATTCTTGACATGAAGAATAGTTTGGCTTGATGCCAAGATGTATATCTAAAGCTCCAAATGTATAGAACACTCTTTCCAATGGGATAGAAGACTTTCTCGCTAAAAAGGGGCTCTAGATTGGCCTAGATCTGAATAGATCTAGCCTTCACTTGCTGCAGCTTGCAAGGACAACCAAACCCTCAACAAGATCAAAGTTGTAGTTGGAAGATGAAGCTTGTCCAAATGCCTGATAGTGGACAAGATACACAAGGCTCCTCCAAGAGCTACTCAATGGAAGAGGTTGGATTCCCGATCAGGAACACCCAGTGCTAAACATCACTATTCTCAGTTAAACTGCAAGAGAATGATATATGTCTAAACAGAAAATATATTCAGAAGTATACTATAATCAACAACCCTTCTCTTGTTTTCCTCCTCTTCCTTTTATAGGATAGGAATCTTACCAAACCCTAAATGATCTCAATGATTTAGCTCCATTCACATGTGTATCCTCCAACTAAAGCTGTGCTATGCATCTAGGAGGTTCATTGCATCTAGACATCTTTGTTGATTTGGTCCTGTTGACACAGTCAAATGTCTCAATCCCTTCCATACATAAGGGTGTTTTATTAAGGAAACCCAAATTTAGCCTTGTTCACATGGGGCATTGATTTATTTTATTTTTTTAGGAGTTTTATTGATCCTCCTTTATAATTTTATTCATGTTGTTAGCCACCTATAAAATTTGTCATACCAAATGGTGGCTAAATGATTTTGGATCCTTCAAGGAACATATTTTATTGCAAAAAAGTGTTGGCTCTTGAAGAATCTTAAAGGCCCCATATCTCTGTCCAAAATATTCATTTTCCATTTCCATTTTATACTCTGAGAATTCTGCTAAATTCCAAAGAGAAAAAACTGCTGCAAAAACCATCATTTTCCCCTTCTCCCACTCACAACTAACCTTCATTTTCTCCCCCTTTTTCTCCATGTTATTCATCTATTTTTACAAGTTTCTTTCCTCCATTCATAAAAATATCACTTTTTTAAGGTTAAAGACCCATTCTTTATCTTTACCGAAACCTCTAAAAACCATCGAAAACTTTGAAAATTTCATCAAAAACAAATTTTTATTCCTATAGACTTAAGCCCTTTGGGCTGAATCCTAAAACCACTTCCCCCCACATGCCCCTTCCCTGGAACCAAGAGCTAGTCCCATCGGTGCTTATTGCATCAGAATAAATCAAATGAGTGCATATGTTTTGTTACACAAAATCTCCGATGCGATTGGCTCCTTTTGATATAACCCCAGATCTCATGTTTCTTTTGAAAAACCGAGAGTTATTACCCCAAGCACTAATCACATTGGAAATATTCAAGTGCGTAGGTCTTGTGCTATGATTAAAAGTTCTGATTGCGATCATGCCTTGTATTGGGAATCCCCGATGCGATTAAAAATCATTTGTATTATAAATCCCCAATCGCATCGTATTTCATACATATACTGTGGGCCTGCCTTGGCGCTTAAAACCTCATAATATTTCTTCCCTGATCCAATTTTCCCTTTGTAAAATGAAAAACCCATTTATCCAAAGTTTGTTATAAAAAACCAAAGTCGCATGGTTTAAAATAAAATGGGTAGATTAATAAGACCCGATCGCGCAATCGCGATCGGAGAATTCACAATTGGTTGATCGAGAAGACCCACATCAAAGTTCCGATGTGATTGGGTCTTGTGTGTTAAAACTTCCCCTGACTCTATTTCATATGACCTTCCCCAGGCCCGAGTGTTAAATATCCCGAGTGCTAATCGCATCGCACAAATTCAAAGTGCGCAAGTCTTCTGCCATCATCCAAAAGTTCCGATGCGATTAGCCTTTTGTGTTTAAAACCCCGATCGCATTTCATTCCTTATCATTCTTTTCCTTTGTAAAATCATGAAACCCAATTTTCCAAAGTTTAAATGTAAAAACTCAAGTCACGTGTTGAAATATATTAATGGGTAGATTGAAATACCGATTGTGCAATCGCAATCGGAGAAAATACAATGGGTATATTGAAAGACCAAGCCCGATGACCCGATTGCGATTGGCCCTTTTTATGCACGCCCTGGGCATATTACATTTCGTAAAGACCACAGGCCCTGCATTCGGGCACCTATCATATATTTATATCTTGATCCATTAAAAACTTTTGTTTTGGTTGAAAACTTTGGGTTTCATAAGTTATAAAGTTTTCTCGCTGATCCACTCTAGAACTAATCCTCGCCATTGATTGAACGCCGATCAAAAAACCATCACTCCATCACATCGACGATTTAAATCACATCACAATGTTCAATCGCATCGCTTTATTCCTGACCTCCGATTACGACTCCCCCGATTCCCTCTCCACCGTTGATCTCGTTCTTAGATCAACGACCATCACTCCGTCACATCAGTGATTTCAATCGCATCGCCTTATTCCTGACCTCCGATTGTGACTCCCCTGATTCATTTTCCACAATTGATCTTGTTCTTAGATCAACAGCCATCGCCTAATTGCTTCTGCCCTCCCGATCGCGCAATCACATCAGAGATTTTTCATCGCACCCCTTTCCTCCTCTCGCCGATTGCGATCCCCTGATTAGATCTACATCGTACACGTGTCCAAATCTAATGGCTACGTTCCTTCCCTGCCTTCTAAGCAGTTTAACCCAAAAAATGCATGATTTCTTAATTGTTTTTGTGTTTTGCAAGTGTTTTAATGGTTTTCCATTGTATAAAGAAGGAAAGCTGGGGGCCAGGAAAGATGTTTTCGACACCTTTGAGCTATTAAAGAGAACCATTCACGGAGTTTTCATTCCATTTTTTTATCAATGCTTCATGGGCATCGATGCCTTTAAAGCCCTGCGCAGCTCTCCACATTGACAAGACACTGCATTTTAAATGTGATTTAAAAGAGTATAATTTTTAAGAACAGAAGAACAACAAAGATGAAGATTAAAGAGAGATCTGGAAATTACGGTGAAAAATATTATCAAAAGCCTAATTCTCTGGGTTAAAACACAGTCAGGAGAAATTATAAATTTTTGACAGGTAGAAAGGACCTCCACCGTGGCATTTGAGGTGAATTAATTCCTCAGCTACTACAAGAGCCATCTGTTGCCTCAATCCATTCAAAGTAGAGGCCGAAGTTAATGATTAAAGAAATATCTGCCTCCAACGCTACCAAGAAGTTATTTCTGCCAAAGGAGTTTAATAGAAAATATCTGCAGAGTTACTCCAGACAAAACACCGAGCCTCAAAGTCAAATAGAGCTCTCTTCGAGCTTAAATCATAATAGTAAATAATTAATATAGGCAGACCACCTGTAAACTCCTCCATCAAGCCCCTCAAAGGCCCAGAGAAGTCTCTGATCCGTATTAATTGTCCTAAAGAGATATTTTGTTAGATCTCACCTCCTCATCTTCCTATAAATACTTTAGTAGGAGAAGAGAAATTGTTGGTTGATTAGGTTGCTGAGCATTGTTATGTAATTGAGCTTGAAACTTCTGATTGTAAATATTATTCACTCGTCCTTGAAGCTCTACTTGTGCTAGATAAGTTAGGCTGAATAGTGAAGATGATTGCTGAAATGAAACTTTGGGCTTGATGACTATAACTGGATTGACATCAATAACAAGCTGTTTCTTGGGATCCTGGTCTATATTACTAGTGAAGTGCCCTTTTTTTGTTATTGTTTTCTTTCTATGTATGCCATATTGTATATGATTCTCTTATAAAGAACAACATTTACAGAGTTAGGATCTACTGTTTATTAGTTCCCTTCTCTAACTGAAAAATCTTTATCTCAATGTTTTCCTCCAAATTGTTTATTTAAGAATGATTCAATACAGTTTAAGCAGTTAGGAATGTTGGAGTTTCCCTCATCCTACTGTTGGCTTTAAACATCATTCTTGAAAGTTATTTTCCTTATTCGCTTATTAAAGTTAGACTAGAAAGTGATGGTTTGCCCTATTTCTAGCTTCTATTCTTCAAAGGCAGATTCTGAAAGTTTCCCTTGGTGTTGGCTGAAAGCAGATTAGGTTTAAAAGTACTTTATCTGATCTTAAGTTACACTTTTTTTCCTCTTATATGTTTTCATACTTTCTGAAGGTAATTATTTGGATTACTAGATTGTTTTTCAATTAAGCCACTTTAATACAAACTTACTCAAGAAGTAAATGGTTAGCCCCGCACTTGGTTGGTTTTAAACAGTTACTTAAGAGTCTCTTCTTGTTTGGACTGACTATAAATCCCTTGTGAAATTATTATCAGTTTCCACCCCTCCAACACTTTATTGTTCCCATTCCATCATTTAAATCTCAATAATCTTGTGGTGTAGATGAATTGCCCCTTGGATCATTCTTTATGTTGTTGTTCAATTAAATCCCTGTTATGACTCCATAGCCCAATGGATTAAAAACCAGCGTTATATCTATCTTTTTAGCCAAAGTTGTTCTACTCACTTGCAAATTCTCACCTTTGAAACTCTTTGCACTTAGGACTTTCCGCCTGAAACAATATTCATACTCAACCATCCAAAAACAAATAAAACCCTTGGCTAGATCCTAGAATCCGAAAGTTGGTTGAAACGATGTTGTTTCTATGATCGAACTTTGCGAATCTTGCTGATTACATAATCCTAACATTTCTAGCGACTCCACTGGGGAGTACAACCCTTAAACACTTCATAAAATCTTGAAAGTAAAAAACAACCTTTTCAAGCACTACCAAGTCATGGTAATCATGATAGAACTCATCTGAATCAGTGACAAACTAGGTAAACCCTAGGATTCTCTTAAGACTTTATCTAACCTTTAAAAATTAGCTGGCTTAGCCATAAGAGGAAATTGTCTTTGTCTCATAACCTTAGCTAAGTTTTGAAACAAAGTTAGGATATTCTTAAAAACCATACAACTGAAATAAAACTCAGAAATACATAAAAATATTTTAGATTGGTATCCAATAAACATGGTGGTGGACCATAAAACCTTTTACCTCCTTAGGGGATAAAAATTTCCACTTGGCGACTCCACAATCCTAACCAGACCTTAAGACTCCACCGGGAAGAACCCTTATCCTTACAATATCTTTCAAACTCAGTCATAAGACTGTAGGATTAAAATTTGTGTAAACAGATTGGTTGACCATTCAAATATTTTCATACCTGGATGAACTTGTATTTTTTATTTGGGTCTCAAAAACACACCATAGTGGCTCCTCGAAAGATTCACACTAGAGCCCATCCTGACCCTGATCCACCTGAAGTAGTTCATAACCCAGAAAGTATCCTTTGGAAGTCTCCTAAGATTAAATTTTCAACTGTTTTCAGATCACCCTTAAGAGCTAATTCAGTTCCTGAAAACCTTTCAGCTCTACAAAAATCTCAAGTTGACTTAGTAAATCCATTTAGAACTAGGTCTCTTGGTGATTTAGATTAGTTAGATTTTGAGTCTTCACTATCATCTCCTGAAACAAGTGAACCTCTTGGTAGCAGAGAAACAACACCTCCTGATTTACATTTCCTTCACAACCTAGGTGTCTCTCATCCAAGATCAGCTCAGTAGTCTATTCCTAGTCCATCCACTTCTGCTCACCCTACATCCACTATTCAAACCACTCCATTTCAGCCCACTTTTCCTGTTATTAATCCACTCCTCGTAAACCCTCCCCCACCACCTATCATGGCAGCATGGTATGCTCCCTTAGTCCTTCCTATACCATTAGTCAATCTTCCACAGGACTATCAGTCCAAAATTCCATTGTATGATGCTAACAATGCTACAACCGCATCACAACATGTAGATAAGATGAATGACTACCTTGACAGAAATGAAATTGATGATGATTCTGTCAAGCTTAGGTTATTTGCTCAGAGCTTAGGGGGAGAAGCAAGAAAATGGTTCAAAGGCTTAGTCCCCCATAGTATTAATGATCTCCAAGCCTTCCATCAAGCATTCTTAAACAAATGGGAAGTAAAGAAAAACCCTCTTCAAGTCCTTTCTGACTACAAGAACCTCCATAGAAACCCTATGGAAAGCGTGCAAGCTTACTGCACTAGATTCAATAGTGTGTACAATGCACTTTCACCAGAACTAAAACCTCCACAATGCTCAGCTTTAAGCAAAGTCCCTAAAGGGTTTGAATGTGACATGACCTATCAGCTGAGAGAGAGAGATTTTGCAACTCTTGAAGATATGCAAAAAGGTGCTCTTTCTGTAGAAGTCAACGTAATGGAGAAGAGAGCAAGAATGAAAACTAAAAAGAGAGTATCCTTTAGATAAGAATCCACACCTTCTAATTCCAATTCAAAGATGGAGAGAATGATGGAAGAAATGATGAAAGAGATGAGCATAATTAAGAGATCACAAGAAAACCAAAACAAAACTGCTCCCAAAAATATAAATCAGAACTAGAATCAGAATTTTAGAAGGAACCAACCTCCAAACAGACCTAGGGAAGATGATTAGCAGATCACCCCTCCCTTTCATCAAAACTATGTAAGTGAGGTTGAGGAAACATATGAGATAACAGAGGAAGATGGTATCAACATGCTGGATGTAGATAATGATGGCTTTGAGATTCACTATGATAAAAAACAAGGTCTATATAGACCTTATGATGACAAAAGAGAGGATGATGAAAATTCTTATCAAGACATGGAAAATGTCATCATAGAGCCTCAAAGAGAATATGACCTTAGAAGAAAAACTAGTCAAAAAAATCCCAACACCAAAACCTCTAAAAAATATTTAGAAAATAGCACTACAACCAAGCCTAAAGTTGTCAAACAAAAGGATAAAATAGTGGCTGTAGATTCTGATAAATATAAAGAGAAAATCACTCTAAACAGTGAAAAACAAAGTGCAGACCTTAGTAGTACTAACACTTCAGCTAGTACTCTTGTGAAAACAACTGTGTCAAGTGCAAATAAAACAAATTAGAAATCTGATATTGCTGAGAAAGTGACAGCTAATAGGGCTGAAACCAGCACTTCGAAGAGTCCAATTCCTTTCAGCCTGGAACAGGAAATTTCAAAAATCAAAATCTATGTTCCCTTGACTGAGTTAGCTACCCAACATGTATATAAGACCCGAATTTTGAAGGCTTTAAATATAGAAGAGAATGGGGATACAATCAATCTTAATGATGACCAGCCAGAGCTTATCTTCGGTCCAAAGATTGAAGGAAAATATCAAGAGGGACCTGTTCCTCCCTTTTATGTGAGTTTGAACGTTCATGACATAATTTTGCACAACACTATGCATGATTCCAGGGCTTCTCATAATTTAATGCCGAAAGCTGTGATGGAGAGCCTTGGTTTGGAAATTACCAGACCATATAAATACCTGTATTCCTTTGATTCCAACAGAGTAAGGTGTTTAGGATTAATCAAAGACCTCTGTGTTAACTTAGCCCAGATTCCAGCCAAATGCCTAGTTATGGATATTGTTATGGCTGATGTACCCCCCAAGTATGGAATGTTATTATCAAGGTCTTGGAGGGCTAAGTTACAGGGGACTATGCAAATGGACATGAGCTACGTGAATATCCCTATTTTCAATTAGAATAGAAGACTTTACAGGGAGTCTCATATGCAATACACGGTTACAAGTCAAGGCAGACTGCAAAACTCCCCTTTATACTCTGTAGATACCGGCCTTGATTCATTTATCCTTTTTAACGAAGAAACGTTATATGAACAAGTAACTTTAACAAAGCTAATGGCCGATAGAGAGGAGGAGGAAAATACCACAAAATAGACAAAACAACTTGCTGCTTTGGAAGACGTTAGCAAACTGAACAAAAGTCTTGAACTACAGGTCATACGTCCTTCGTTTTTGAACCTGGACACTAAAGAAAATGAACCTCAAATGAACGCAAATCCTGGGGAATCAAAATAGGTATGGCTAAGTGCTGAAATTCCACAACTTTCAAGCACGTTAGTTGAAGAGGACGATAACCCGAACGAAACCAAGAATAGTCCTCTATGGAGTATGTTTTTTGATGGATCTTGCACTAAAACTAATGCAGGCGCAGGTGTTTGGATTACTAACACTGAAAACAATCACGTAGAAAAAATTTCTTGCAAACTAAACTTCCAATGTTCCAATAACATAGCGAAATATGAGTCCCTTCTCGTAGGTTTACGTTTTTTGAAAAGGATAGGAGCCAAAAGAATTAAAGTTCACGGGGATTCAGAGTTAGTCATTAGGCAGGTCAATGGGGAATATAACGCTCATCATCCTAGACTTCCGGCCTACCGAAATGATGTTGTGGACCTTTTGGAAACTTTTGAATAAACCCAATTGATTTTTGTCCCAAGAAAGAAAAACATTGCGGCCCACAGCCTAGCCTATGCACTGGGAACATGCTTGATGCTGTATAACACCAAAGACTATACAACTCGGGTAAAATTCAGACCAGCTGTGCCAGATAATGAGAAGTATTGGCAAGTGTTTGACAATGACAAACAAATAGAAGACTTCATGAAATTCAGAAATGAATTCAAAATAAACAGTTCGGACTCGGACTATGAAACAGACTGCAAGGAAGAAAGTTTTCTTGATGAAGAAGAACTGTCTCCTGAACTTGCTAATATAAATTTGTTGTCAAGCAAAATTAAAAGCGAAACAGAAATGAATGGAGAATCTGAAACAGAGGAGTTAGAAAATCTCCATTCTAAAGATGAAAGTTCGCCTAAGGGTTTGACTCCTTTAGAAGAGTTGTTCGATTTTAATGATGTGGAAAATAAATCAAAATGGAACCTGTAGAGACCAAGGTAGAAGAGTGCAATATAGGCAGTGAACTTAAGCCTATGATGATTAAACTGTCCAAGACTTTACCAGCTCACAGTAAAATTAAATACATTGAGATGTTTAAAGAGTTCTCTGATGTTTTTGCATGGAGTTATGAAGATCTTAAACCCTATGACACTCAAATAATACAACACAAAATTCCCCTCAAAGAGAACCAAAAACCATCCAAACAGAACCTGCGTAGAATAAACCTTGTTTAGTTACCATTGGTTCAGAAGGAGATCATGAAAATGTATGATGTTGGTATTATTGTCCCTATTAGATATTCTGAATGGATATTTATTCTAGTGTCTGTTAGGAAGAAAACTAGAGAGATCAGTCTTTTTATAGACTTCAAAGACTTAAACAAAGCTTCATTAAAGGACAACTACCCTTTGCCCAAGATGGATCATTTTTTGTAAAGGGTGGTAGGGTCTAAAATAATTTCTTTGCTAGATGGCTATTCAGGGTACAATCGGATTTTAGTTCACCCTGCTAATCAATTAAAGACAGCCTTTACTACACCATGGGGCACTTTCATGTATGTAAAGATGCCTTTTGGTCTAATGAATGCTGGAGCAACTTTTCAAAGAGCCATGTACATAGCATTCTTAGAGGAACTAGGCTCCTTCCTCATTATCTATCTTGATGATGTTACTGTGTTTTCAAAAACAGATGAAGAGCACTTAGAACATTTGCAAAAGGTTTTCGAGAATTGAAAGAAATTTGGGATATCGGTGAACCCTAAGAAGACACTATTTGGTCTCCAAGAAGGTAAACTTCTTGGGCACATTATTTCGGAAGAGAGTATAAAGATAGATCCAAAGAGGATTGAGGCGATATTCCAAATCTCTCATCCTCGAAACATCAAGGAGTTGCAATCTTTCATTGGAAAGATCAACTTTTTGAGAAGGTTCATCCCTAACTTGGCTGAGCTCCTTAGGAATATCACCAACATGTTAAAGAAGGAGCAAGGGGTAAAATGGACCTTGGAAGCAAAGAGGTCCTTTGAACTGGTGAAACAAGCATTAACCAAAACACCGGTTCTTATAAGTCCTAATTTCTCAAAAGATTTTTATATCTTTTCATTTGCATCAGAACATACCATAGCTACTGTCCTTTTACAGAAAAATCCACAAGGACAAGAGCAGCCTATTGCATTCTTTAGCAAGGCATTGAGGGATGCCCCTTTGAAGTATAACATTATGGAAAAACAAGATTTTTCTTTGGTTAAAGCGTTGAAAGACTTCAAAGTATACATACTTCACTCACACATCATTGCCTTTGTCACAAATTCGGTCGTTAAAGACATTTTAACATAGGACCCAGATGGTAAGAGAGATAAGTGGATTGCTATTATTCTTGAATATGCTCTAGAGATAAAACCCACTAAACTCATCAAAGGCTAAGGTCTAGCTAGATTAATGGCTGAATCCAATTTTGAAATTCTTGATATTAATATGATTAATGTTTTGGATGACCAAGAAGAAATCTGAACTCCTATTGTTGAAAACCATTTTATGAATTCTCCTTGGTATGCTGATATTATTTATGTTTTGCTTAAATTGAATACACCTCCGGGTTTGACAAAGACAAAGGCAAGATTCCTTAAATTGAAAGATGTAAACTATTGCATCATTGATCAATGCCTTTATTGGAAAAATGCAAGTGGTCTATTGCTTAAATGTTTGCCTGATTTTGATGCAGAGAAGGTTAAGCACGAGTTCTATGAAGGAGAGTGCGGAGGTCATTTATACTGGAAGGCAACAACCAACAAAATTTTTAGGGCTAGTTTCTATTGGCCTACTCTTTTTTCTGATATCCATAAGATGATCATAGCCTGTCATAAATTTCAAATTTTTGAAGGCAAAAGAAAACTCCTGCCCCTGCCTCTGCATCCAATCACTGTTGAAGCCCCATTTCAACAGTGGGGACTTGACTTCATAGGAGAAATCCATCCCCCATCTTCTGCCTAGCATAGATGGATTCTCACTGCCATACACTATTTCAATAAGTGGATAGAAGCCATACCTTGTAGACAGGCCAATAATTCAGTTATTATAAAATTCATGGAGACTAACATTCTCTCCAGATTTGGCTGTCCTACTAAGATTATCACTGATAATGCAACAACATTTGGATCAAATAAGATGGTTGAGTTCTGCCATAGATATCAGATAACATTGGGGCATTCCACGACCTATTACCCTCATGGTAATGGACTTGTTGAATCCTCAAACAAAATCTTAGTGAATATAATCAACAAATTGTTGGAGGATAACAAAAAGTATTGGCACACAAAGTTGGTTCATGCACTTTGGGCTGATCGACTAACTTTGAAGAAATCTATTAGCATGTCACCTTTTCAGCTTGGGTAAGGTACGGATGCAATTTTTCCAAACAGCCTTGGTGTACCAGTAATGAAGTTGATTCAAGAATTGCAAACTGAAGATAATGACATGATCAGAAGAATAAATCAGACCATTCACCTTTAGCAAACCAGAGAGGAAGTTTATAACAAAGCATTGCAGAAACAGGACAACATTAAAAAGCTTTTTGACAGAAGAAAAAAGGCCAACAATTTCAAGATTGGGGACAAAGTTTTAAAATGGGACTCAAGGAGGGAAGACAAGGGCAGACATGGAAAATTTGATAACTTGTGGCTTGGCCCTTACTCTATTCATTCAGCTGCTGGTAACAATGCATTTTTCTTGCAAGAGTTGAATGGAGTAGAATTGTTTGGAGGTGCTGTCAATGGCAGGATGCTTAAACATTACTTCTCTTAATCCTTCACATGTTTTGAAGCCTTTTTTTATCTTTTTTCCATTATAAATATCTCATCCACCATTGCATTCAAAGCTAGAAAAATAAAAAATACAAAAACAATGAAAGAAAGAAAAGAGGGCAGATTGTCAAAATAAGAAAGGTATAAGCCCCATACCAAAAAAGAAAAAAGAAAAAAAAGAGAATCAAATTTGAAAGTGTGCAAGCTCAAATGCCACTCCTACAAAAACACACTTCTAGTTAGTCAAAACAGTCTAAACTTGACTAATTAGCTTTAAATTTTCTGTTGATAGGATAGTGAATTCAATTTTCCAAACTGTTAAATCTTGGCTTATCAGTAGATAGTTTAGGATAGAAATGAAAGGTTCAAACATGTTCAAAATCTAAACCTAAGTTTCCAAAAGAGAGATGAATCAAATCTGTTTTATTTTTCTGAGTCAAAAAGAAGAAAATCTGGTTCTAATTATCTCAAAATCTGAACCAGAGAGCAAGGAAGAAACAACTCACATAAGAGTCAAAATATAGCAATAAAAAGAGTGAAGGAAGTGCTTGAATTTTCAGATCTTAAGCCTTCCAATTTTTATTTAATTTTCTGCAAATAATAATCTATGTGCAACTTGTTTTTATGCCATAGATCAACATCAAGTTAGACTATTCAATCCTAACTTGTATGCTTTTTTTTTTTTTTTTAATTTCTGTTGTAGAACTTAGAGAATAAAATCTGTTGGAAACTTCAATTCCAACAGATGGTAGATTAGGTAGAGAATTTTATGGACTCAACTATTTAGTCTGAGTCCATGGAGAAATAAGAAGTAGAACTAGATTAGATTTTTTGCTGTCAAAAATAATAAAATGTTGTAAGAGAGTTTTCCAATCCAAGTGCACTCTAATGAAGAAAAAATGTTAGACCTGTAGGATTGGGTAGGTAGGAAGCTTGTTGATAAAATATCCATTGTTTTTCATGGCTGTTAGCATTTCCAGAGCAAAAGAAGATCATTAAATCAAAGAAAGGTAGCCCAATGGATGAGGCAACTGATCAGCCTCCCAGAAAATGCACGTCTGAAGTTCTTGATGCTTTCAAGAAGGCACCATCCCCAAGTGGAGCCACTGTTAGCCACCTATAAAAAATTTCATACCAAATGGTGGCTAAATGATTTTGGAGCCTTCAAGGAACATGTTTTATTGCAAAAAAGTGTTGGCTCTTGAAGAATCTTAAAGGCCCCATGCCTCTATCCAAAATCATCATTTGTTGTTTCCATTTTATACTCTGAGAATTTTGCTAAATTCCAAAGAGAAAAAACTACTGCAAAAACCATCATTTTCCCCTTCTCCCACTCACAACTAACCTTCATTTTCTCTCCCTTTTTCTGCATGTTATTCCTCTATTTTTATGAGTTTCTTTCCTCCATTCATAAAAATATCACTTTTTAAAGGTTAAAGACCCATTCTTTAGCTTTACTGAAACCTCTAAAAACCATTGAAAACTCTGAAAATTTCATAAAAAACAAAGTTTTATTCCTATAGACTTAAGCCCCTTGGGCTAAATCCTAAACCCACGTCCCCCCACATGACCCTTCCACGGACCCAGGCACTAGTCCCATCGATGCTTATCGCATCGGAATAAATCAAATGAGCGCATATGTTTTGGTACACAAAAACTCCGATCCGATCGGTTCCTTTTGATATAACCCCAGATCTCATGTTTCTTTTGAAAAACCAAGAGTTATTACCCTGAGCGCTAATCGCATTGGAAAGATTCAAGTGTGCAGGTCTTGTGCTATGATTAAAAGTTCCAATTTTGATCATGCCTTATATTGGGAATCCCTGATGCGATTAAAAATCCTTTGTATTATAAATCCCCAATCGCATCGTATTTCATACATATACTGTGGGCTTGCCTTGGCGCTTAAAACCTCATAATATTTCTTCCCCGATCCACTTTTCCCTTTGTAAAATGAAAAAACCATATATCCAAAGTTTATTATAAAAAACCAAAGTCACGTGGTTTAATATAAAATGGGTAGATTAAGAAGACCCGATCGCGCAATCGCGATCGGAGAATTCACAATTAGTTGATAGAGAAGACCCGCATCAAAGATCCGATGCGATTGGGTCTTGTGTGTTAAAACTTCCCCCGCTTCTGTTTCATATGACCTTCCCCGGGCCCGAGTGTTAAAGATCTCGGGCGCCAATCGCATCGCACAAATTTAAAGTGCGCAAGTCTTCTGCCATCATCCAAAAGTTTCGATGCAATTAGCCTTCTCTGTTTAAAACCTCGATCGCATTTCATTCCCGATCATTCATTTCCTTTGTAAAATCATGAAACCCACTTTTTGAAAGTTTAAACGTAAAAACTCAAGTCACATGTTGAAATATATTAATGGGTAGATTGAAAGACCGATCGCGCAATCACAATCGGAGAAAATACAATGGGTAGATTGAAAGACCAGGCCCGATGTCCCGATTGCGATTGGCCCTTTTTATGCACGCCTCGGGCATATTAAATTCCGTAAAGACCACAGGCCCCACAGTCGGGCACCTATCATATATGTATATCCCGATCCATTAAAAACTTTTGTTTTCGTTGAAAACTTTGGGTTTCATAAGTTATAAAGTTTTTCCCGCCGGTCCACTCTAGAACTAATCCCCGTCGTTGATTGAACGTTGATCAAACGGCCATCACTCCGTCGAATCGGCGATTTCAATCGCATCGCAATTTTTAATCGTATCGCCTTATTCCTGACCTCTGATTCATCCTCCACCGTTGATCTCGTTCTTAGATCAACGACCATCACTCCGTCGCATCGGCAATTTCAATCGCAACGCAATGTTTAATCGCATTGCCTTATTCCTGACCTCCGATTGCGACTCCCCCGATTCATTCTCCACCGTTGATCTTGTTCTTAGATCAATAGCGATCGCCTAATCGTTTCTGCCCTCCCGATCGCGCAATCGCATCGGAGATTTTTCATCACACCCCTTTCCTCCTCCTGCCAATTGTGATTCCCCGATTAGATCTGGACCGTCCACGTGTCCAGATCTAATGGCTACGCTCCTTCCCCACCTTCTAAGTAGTTTAACCCAAAAAATGTAGGATTTCTTAATTATTTTTGTGTTTTTTAGGTGTTTTAATGGTTTTCCATTGTATAATGAAGGAAAGCCGGGGGGTCGGGAAAGACATTTTCCGCGCCTTTGAGCTATTAAAGAGAACCATTCAAAAAGTTTTCATTCCATTGTTTTATCAATGCTTCATGGGCATTGATGCCTTTAAAGCCCTGCGTGGCTCTACACATTGACAAGACACTGCATTTTAAACACAATTTAAAAAATTATAAGTTTGAAGAATAGAAGCACAACAAAGATGAAGATTAAAGACAGATCTGAAAATTATGGCTAAAAATATTATCAAAAGCCTAATTCTCCAAGTTAAAACACAGTCAGGAGAAATTATAAATTTTTGATAGGCAGAAAGGACCTCCACCACGACATTTGATGCGAATTGATTCCTCAGCTACTACAAGAGCTGCCTGTTGCCTAAAAACATTCAAAACAGAGGCCAAAGTTATTGATTAAAGAAATATCTGCCTCCAGCGTTGCCAAGAAGTTATTTCTACCAAAATATTTTAATAGAAAATATCTGTAGAGTTACTCCACAAAAAACACCGAGCCTCAAAGTCAAATAGAGCTCTCTTCGAGCTTAAATCATAATTGTAAACAATTAATACAGGCAGACCACCTGTAAAGTCCTCCATCGAGCCCCTCAAAGGCCGAGAGAAGTCTTCGATCTGTATTAATTGTCCTAAAGAGATATTTTGTTAGATGTCACCTCCTCATATTCCTATAAATACTTCAGTAGGAGATGAGCAACTGTTGGTTGATTAGGTTGCTAATCATTGTTATGTAATTGAGCTTGAAACTTTTGATTGTAAATATTATTCACTGGCCCTTGAAGCTCTGCTAGTGCTAGATAAGTTAGGCTGAATAGTGAAGATGATTGCTGAACTGAAACTTTGGGCTTGATGACTGTAAGTGGTTTGAAATCAATAACAAGCTGTTTCTTGGGATCCTAGTCTATATTACTGGTGAAGTGCCCTTTCTTTGTTATTGTTTTCCTTCTATGTTTTCCATATTTTTCATGATTCTCTTATAAAGAAAAACATTTATAGATTTAGGATCTACTATTTATCAGTTCCCTTCTCTAACTGAAAAATATTTATCTCAATGTTTTCCTCTAAATTGTTTATTTAAGAATGATTTAATACAGTTTAAGCAGTTAGGAATACTAGAGTTTACCTCGTCCTACTATTGGCTTTAAACATCGTTCTTGAAAGTTATTTTCCTTATTCGCTTATTAAAGTTAGACTAGAAAGTGATGGTTTGCCCTGTTTCTAGCTTCTATTCTCCAAAGGTAGATTCTAAAAGTTTCCCTTGGTGTTGGTTGAAAGAAGACTAGGTTTAAAAGTACTTTATATGGTCTTAAGTTACACTTTGTTTCCTCTTATATGTTTTCATACTTTTTGAAGATAATTATGTGGATTACTAGATTGTTTTTCAATTAAGCTTCTTTAATACAAACTTACTCAAGAAGTAAATGGTTGGCCCTGCACTTAGTTGGTTTTAAATAGTTACTTAAGATGCTCTTCTTGTTTGGACTGACTATAAATCCCTTGTGAAATTATTATCAGTTTCCACCCCTCCAACACTTTATTGTTCCCATTCCATCATTTAAATCTCAATAATCTTGTGGTGTAGATGACTTTCCCCTTGGATCATTCTTTATGTTGTTGTTCAATTAAATCCCTGTTATGACTCCATAGCCAAATGGATTAAAAACCAGCGTTATATCTATCTTTTTAGCCAAATCTGTTCTACTCACTTGCAAATTCTCACCTTTGAAACTCTTTGCACTTAGGACTTTCCGCCTGAAACAATATTCATACTCAACCATCCAAAAACAAATAAAACCCTTGGCCCTCATAACTAGCCTAATATCATTACCCAAACTTCAAAGACAAATCCATCTTTGCACTTATTGGAGAGATCCCTCTCCGGATTCAGGAGGGTTAGATCTTAGAATCCCAAAGTTGGTTGAAACAATTTTGTTTCTGTGATCGGACTTTGCCAATCTTGCTGATTACAGAATCCTAACATATGTAACAAGAAAATGAAACAAAATTGTATATTCCTATTAGCTTGGGCTAATTAGGAATATTAAAATCCTCCCCTCCAAAATGTTGCTTGTCCTCAAGCAACTGATAAGGTGAGTGCTGCAGCTCATCTCCTCCTTCCTTGGTGACACCAACATGAGTTAAGCTTCCTCCATCAGCCAAATCATTCACCAAACCATCCAGCCATGTCTTGTTCCTCCAAAGTTCTCATGAGATGCAAATAGCTCATCTCATAAGGAGATAGTAGATCACATGAAACAACCATGGTTTGACCAATGCTCTCTCTAAAATATGAAACATAAAGTACATGGAGAGTAGTAATTCCATAGGGAACATGCATGTGTTCCTCTTTCCTCCATACATCCCTATGAAAAGTACAAGTACATCATCAATATAGGGAATCAAAACAATGTACCTACAAACAAAAATTTCTGCATATGGAGGTGGATCATAGTCCCACATGTGGAACCAGCGGAGAGCATCTCCTGCCTGCATCAGATCTAGATATGGTAAGTGGTTTTTCCACCACTTACTTGCTTCCCATACCATCTCACCATGGTTGAAAGTGTGAGATATACTTGGTGCCTTAGGGAAGCACCCATCATGATGAAAAACCTCCCTTTTTTTCCAAGGGAGTGGCCCAATTCAGAATTTTTTGTGGCCTAATATTGGCCATGAGGCTTAAAAGATATAATACTCCTCCTTGGATTCATGGCCTGCAAAAATCTGGTGTAATAATGCATGAAATCAGCATACGAAACATGTGTAATAAGAGCATGCTCTTCACCAACAATCCTCCTCATATCGATGGTGTGGTGCATAGATCTATTCCCTTACTCAAAGAGAGAAAGAGAGGGTTGATTTAAATCTTTATCAGAGTCATGTCGTTGCTCCAACTCCACAATTTTCATGCATCTTTGAGAATGCTGATATAGTTCTCTTTCAAAGCCCTCCCAATAGTAGCTCCTCAAGATGATGTTATTGAGCTTCATAGAATATGTGTGGCTAAAATAGAAATCTTCATAAGTTGTTTGTAGTAACTTCTCCTTGAGCTTGGAGGTTCTAGATAAGAATATCCTACCATGATTATAGATGAATCCATCTAGGATTGTATAGCTCTCATCATGAAGCAAGTCATCAAAAATTATGCAAGTTTGAAGATCCTTGGAATATTCCACCAACACTTGGGATTTCCAATATGGATCCAATGTGCCCAAGAATGACAGTGCTAATAAAGTGTCACCTGAAGTGTCTTACATGTTGTTGCTCTTCTCCTTGGCATTTCCCATGTCCAAGGTGTATGTTGGAAGGTCATGCCTTCCCTTTTTCTCCTTGACATCTCCCATGCCAAAGGTTTAAGGTGGAAGGTTGTCATTCCTTCCTTGCTGCCCTCCTTGCACATGCACATGCTCAAAAGAAAATAGAAGTTTTTGGAAGTTAGTCTCCAATGGAAGACTATCATCTATCCAAAACCTCCTTGGTTTTTCCAAAGTATGCATGTATGACCACCACCTCTCCTCATGTATGGAAGAGTGTTCTCCAAACAATTTTGTCTTCTGATTCAAGGATTGCCTTCCTTGCTCCATGATGGTGTCATTCTTCATCCTTGCAGCATCTTTCCTCAGCGCAGTATGAGATGAGAGGATGGATAATAATGTCAAAGGAAAAATAATTTCCCTCTCCTTTGGCCTTCCCCATACTCTCAGCGTTGTGGTTGGTCTTCTAGTGCTCCCTTCTTCCCTGGATCTATGAAAGGAGCATCAATGCATGAGACATCTCTCACCACATTTGAATCAGGTGGTCTCCTAGGTGGTACACCACAAGATAACGATGTCTCATGGTTCATTCCCATGTGAATAACAGATGGGAATATCTTATGACTAATTCCACTGTGCAATTTCATCTCTAATCCTTGTGTGGAGGTCTCATGATAAGGGGGCATCACCCTCATAGATGTAAGAGTTATTTTGAGTGGAGAAACTCCCCCATCTCCTTATCCATGTAGTATAGGATCACCTCCCATCATAACAACGTTGTGATCCTTCATCTTTCCTTCTTCACCCACCTTCTACAAGATCCCACAATCTAAGGTGCTCTCCTTGGATGTAGTTAACTCATGAACACCCATCATCTCCTTAGTGTCAAGAGTCCTGATCACAAAGGGATGATCTATCATAGTGTGTGTTTCCAAAAATGAATGTAATGTTGGAACACATTCCCTCCATTTTTTGTCTCCTTGTCTATCATCATAGCCACATGCTGCTCATCCTCTTCTTGTGCAAGATCCTTGGGGCCCTCTTGCAATGATACACGCGCCATCTTGGTGGAAGCAATAGCTTCATCTCCATATCCAAATAAAAATAGATCTCCTCCTACTGTCATAGTGCTGGAGGAACCTTTCAACTTTATTTGTTTCTCCTTATCATCAATCAAGCATGCCTCATCAATAAGAGACCCTTTCTCTTTATCACTTCTTGAGAAAGGAACACTCATGTCTTCCTCTTGAAAAGAATGATTTTGTTGAAGTGGGGACTTTGCCCTTGGCAAATCATGTGGTATATCTTTAACCCCTTCAACAATGTTTTGAAATGGAGTCACCTTCATGGATCTTCCCATCTCATGCAAAGGTTTTGAATTCTTGGGCTTAGTTTGCTCACCCAAAGAGATTTAAAATGGCTTGAAATAAAATATTTTCACTAACCTCCTAGTGAACTTTGCATAAGTAGAGATGTTTACATTTCTTAATGAATAATATTCAAATAACAACTAGGCATAAGCCTTACCTTGGAGGTGCAACACTACTACTCTTATGGCTTCTTCTTCTGAAACTTTATGTAGCTAAAAATATGTGTCCAGCTTCTTTACCCAAGACTTTGCTGAGCTCTCAGGTGATCCATCAAATGTAGGTAGAAAATTTGTACCCAAGTTGTGCTGCATGCACCCTCTTCTTCTCATTTTTCTGCTAGATCTTCTCTCTTATTTGAGTTGACAAAACTCTAGGATGCTTAGATGCTCTTTGAATCTTTTAGACTGAGATTCATGTTCTTGGATATAGTCACCAAGTGTCTCCTCTTTTGGTGCCTCTCCTTCTTCTTCTCCTCTTACAAGGAATGTAGATATGCTACAACATTGTGGCTCTGATTGTGTGGTTGAATGATCACACACATCATAGGAAGAATTGGGGCTTTCTTCATGTGCGAATCTCTCCAAAAGATCTGCATGTCTTTCATTCTTTATTCCCCTAATTTCATTCTTCATCTCAGTGTAATCAGTCTTCTTCTTCTATATTTTCCTTCCATGAAAAAGCATATTGGCTTCTTAGAATGCATAGGCTGTGCCAAGGTGATTGCTTTGATACGACTGTAATATTCCCAAATAGGGACTGTCAGCAATGCATGTTAGAATAACACATTTTTTAGAAGTATGTAAAATGAAATGTCAATGCAGCTCTTGGATCCCTTAGATCTGAAGAGATAGTATCTAAATCCAAGAGAAGAGAAAAAACAAATCAAAGTAGGTCAGGTAAGTAGACCTCCCACACCTACTATGGCTGGAAAACACCTAAGAATGGGGCTACAACAATATGCAATGATACTGCAGGAAAATAACGTAGTTTAGCTAACCAACAGTAGTAGGCCAATAAGGAGGCTCATAATTCATGTACACATTAGTAAATCAGATCCATAATGAGGCCCATACAATGTGCAACAGGAAATAGAAGATGGAAATAGAAGAAATCCCTGAAAAGAGGTGCTGCAACACATGTATTGACTGCAAAAAGCCTTAACAACATTATTTTATAGAGAATACAACATATAGAGATTAAAACTTAGATCTAGAGCTGAATAATGCATGAAAAACCATATCTATGACAGATCCATACACTATAGAGTGTCTACTTTACATCCCTCTTGGGGTTTTCAGCAATACATGAAGCACATGGAGTAGATTTGAGATTCTATGCAGCAGATCTGCAGATCTATTTAGAATTTCTGAAGCATATACAGGGGTATTCAGATCATATCTGAATATGACATGGATAAGAATAGAAATCCATGGATCACCACAGTGAAGGGCATATCCCCAACAGTAGACATCACTCCTCAATAGTTGCCAAACATCTTGCAACTTTTCTCCTTGCAGATAACACAGTTCTGGAAGAGGGGCTGTGTTGTTGACTTGAAGAACAGTTTGGCCTGATGCTAAGATGTAGATCTAAAGCTCCAAAGGTTTAGAACATTCTTGCCAATGGGATAGAATACTTTTCCGCTGAAAAGGGGCTCTAGATTGGCCTAGATCTGAATAGATCTAGCCTCCGCTTGCTGCATCTTACAAGGACAACCAAACCCTCAATAGGATTTGAGTTGTAGTTGGAATAAGAATCTTGGCCAAATGCCTGATAGTGGACAAGATGCATAAGGCTCCTCCAAGAGCTACTCAATGGAAGAGGTGGGATTCCTGATCAGGAACACCCAGTGCTAAACAACGCTATTCTCAGCTAAACAAAAAGATAATGATATATGTCTAAATACAAAATTTATTTAGAAATATACTGTAATCAACAACCCTTCTCTTGTTGTCCTCCTCTTCCTTTTATAGGATAGAAATCTTTCCAAACCCTAAACCATCTCAATGATTTAGCTCCATTCACATGTGTAGCCTCCAACTAAAACTGTGTTGTGCATCTAGGAGGTTCATTGCATCTAGACAACGTTGTTGATTTGGTCCTATTGACCAATTCAAATGTCTCAATCCCTTCCATACATAAGGGTGTTTTATTAAGGCAGCCCAAATCTAGGCTTGTTCACATGCGACATTGATTTATTTTGTTTTTAGGAGTTTTACTGATCCTCCTTTATAATTTTATTCATGCAACAAGAAAATGAAACAAAATTGTATATTCCTATTAGCTTGGGCCAATTAGGAATATTACAAGAATTTGCTCCAATTGGAGGGGTCCTCTCATCATTAAGAGTAGTACCCAAATACTTGACCTTGAGGGTTTGAGGTTCCATTCAAGATCAGACAACTTCTACATAGAAAATAGAGTTGGATTTGCACAGTGGAAGTAAGGACATAACAGTCCCATCTATTATGCAGTTCAATTTG
The DNA here is from genome assembly GCA_034641835.2 of Pinus albicaulis. Taxonomy (NCBI): domain Eukaryota; kingdom Viridiplantae; phylum Streptophyta; class Pinopsida; order Pinales; family Pinaceae; genus Pinus; species Pinus albicaulis. Next base: position 258,623,311 of record CM076582.1, on the reverse strand, counting down.
GCCCATGAGACATTACTGTTTAGTGGCAAACCACCTGGGAGGCCACTTGACCAGGACATGGTGAGAAATGTCTCACAACATGTTGTACCACTCATAGATCCAGGAGGAGTGGGGGCATTGGGAGGTCATGATACAACATTGAGAGTCTGGGGTAGACTCAAGGAGGAGGGAGACATTCTCCCAACATCATCATTACCCACTCTCACCTCACATCTTGCACTAAGAAAGGAGTAGTAGAGGGCGGATAGAAACATCCTGGTATGTAACTTTCGCATGGGAAATTTAAAGAAGGAGGCAACTGCATGACATATGCTTTATATGAGAGATCATCAGTGTTGTCACTATGGAGGATAGATCCTTATTGGAATTCCCAACTATTGGTGGATTATTCCAAGGATCTTCTTACTTGCATGATACTTGATGACCAACTACTAGAGGAGGGATATCTAGTGAAATATGGGGTCATCTACTATCAGAGTAGGATCTTCTTATCTAGAGCATCCAAGCTCAAGGAGAAGTTACTACAATCAGTACATGAACATTTTCTCTTCAACCACACTTATTCCATGAGAGCATACCATACCATCATGGAGGGATATACTTGGGAAGGCTTTGAAGAGGAGATATATCAGCATTTGAGGAGATGAATGGATCATGTGGAGGTGGATGAGAGAAATAACTCTTTGATGGAGTTATCAAAACCACCTCTTTCCTCTTTGATAATGAGAGGGGATCTATCTATGAGCCACTCCATTAGTATGATTGAAGAATATGATAAGGATCATGTTTTTATGCAAAATGATTTACTTGATGAATATTTGCATTTCTTTACCATATATGTGCATACCATTCCTCCAAGTGGGGGCATTCTTTCTTTTAAACTTCATGGTCAACTTGGGGCCATAAACAGTGTTGAGCATGGCCACTCCCTAGGAGGATATAGGGAGATGACATACCATTCAAGGTGTTCTCCAAAGGCACCAAACATTACTCACCTTCTCAAAACTTGTGAGAAGACTATGGCATCAAGTGGTGGGGAAACCACTTACCATATCATTATCTGAGGCAGTCAGGAGATATATTGTGCTGGTTCGACATGTGGGCATATAATCGTTCTACATTATTGCATATGAAAGCTTGTGTATCCTTGGTTTTGATCCCGTACATTGATGATGTCCTTATTCTTATTGTGGGGATGATTGGAGGAAGGATGAAAGGATTGAACATGCCCATGGGGAGAGAGATTCTACATGTTTCTTTTGCTTCATGTTTCAGGGAGAACATTGAGTAAACCATGATTGCTACATTAGACCTTTTGCTTCCTTATGATATGAGTCATTTGCATCTCATGTGTACATGGGAGGAGCATTTCATGGAGGAATTGATTGGGAAAAACTTGGTATATGAGGAGATTTTATCACATTAAGGTGTCACCAAGGAAGGAGGAGAAGAGTTGTAGCACTCACCTTTACAGTTTCTTAAGGAAAAAAAACATTTGGGAGGGGAGGACTGTAATATTCCCAATTAGCTATAAGCTAGTTGGAATATTAATTTTTTTTTTGCTTCTTAATTTGATGAATAAGAGGGTACGGAAATCCATAAATCTCCTTAGTAGGAATAAAATCACCGTATGGATATCACTTTAGTGGTTTGATAAAGCACCTTGATGTGTGAAAAGGGGCTGGAGCATGTAGACTGGATCAACTTTGACCAAATCAACAATGTTGTCATGGAGGAGTGGACATTCATTATGGGACACCGTTGTTTTGGAGGGAGACTCTATGCATGGAAGTAGTGGCTTTAATGAGTGGGGCCAAGGGTGAGAAATTTCACCACTTATATAAGGAAGGGGTTGTCAGCCATAGAGGACATGTTTTAGATTATATTTTGATATGCCTGCTTGACTATTTTCTCTCTTCATCTATTTAGCTAAGACTACAGTGTTGTTTAGCACAGGGTGTTCCTGAGCGGGAATACCACCCTCATCATCAGGGGAATTCGAGTGCCCACTCAGGAGAGGTGGTTGAGATGCATGTCCACATTTTGGCATCAGTCCAAAGCTTCAGTCTTATTATATAGCACAGTTCCTATTGAGGTTGTGTTGTGTTGCAGGGCTGAAGTTCTGGAGGGTTTGTAGAGCCATTTTCTGGGCTTGTGTTTCAGTGGAGAGGTATCCTTTCCATTTGGAGATCATCAAGAAGGCTCCTTGGGAATTATATCATCATCTGGCACCAGGCCAAGCTACCAAAGTCACCTATAGCACAGTTTTAGTCCATAACTGTGTTATTTTGGAGAGCTGTTGCAGGGGTGATTTTTGTGCATGATTTGGGGAGATGGTTCTTCAGTGGAGGGATCAGATTTTCACCTGGAGAATCTATTGGAGGAGAGCCATATATTGTTACATCCGCTTCAGCCATATCTGCTAGATATTTCACTGCAGTGAATCTTTAGCCCTAGGGCTTGGGTTCACCATTTGTATTTTTGGGTGTATTGACAGAAACCCTCTTGGTTTTGCTAGGAAAACTGATATAGAGCCTATTATTTATGTATAGCATTTCTATAGGAATATATCATATGTTTTATGTCATTGTGTGATCTCATGTTGTATCTATTTCCTTTATGACTATGCTGTAACAGCTTTCAAGCATTCTATGTAGTTGCAAGACCTCATTCTTGAGGATATTTATCTATTGGAGGCTTGTTGTTTCATGTTGTATGGTTTGTGCCTCATTGTACTACACTAATTTGCTGCTATTATGATGAATGAAAAGGCTCCATATTGTTATCATATATTGATTTGATGTTAAACATTTCTATGTCCATGTTCAAGTACTATATTGTTGCTTTTCCCATTTGGAAATATTACAATGGTGTCAAAGCATAATATTGGCTCAGCCTGTGCATCTTAAGCCAACATGTCATCAAAATAAGGAGATCCTCTCAGAGATAGAGAGAAGAGGTATCTCAAAATAAATCGGAGATATGCTTATATAGATGATAAAGAGGACAAGGGTAAGATCCCTTTATCAGGAGAAGATGAGGAGAAGGAGTTCCCTAAGCTTATTCTTCAAACTATGTAAGAAATTGCAAGAGAAATAAAGGAAATGAGGATGGATAGACACAAAGAATACCCTAAAGTGTTTCTACATGGAGAAGGCTGCGACCTTTGTCATCACTAGAGTGATCAACCAGTGAAGCAGCAGGCTTCACAATGCTCTACAATGCCTACATTCTTAGCAGTGGGAAATGGAGGGTTTCAACAACAAGAAACTCTTGAAGAATATTTTATGGAGTATGAGTCTCAATCTAGGAGATTCAAGGATCATTTTAGTTTTCAAGAATTATATCAAATCAAGGACAATAGGAGACCCCAACATCACAATAGAGGTGGAGGATTCATATAGAATCATGATCTACATCGTACTATGGGCAGATTTTCCTTACCAAAATTTGATGGGTCATCAAAATGCAGTGCTAAATCATGGGTAGAGAAGCTAGACATCTAATTCTAGCTAAACCAAGTACCGAAGATGAAGGCCATCAAAATAACAACGGTGCACCTTGAGGGTGAAGCACATGATTGGTGGTTTCATGGACTTTCTACAATGGGTCATGCCAATGTGATTGCATATTTAGAGTTCACAAGGAGGTTGGTGGAGAGGTTTGTTTGAAAAGACTTAGAGGCACCTTTCATGGGGCTAGCTAAGCTCAAATAATTAGGTAATCTAGAAACTTATATTTCTGAATTTCTAAAACTTTCTGTTATGGTTCTTGATTTATCTGCAGAAAGGAGGGTCTATATGTTTATTGATGGGCTAGCAGAACCTCAACATGGGTTGGTTAAATCTACCAAACCCACTACCCTTCAAGATGCCATTGAAAGGGCTAGAGATCTACAAGATGCCTTGCCAAAAGCAAAGGCAACATTTCAGAAAAAGCCCATTTTTCCATCAAAGGGAAAAGATGAGAATGCTCCTTTTTCAAACTTTTGTTCCCTTAGTCACAACTGTTTTTGTCTTAGGTCACAGTTGTCGTTCCCTTAGTCACAATTGTTGCTCCCTTAGTTCGTAGATGTTGTCCCCTTAGTTTGCAGTTGTTTTCCCCTTAGTCACACATGTTTTTCCCTTGGTTGTAATTGTTGTTCCCTTTGTCGCAGTTGTTGTTCCCTTAGTCACAGTTTTTTTTCCCTTAGGTCTTATTTTTTTTTCTCTTAGTTATAACTATTATTCCCTTATTCATAGCTATTTAGGTTACAATTGTTGTTCCCTTAGTTACAGTTGTTTTTACCTTAATCATGATTGTTTTTCCCTTATGTCATAGTTTTTTTTCTCATGGTCACAACTACTATTCCCTTAGGTCACAATTATCATTTCCTTAGTCACAGTTGTTTTTCCCTTAGTCACAACTATTGTTCCCTTGGTGACAGTTATTGTTCCCTTGTCACAACTGTTGTTCCCTTAGCGACAACCATTGTTCCCTCAACCATAGTTTTTGTTCCCTTAGCTACAGTTGTTGTTTCCTTGGTTGTGATGGTTGTTTCCCTAGTTTTAACTCTTTTCCAATTTATTTTTAACCTTAATTTTCTTTACCCCCCCCCCTTTTTTTTGAATCCCTCCTTGGAATCATGGTAAAATTAATAAATTTCCTAAATGGTTTCCATTAGAAAATATAATATAAGAAATTTTTAAAGTATACGTCAAAAAATCCCAATATTCTCAAAAAATCATGATATTGTAATTTTATCAAGATATTTACCATACACTTCTTCAAATACCACTGGAAGAGTTTTTCTTTCTTCTCAAAAGTTTCTTGTAGTTCTTTTTTCTCCTTAAAAATAAATTTTTGGTAGCAAAATTGCAAACAAAAAATTTAATCATTTTCATGCTTTTTGCACCATCCCTAACTCTTAAGGAGTTGATAAGCCACCACATTCACTAATCCTTTATCATAAAAAGATAATAAAAGAAAAGAATTGACAACGGATAGGAAGTCTCATTACGAGCCGACCTACCATGATCATAAGATTTAATGTGGCGAAATTACTACTCTAGTCACCAAGCGAGGGTAATGGCCTTTGATAATTATATTGAAGGACAAGAGGTCTCATCACAAACAAACTTGTTCGTCTCATTATCTCTAGTGAATGAAATTGCTATCAACTGATCACCAGACTAGAACAATGACCTTTTGTCAATAATTAAGAAACACTAAAAAGTTGTGAATATATTTAAAAGTGAAATGGGATAGTGGTGTATCAATGGGTTAAAATCAAACCATGTTGAGGCTATAGATGCCTACTGGTAGCAGACGACATGCTTGTGGTATTGAAGTACATTTGAAATTGCCAACTAAAAATATAGCCATTTTTCTCTCCCTTAACAATAATTAAGGAAAATCATTAAATTTCTATAGGGGCTTATTTCCCTGACTTGGAAGGTGGTAACGATGATTGTGTCTCAATAATTACTTTTTATTCTACATGTCAGGAATGTCAAATTTGGGGAATTATTAAATCTACTTTGAATTTCTTTTACTTTTTCCTGTAAAGGAAATATTTCAATGAAATTCATCTTATCCATGATCGTAGCCTGAAGATATTTCCACGTGCCTTTTATGATTTCTAGTGCCTTAGGTGTCATAAATATCTCGTTTTTCAACATATTCTATGATCGATCTATCCAATAAGTGTGTCACATGCCTCTCCATTATTTCCCTTTCCCTGGCGATTAATCCATCATGCCAAGTTAATGCATTCCTATATGAATAATTCATGTCAATTTTCTTGCCAAATTATGCATAATACGTGGTCAAGGAAGACCTTTAATAGTATCGAGGGGGGGGGTGTGAAAATGTTAAAAAGATAACCAGATATTTATAAACTCTATAGCAATCATTTTATGTTATGGTGTTTGAATTTTTTACTATCATACATTATATTTGACCATGTATTTGTGAAGCTTATTGTTTCTAGTTTATTTCCAATATTTCTCCTTGCACAAACAATGAAAATGGGTATTCACTTAATAGGAAGTGAACCTTCACAACTACGGGTTTCGGAACAAGCCCTAAGCATTCTACACTAGGTGGGATGGTCATAATACTTTCTGAGGAAGCCATGAGGCTGAAGCCTTTTCCACCATGACTGTGTTTGGGTATAAATCTGTGTGTTTTTATGTGTTTTAATGGTGTGTGATTATTCAACAGAACTTGGCCTTGACCTCTGGGTCAAAGGAGAACCATGAAGTCCTTTATGCACACTTTTTTTCCCTAAGAGATTCATGGAGTAGCCTGGTGTTGTCAACGTTTTATCACCCATTCATAATGATGTCTTATAGTTAGAGTTGTAATATCTACTAGATATCATGTTTAAGGCTCTACAAGGAGCCAAACAAAGGTACAAGGCCTCAATCAGGGAAATAAAAAATAGAAAGCCGTTCAATTGTCAAAATTTTCAAGATGCAATGGATATGGCACAAGATTAACCCAACATGGTATTAAAAGAGGGCCCTAACTAGATAGGGTGTAGGTATAGGTTCCCAATAATTTGGTGCCATAAAATTTATTATAAGACCGAAAACTGAAGTAGGTAAGTATGTCGCTCTCCAGGAAATATGAAGAAGGAATGTTTTCTGACATTATGAAGAGGATTCTTACCCAACTTACTCTTTAACTTCCTTCCATGTCAATCATTTGTTTTCATGAGGTCATGCAAATAGGTAAGTTGGGGGGATATGTTGGGATTAAGAATTAACAAATTTTCTTACCCTATTTCCTTATATTTTCATTAGTTTTATGAGATTTTATGTATATAATATGGTGTTTTCTATGTTGTGAACTTTAGAAAGAAGTCAATAAATTGTTTCATCATTTTATTCTTTAAAAAAATTGATTTAACTATGAAAATATGTGTTATTCTTACAATTTGAAATGATAACTGACAAGGATTTCAATAGGTGGATGTTTCTCCCTGGGATTGATGGGCATGAATGAGTTACACAGAGTTGCTCAGGTTATTTGTAACCTGGATAAGTGAGATTAACAATCATCATGGAAATAATAGTTGTGAACGAGATTTTTTCCATCTATTCAAATGTAACTTGAGAGATTTTGTAATTTGAATTGAGAATCCTAAGAATATTTAAATTCTCAGGATTGCTTCTTTATTTTTAATTATAGACATGGTTGTAACTATAAAAGTGAGAATAAAGCCTTGGTGAAAACACATTTTTTACTATCATTCTCGTATCTATGTCGTGATTTTTTACAAACATACTTTGCAATATTGTTGTTGATCAATTTAATGAACACTTTCACAGTTTAGATTTAATTCATGCAATGATTTCGCTCTAAGGCGGTTGAATTCCAGTGATTGTGGGCCCAATCCTGGAATGAATATTTCCCTCGTTGTGTTGTTAAATTTACATTTCATCTTTTCAATTTCTGTTTTGCAATTATTCGATTACTTTCTAGAATTGATCATTGTTTACTGAATTTTTCATTACAACGATAGTTGCTACAATAATTTGAGCCCATGTCATTAGAATAATATATTTGATAATTGATTTTCTAAAATAATTATTTATCTTGTCATTTCCTATGATTGATGAAGAATTTTTAAGTGCAAGGTTTGATATTTCCTTCAACAAATTTCTTTCTAGTCATACATGTTTCTTTTTCTTGTAGCTACAATTTTCTAGGAAATAACTTGTACTTAGGAGAATTTTTTTTAGAAGGTTTATGCTTTGAGTATCTTAAATGATATTTTTATTGTTTTAATTAATTAAGTTGTGAGTAAAGTTGTTCTTTTAGGAAATCCTAGTTGTTTCTTGTATTTTCATGCACTTACCTTTCAATAGGACTAGACATATTAGGTTACATAAACACTATTGTTTACACATACTTTGTGGAAAATGTTGAAATAACTAGACAACTTATAGGTTCACAATATAATGTTTAAAGGTCTATTAATGTTTTTAAATAACAACTAAGTAACCCAACAAACACTTAGACTAGGAAACATTTGACTCAATGATAATACCCAAAATCAGCTAAAGAATTTCAATGAGGTTCAATTAAATGTGAGAAAAATGGATTTCCCAACCCGAACACATATGTGATAGAGTGTCATGTTCAAGAGCAACATACTGCCATTAATTAGATACAAAAATGAATGCTCTTTCCCAATTACCCCCCACCATTACTGGCTGAGTACCTCTTTATTTTTTTTCAATATTGGGGAGGATAACATTTTCTTGTCCTGTAATTTCATCCTTCGGATTATTCCTCTAATGTATTTTTACTAAACTCTAGGAAGGAGTCATTTGGTCTCGTTGTGATTTTCGAGTACAACATTTTTTAGATTTTATGATTCCAGTGAAGGAATAACTTGATGTTGTTTTGATTTTTAACAAGTTTGAAAAGGCATGAAAAAAAAACTCATTCATCTCTATCGACATAAATTTTAACGAGCCTGGAGGAGGTAAATATCAATGTCTTTCAGTTTTAGGGAATTAGGAAAAAAAAACATTAGTAAACTTCATAAAGTGATTTTTCGTAAACTCAGTCTCTCGGGCCTGAAAAAGGTTAAAATAATGTAGGAGAGAACTCTATTCACCATGATTAGTCAACGTATACCTTTTCAGTAAATAATATAGTTTATTCCATAAAAGGGGTAAACTTATACCTAATAGAGGATTGTTCACTTACTTCTTTGAGTTTGAATAGTTAAGTGATCAAAAATATTTTCATGTTTAGAGAGTATAAAAAGGGCTTAAAATATAACTCTAGGGTTTCCCTCTTTTATAATTTTCAAGAGCTTGAAAAGGTGATAAAAGTTTTCTCAACATCAAAACGATCCATTTTTATGTTATAACCTGTGTTCTACATTAAACTCAAAAAATATCGTAATAGCTAAAACATTATAGAAAAAACATCAAAAAATTATATTTTTAAAGGTTAAAGGAGTAAAAATAATATTTTAAGGGCCTAAAAACCTATAAAAGTTAAAAGGGTAAAACCATTTTACCATTTGATTTTTTAACCAATTGAGAGCAAAAACAAGGGTTTGTTACCACAAACTTCAGAGGTTGATTTCAAGAAAACTGATGGACAAAATTGTGAACCTTCTTCTCCAGGTAAGAGAACTCTTCATTATCTTTGTTTTCATTGGATTTCTTTGGAATTTAGCCATTTATTTAAGTTTTTTCAGGATGTTTTTATTTTTAAAATGTGCCCTCGAATGTGCATGGTGACCCTTCATTGGGACAGTGCACCCCGACTATTTTTTACACACAGAAATTTACAATTTGTGTGGTTCTTCACCTGAGAAACCACACAAATGTGCTATGTTTGCCAAAAGCGATCATGCAAGCAGTGACGGTTTTTAGAAAAATAAGAAATATACCCCCTTTTTTGCAAAATATACCACATTGTTTTCCAATCCTCCCCAATTGTTTTTTTTACGATTTTTTACCCGTTATAATGGATTGGAGGGAGAGAGAGCATGAAAACCAGGATGATAAAGATCTTAATGGTCCACTTACATTGTAGGCCCTAAGAGACTCTGACCTACACAAATTTTAGATAATCTGAGGGATGAAAGTTGAGCCAAATCTTATGACTTGGATGGTGAGGGCATGGGATGTCCAAGATAAGTGGTTTGTGATAGGAGATCAACACCTCATTATAGATGTTGATGACATATAATTTTTTATTCGGCTCTCCCATAGAGGGATGGATATATATTTATATGGACATAGGCCAAGTGGGGAAATCACTTCCATTTACTTGAGGAAAAATTGTGTTGAAGGGGCTCAATTGGATGGAAAAATTGACATAAAAAATATTGAGAGACTTCACTTGAGAACAATTTCCTTTACAGTTTCTAGCTTTTGCGGAAGCCTAACACTTCACTTGGATACTAATGCTCATATAAAGATCTTCGTGGAGTCTTCTCAACCCAATATATCCAACTGGTGCAAAGGGGTATTTACCAACATGAAAGTTCAAATGACTAGAGAAAGAACAAGAAAAATCAAGAACTTTGGGTATGGTGTCATTCTGGTTTCATTTTCTCTAAGAAGATTCCCTTCCTTTCCCCACAGCAGGTTCTAATAATAGCAGAGTATAGTGTAGTGATTGAATTATTTGTCATTCGACCAAGGAATTTCCCATGAATGGAGACTAAATTAGTAGTAGGTTCTAATTTCACATTCAATCAACAAAATTGCCTCCAAATCATAAATGAGTTGGAAAAGAGTAAAACTAGTTGATGTTCATGTAGAGGTATTATATGCCCACAAGGCTGGAAAAAGAATGGTGTTTCAATTTTGTTTATGAATTCCAACGATATGTTTAATCATAGTGCTGAAAACCTTTTTAACAACTTCTACTTGTCCATTCACTTGCAAATAATATGGGGTAGAGTTTTCATGGCATAAGCCTAGCTATGCAGAAATTTTGGTCACCATAAAGTTTCAGAAATGGCTACCATGGTCAATGACGATAGCCTATAGAACAATGAACATGTATATCACATGGTTCAATATGAAAGTGGCCACAATTTTGTTATCATACTTATATGTAGCCATTTCCTCATCCTATTTTGTAAAATAATCTAGTGCTAGGATGATATAGCCATGCCCCCTAACTGAGGGAGTGTTACATGTAAAAAAATCAATGCCCCATTTGGAAAAAGCATCGACAACTATGATTGGGTGAATAGGAGCTAGACGTGCACACATATTGTGATGGTAAACTTGGAAATTATGGAACTTATGAACCACGTTTATACAATCTTTGAACATCGAGGGCCAGAAATATCTAATGCGCAATATTTTTGGGTAGTGAAAAACCCTAACATATGACCACCACAAGCCCCAAAATGGCAGTCATTTAATGCCTTCTCGACTTCCTCTTGATTCAAACAACGTCAAAATATGGAATCAAAGTGATGATGATAAAGTGTATCACAAAAATAGAGTATTTATGAGATTGATACCAAATATAGCGATGATCAGTTCGATACAATTATAGCCAAAAATTATGAATTTGAAGATACATGATAATATCTCCATACTAGGGATATAAATTACTGATAAGAAAGAGGGATTCATATGGAAGAAAATACTCTACCATGTTTTATGTCTTAGTATAGGGAAATTCAAATAAAAACTAAATAAACACTAATGATTTCCTAGACTTAGATTTCTCAAATTCTAAACCAAATTATTGCAGGATAAATATCCATTTAGAATATCCCCCCCATTGTCTATTAGGAATTCACATCATAGGGTTGTAATCAAAGATCACTGTTGTTTTGCGTAAGATTATATAGTGACAAAAACATTAGACAACTTGAATGACTGCTAAGAAAAAATTCTCCAAATGCGCATATTCGATCTAAGTTTTCGAGAGATTCCTATTTAGAAAAAAGATCACATGTTCATTTATGAATTCATCTTCCTGAACTAGTACCATGCCAATGGTTGCATTAGATGCAGTTGAATACAAAAAGTAGTCCTGAGGATAATCAGGAGGATTCAACAATGGTGTATGGGTTAAAGAGTTTTTGAGTTCATCAAAATATTTTTGAGAAAGCTCATCCCAGATAAATGGGATTATTTTTTTCAATAGTTGAGTGAAACCTTTAGTTAGCTTTGTGTAGTTATGTATGAATCTTTGTAAAAAAAAAAAAATTCCCCTGCAAAATTTGGAGTTGGCGGAGATTGGAAGGAGGAAAATTGAGAATAGCCTCTACCTTGAGCTAATTGACACCAATACCTTCCTTTGAAATGACATATCCCAAAAATCGTCCATATTTTACACAAAAAAATCATTTGTGATGATTCAGGTGAATATTGTAATGCATACATCTCATGAAAATTTCTCTCAAATGCATTGGATGGTGTTGTCATCTTAGTGAGTGATCTGGTAAGTCATCGAAGTAGGTTTGTACAATATTCTTGATATCATGAAACTCGTATGACATTACCTTTGAAAGGTTGCACCATCATTATTTAATCCAAATGGGAGTTTCTGATAAGAAAAGTTTCCCCATGGAAAAATGAATGTAGTTTTATGATGATCAACAAATAGTATGTTTATTTGATTGTATCTGGAAAATCCATCCATGAAAGAGAAAATCTCATTTCCAGCATAATCATCAACTATTTGATTGATATAAGGGGTAAGATAGTTGTATAATTTATGCATACTCTAACAGTCCCTTGCTTATTATTAACTGGAACAATATTGGATACCCAATCAATCAAGGGAAGAGGATAAATGAAACATTATTTATGTAGTTTTTCAACCTCAGGTTTTATAGCAACAAATTTTCATGGATGCATTGGACGTAATGTCTATCTAATAGGTTTGTCGTCTGGCTATGTCTTGATTTCGCTAATTACAATGCTATGGTAAATTCTTGGCATTTCCTCATAGGATCAAGAAAAAATTACTCGGAATTCCTAAAATATGGCTTTATACGTCTAGAATTCTTCAAGGGAGCACAAAGCACCTATGTGAATGTTCTCGATAATCCAGATTTGACTCAGATGTTGATTGATACATTTGTATATATGTTTCCTAAATTCTTTTAATTTTAGAATGAATGATTGACATAGGAAATTGAGAACTATTCAGAATCTCAGATGAAAACATAAATGAAAAATCATTCTCAATTTTATAAAGGCTAGGTAGAAAGGATGAATGATGTTGATAATCATCCCATGTCATTTCATCCAAAGTCATTATTTCCATGATACTTTTGTCAGTTAGAAACTCGTTATCAAAGGTATCAGGAAACAATATTGGTACTAACTATGACAATTGAGTATAATCATCAATTATTGCATTCACTTGCTCAATTTCGGATGATGGTGGATTGGAAAATGTCTGACTTGCCTGATAAGATGATTCAAATGGGATTAAAGGCATCTCATTTCCATACAAGGTAAATTCAAACTCTAAAGGCACAATCCAATGATCAAAAGATTTCATTGTGCCTGATGTGACCATATTAACCTGGGAAATATTATGAGGAATATTTGGTGGAGGGAGTGCAAAATTTCCCATGAGCGATGAATCCTTAAGAAAAAATTCCCCAACATCTTCATACAAAGTAATCATTTTTCCAATTAATGGTACACTACCTGTAGAATTAGGGTCCGAAGTGTAGTAATACAATTGTTCTAATTTTATGTTTCTTCCTTTATGGAGAACCATTATCATACAAAAAAATGACGAGACCACTTCTGACATAACATAGGTCCAACCTCAACCCAGTAAAAGGTTATAATCAAGTTGAGCATCAAAAAATCCAACATCAATTGAAATAGAATTACCTTCTAATTCAATGGGTAGATTGTTAAAAAATCCATATGGACTAAAACCTCTTCCATCAAAGTCTTTCAAAGTTTAGGGAGACTGACTGATGTTTTGAGAAACCAACGCTTTCCAGCAAGAAATAGGCATAATACATGTAGAAGTTCCTTCGCCAATTACTGTGCAAAAGACTCACTTTTTTCTGACAAATACTGGTATTTGAAATTCTAGTTGATGTGTGAGTCTAGGTAGATGACTCTCAAGATCAAAGATAATAACATTAGAATCCTGGGGGTCAATTTCTCCAATTGCTGACAATAGAAATTTCCTTTGTTCTAGGCAAGTCTGCAGCACTTCAATAGTTGGCATTGTTGAAGGAGACATTTCCAAATCTTCAGCAGTGTTGTAATTATGGGAATCTCTTGCGTGAGGATTAAAATATTATTTTCAAAGAACACCTTTAGGAGGCAGACGAATTACCATGTAATAATTTGGTTTTTCAATATTTAATGGTTTAGAAGGGGGAGGAATTGATGTGGAAGATTGACAAGGTGAACTAGAATCATTTCCATCTACAAAAGGACCCTTAGATCCGTAATATTTAGATATTCTGGCTGCCATAACTTGTGAGAATACCATCATGACATCCATCGATGTGGAAGAAGAAGATGAGTTATGTGAAATCATATTACTGCCTTGAGAAGGAAATGGATATTTTAGAACAACGGGAGTGGGAGAACCTTTAATAAATTTAGTAACCTCAACGCGATGAAGGAATTATTTTGTGTAATGATCTTCATAACAAATTATGCAAGGATAACGAGGTTTTTTCTTTTCGTTAGATGGTTCGTTTTTTTTTTATTTCTCTTTCAGAGAAGAATTTTGTTGTTATTTACCTTTTCTTTATTTTTACCTTTATATTGTTTATTCTTGCTAGTAAATGAATCTACGACATTAATCTTAGAAGTAACTTGTAGAGAAGGATTTTAGTTGGGTGAATCTTCTAAATAAAAATACGAGTGTTTTTAGCATTCTTCTTTTTACTCTTATACCGATGGCTAAAAAAACCAATCACACCATCAACGGTGTGAGATCATGTAGGAGTTGAGGTTATTTGGCCTGGGTGAGGCAGATCTAGGATTTTATCATACAAAGTGCTAAACTGTGTATAAACAAGGTCTAGATACTCGGCACTTGAAATCACCCTCTCTTTTGTTACAACACCTCCTTTGGATACATCTTCAGTAATGACTGGAAGCAATTATTTTGTGAACCATTCAATTAAAATATGATTTGGAATAAAAACTTTAACTAGACGACATCTATGTCTCCATTCATGTATATGATAAAAAATGTAAGTAGACAAGGATTGTTTCAAAGAAGTGAAATTTTTTGTACCAATATCATATCATATCGATAACTGAAAATGTTTCAAGAACACAATTGCTAAGGTGTTGAGGTTATGAAAAGAGTCTCGCAGTAACTTTATATACCATTTTCCTGATGAATCAATTAAATTTCGTTGAAAAAGGCGTAATTTAATGGAATCATTGATAAATGAATTCACTGTGCACCAAACAAGATATGCCATAACATGGTTTGATGGGTCCTCTCCCGATTTTCCTTCAAACTTTGGAATGTCAATGGGAAACTTAGTAGGAATTTCCAACAAAAATGAGCAATAATAAATAGGATCATTCATTAGCCAAGAAAAATCAGGAAAATATAAATTTGTAATAAACGGTAACTCTCGGTTTGGATCCCATTGTGAATATTGATAACCTTGAGGGTTAAGTCTAGTACCCGGAGGAGGATATCCATGATATCCTGAGATAGTCTGTGCAGTTGGGATTTACATTCCTCTAGGGTAACTAGGTTGAGCCATACCAAATTGTGGTTGAGATATAATTTGATAAGTATGACCAGGGTATAGTTGACTCTGGAAAGGTGGAATCATACCCATTTTCCCCAAGTAATATTTCCTTGAAATGGTTTACTTTGCAAATTTTTTCATTGAAATAATTTTCTTTGAAAAGGTTGACCTTGAAATAATTGACTCTGAAAAGGCTAGCCTTGAAAATATTGTCCTCGACACTTTGTTTTCATCACTCCCATATTAGGTTGTCCCATGGGAATTTGAGGTATAGATTGGATCATAGGACCATTTTGATAATAAGATGCTTGAGGGATAGCCTGAGTATTTTCTTGCACCGATATTTAAGCAGTAATTGAGACATCAGTTTGTGATACTCTTGGGTTGGGGGTTTGAGGTGAAATCGAAACCAGTTGTTGAACATACATTTGTATAGTAGAATTAGAAGGGGTTTGTGGAATAACATGTGTTTGTGGATTGAATTGGATAGTTGCTTTAGGAATCCCCTATATAGGCTTCTTGACTTGTGTTGGAATACCTTCGATGAGTATTTACTGAATAGGTTGTCCAATAGGATGAAAAATTTCGTAAACTTTTACTTATGGATAAAATTACATAGGTTGTTCAAAAAATGAAGGGTTCCATATGGTATTCATCCTTGGATAAGGAGTACCAACTAAGGGTTGAGACACAATGGGTTGACCTAAACCAACTTGAGGTATCTGACCATAGTTTGGATATTTTTCAGGAAATGTTATTCGTCCAACTGTAGGATATGATACAAAAAAAGGTTGTCCCCTAGGTTGAGGATAAGGTGGTTTCTTGCAGGGGGATAGTAACCACATGTTGGGTTAACTTGATGATTACCTACATCACTGGAAACCATATTAGTATATTGGTATGATGTCAAACCTTCGATAGTAGAAGTAGATACACTAGCTGACAAAGTAGAATTTTGAGATGAAGGGGAAGCTCCTAAAAAATTCGCAAAGAGTGACTAATATTCAGGAGGGACTGACATACCACCATATAATAATGAATCTAGAGAGCTTTAAAACATAGTGGTATTAGTAGGCATACATCCATAAAGAATTCCAAACATATTTAATTTGAGCACAAAGTAATAGGGAGTGCGATAACTTGGAATACCTTGACCTAAAAAGTTCAAAGGTGTGAAATACCAAGGATATGGTCGAAAAGGAGAAAAAATAAGTTTTGGAAAGACTATTTGTTCACTGAGGAAAACTAGAGTTCTTGGATATTTTTCTTCCTCCTTTGTAGTAATATCTTTGACACTAATGAGACCAGGAGGTACACTATATGTAATAATAAGTTTTACTTGCGATGAAGGTGAACCAGGAATAGGGGCTATAGCCACTGAGGGAGATTGAGGTTTGAAAATATCAGACTCGAGTTCCAAAATTTTTGGTTTAGTTAGTTGTGTATCTGAAAATTTGTAGTATCATATTTTTGTGTAACAACTTCGGTAACTACTCATTCAGATTGAACTAAGTATGATTCTAATATTTGAGGTTGATCCACTTTAGTTTATGTTGTCTCATATTCTACAATGGTAGATGTTTTAGGTTGATTTGAGGTCCCAGATCTTGTTGATTTCGACTTTTGAGCTTTAATTTCTTCCAATTGGCTCAGTGTATATTCAGGGGATTTACCATGCATTCTATGTGAATGCCTCAGTAATTCAACCAAAATGAATTTTTATTAAGAAACAAAATAATATAAAAAATCACACCGAAGGCCTCTAAAATGTAAAAAATAAATCAAATCACACATGCTAACAAATCTAAGAGTCAAACCACGCAAACAACCTTTTCACAATGAAATCACTAGTTGGTGACAAAATCAAAATTCATAGAAATCAAGGTTAAATGTATATATATAGATAGAGAGAGGGTGGAACCATTTACACTAACAATCTTCTTAATGAACATGATCTGGTGCAAGGAACTCCATTTACGCCATCTCGAGTGAACATTTCCCTCCAAAAATGTCCAATGAGTCTAGCCAATATCTATTTTAGGTACAGTAGAGACTTCCCCTCCATTGTCACCTCAAGTAATAGCCCTAATATTATGGTCTCTAAGGTCACCCCTTACACCAATTGGACCTAGGGGAACAGTCGCAAATCATACGTACACACAAGGGAAGTGTAGCTCAATCCCCTTGAAAGTTTCTCAACCTGGTTAATGTGAGGTTTACTTCCATGTGACTCCTAGTACCTTTTGAAAATGTTTTTAATGTTTGAAAATCACTCTACCATAACTAATGAATTGGGGATGATCACTCCATTGGGTCTGATATGATCTCATGCTTGACTCCCATGTTAGAGGAGCTTTCCAGAGAAAAACTGCAATACATGGATTTACTCCCTACTGCAAGATTCTAATGTTTTTTTGTAGTTTTGGAAAGTTAACTCACTTCCCCATTCCAAAGCTCTACAACCTGATCTAATGATGATGGAAAGAGCGCAAAAAATGTAAGAAATCCAATTTATTTTGTTAACGCTGTGTTATTATGTTGTTATTTACTTAGTTGCTAAATAGATGTGAAACTGTTGAAATTATGACTTGACCCAAAAACTCTAATGCAATCGAATATGAAACTGTAATATTTTCATTCAATGAATTCTTAATTATGGGAGAGTAAGAGTATTTTTTATTTTTTTTCAAGTAAAATGAAAAACTAAAATTTGCACAATATTATTTTCCATATAATTCCATTTTTTACTTTGACATAATTCAAATGCAAAAATTAAACTAAAATTTGTGTTCACTCAATAAGTCAAACAACCATGAAAATGTCCTTTTGCAAGAAATCACTCATATTTTTCAAAATGCATGGAGAAATCATCAAAACTTCGAAATGGATTTTTCTATTGTCTAAAGTGTAACTATGAAAAAACTTCAGCACTGAAAAAGAAATTATTTTCTTTTTGAATTCAACAAAGGAAACAAATCTGATGAAAACACTTAACCTTTAGAAACCATAATTTTCATTAAACCAAAATATTTTTAAAAAATAAGCAAGAAAATCACTGAACCTGGTATCTTTGAAAGGAAAAACATAGGGAGACAGTAAGCCATCAATTACCAATCTTTTTTTGATAAATCCACATGAAACTAGATGAAACCCTACCCATATTTGTGAAAATGAGTAATTCTTAAGAAGACTTCTTTATGACACTCAAACAAACTCATAGATACTAGCTAAAGGAAAAAACAAGTATAATGAAGCTTTCAAAATAAAAAAATTCAGACTTTGATGAATGGAAAACCAATTTATTAAAAATTTCCTACAATGTGCACTGGTAAACAGGTATTTTCAGTGCACATATGCACTATTGCTAAAGAAAAACAACACATATATGTGCTTTGTTGTTGAACAGAAAACACACTGATTGAGAAAGTTTAAAGAAAAAAAAGCCAGGAAAACAAATCACAAAATAAAAAATGTCATTATCTTGTGAAAAATTATATTAGGCTATCAAAAAAGGATCAAAAAAAAGGAAAAGGAAGAGAACATGATGTTCCCCATTGGAGTCACCAATTTTTTATATTGGATTAATCCCTTTTGAGGACAACAACAATCTCCTTAGATTTCTAACAAAAACTAGTAAATAGAAAAGAATTAAGATAATGTTTCCTTGAGTCTATGTTTGCTTGAATCATAAACTAGAAAGGAAATAAATGAAATCCATACCTTTTTATGAAATTCTTGATGAAGATCCTTGTTATGCTTTCATGGAACTCCTCAATGCTTGAAAAAAACCTGCAAACATAGAAACCAAAGGATCAAAGACATATGCAACATAAACGATTCAATAACTCAAGCTAATGGTCAAGGATGCTAGTAACTATCATAATTTCAATTGAAAAATAGAAATAGCATAAACCATGCACCAATTCCATAAAAAAATGCAGTGGAGAAAGGGCTCATTTGTATTAATTCACAAATATAGAAGAATTTCACAACATTTTCCTCGATGAAGTGAATCCCATCACACAAGTCTACCATCCTTTCCTTGGATTATAATCTTTCCAACCTAATTTGATTAACATAATTCTACCTTCAGTGATCCCCTCTCAACCCTCTAGTTTGTAGTTGATTTATAGGCTAGGAGGAGGAAGTTTCAGATCCATATCTCAAGGATGATATCCACTAACGATGGGATTATGGTTCCTTGAAGAATGGGAATTAGCTCCATGATGAGAGGGGCTAGGCTCAAATAACAAAGACCTTGAAGCTTTAAGTTGGGGTATATCCACCCAATAAATATTCTAGAATTGGCTTTTTATTTTACTTTTTGTTGAGTCATGTGCATAGTTTATAGCAGAAGACAAAGGCAAGAATCGATGGTAAGAATTGAAAAATGCACAAGAATTGGCTAGGAAAGCATGCATGTAACCAAAAATTAGGTTTTTGACCTTATTACCCAAAATTATTGTTTTCTTCAAGGTATTCAAATTGTTGACTTTCAAGGAAGTGCTTTGGAACACATTGATGTATATCGAAAGATCCATTTTAACGGTCAATTGTCATGGTAACAAAATGGCATTTAAAAATAAGTAGTGGAGTGTATGGGGGAACAACCTTAGTTTGTACCCCTATTTCAACTAGAACTTATCTCTTACTCTAAGTTTTAGTAGTTTGAAATTCAAGAACTTTTATTTTCTTATTAACACTAGATTTCCTAATTATTTCCTTCTAAGTGTGAAAATTATGTAATTGCAGTCAAATTCCACTATGGATAGCTCAAATGGTTGAGATTATGACTGCATTATATTCTTATTTTCAAGAGGACAAAAATCGACCTATAGATCACCCCAATCGGTTAAGTGAAATTTAAATTATGAATTAATTTTTTATTAAAATAAAATGGAATGGGTTGGCTTAACCACATGAGGAGTTAGCCTTAACCCCAAGCAATCACACACAAAAGCTATAAATAGAGGAAAACTCAACCTCATTCTCACACTTGCTCAAGAAATCCTAGATTTTCATCCATTGGTTTGTTTCATCTATATTTTCTTGGCTCGCACAGGTTCCTCGGGAGAATCTTGCGTAGGGTTTGGGATCACAAGTGAGAGGCTCGTTCTAATCTAGGTCTTTTGAGCCCAAGTCATGGGCACACACACACATATATATATATATATATATATATTTGGTCCAGAGAAAGGGGAAGGTCTTGTCATGGTAGCGACTAAGCTTCTATAGTAGTGAGAAGGAAGTGTTGAGGTCACGGAGAGGGCCTTAGGAAGGATTGGGTTGATCTTGACCATAGTTGTGGGCTAGGTGTGTTATGCCCACATTGAAGGATCCCATTGCCATAGACAGAAGGAGTCCTGGGAGTAGCTAGGGTCCATAGAAATGTCTTAGGATGTGCGCTCCCTAGGTTGTGGGAAAAGAATGTCTAGGTAGCAGCCAAGGAAGCCTCATCCGTGGGCTTAGTATTTTGAGGTTGCAGCAAAGGGTTTTCGGTAGATTGAAGCCTAATCTAGCCACCAATGTCCATGTAGATTATTACATACAAATTTTACAATGTCCTGGATTCAAATCTAGGACAACAAAGTTGTTTCCCAGTGAGTTTTAGTGATCAATGGTTTATGGGGCTTCACACCACTGTAGATATATAGATCTATAGATCTATAGATCTACTCTATGTATTTTCTGCTGTAATATGTATCTACATCATTCACTCAGTATTAATAGTATTCATCAGTATGCTTCAGCCATTGCTAGTGCATCTCAGTTCTTAGACTCAAGTTCCTTCAACAGTGATATGTGTAAGGTTACATTATGCATTTTCTATTTGTTTTATTGCATCATGAATATATGGATATATGGATCATTGTACTCTTGTTGCTGAATCATTTGATGACAATATCAGAAGAATAATTTGTAAGGGTTTTCCCCGTAGTGGGTTTTTCCTTGGTCTTAGACAAATCCCGGTGTCTTTATGTGTTCATGCTTCTCCTCTTTTGTTCCTTTTCATTCTGTTGCTTAGATGATGATGATGATGATGTTCCTTCTACATAGTTGCATATACTAATGGTTAATAGTATAGATTTTTATAATGATATAATTATTTTGGGTGAACTCAACATGTTATTAAAGAAATTTAACTATCAAATCAAACAACAATGTAGCTCTATGGAAAATTAACATGGCAACAGAGCTAGGCCGAAGGAAATCCATTAAGATCACCCCCATGGAGACACTTTTATGGAAGAAATAAGAGGATGGTAGAGACCTAAAAGAACTCCAGGGTATGAAGAAAACCCTAGTTAGTGAGTGGAGAAGTATGTGATAGTGAGGGTTTGAGAGAAACTCTAGTTTATGGTAAGAATATTCAGATGTGATCTATGTTAAGCACTTGGGATCGATTTTTCAAACGACTTACTTGTTGATAAAGTTTTTGATTGAGGGAAACATTTTTATATGGTTTATGGATGGCTCTTGAAGGTTGTTTCAAGAGCGATAGGATCATATCTCATTGAATATAAGTATTCCTTGACTTATGACCTTACTCTTATTTTATTCTTATGGATCTGATTATTGTTTCTAGTCATCTCTTCATGCATGTATATTTGAGAACCTAGATATTTCTGATCTCCTTAATAATATGTGATGAGTGGATCCTTCTTGATGATATTTTAAGTGTAGGAAAAATGGTTAGATCTAGAAAAGGTAAAGAGGCACTTGAGCACTACAAGTTGCCTATGTGAAGGTGCACAAGTAATACCACTAGGCATGCATGATATATATTTTGAATGTCATGTTTCATCTATAACATTGGATGGTTGGGTAAGCCCTATGGTATGTTCAGAATGTATCATTTACAAATGGCTCATGCATGCATATGACAGTCATTCTGCTTTATGTTTCCTATGATGAAATGGTGCACCTGAAATTGAATTTTTTCTTCTTGATTATGCAAGACTTCTTATTTATGATCTTGGATATAGTGGAATAATTTGATGTGTGGTAAACATCTATTGTTTTGAGTGGTACTCTTGAATCTTGATATGCATAAGATCTGTTGCATCTCTTGTAGAAGGGTACTGCATCGATATGGCTTTGATACTTCTTGTGATAAGCATGATGAAAGCTCATGGAAAGAGATATTGCACATTGTTGGTTTATTGAATAACCTAAACTGATCCTATTGATCATGATACATATGGTATTTGCAACCATGATGATAGAGGCATATCTATGAGATTGGTTTTCCAGATCTCTAACTACCTATGGTTATGGAATATGGTGAGAGTAAATTCTCTAACTTGAGATGGTTTAGGGTTTGGCAAGGATTCCATATTATATAAGGAGGAGGAGAACATCATGAGAGGGTTGTTGAAGATATTATTTCTAAAGAATTTGTCTGCTTAGACATTTCTCATTCTCTAGCTATTTAGCTGAGAATAGTGCTGCTTAGCACTTGGGTGTTCTTGAGTGGGAATCCCACCTCTTCCATTAAGTAGCTCAAGGAGGAGTCTTTCATTTATTGACCACTATTAGGCATTTGGACAAGATATTCTTCCAACTACAACACAAATCTTGTTGAGGGTTTGGTTGTCTTTGTAAGCTGCAGCATGTGGAGGCTAGATCTATTCAGATCTAGGCCATTCTAGTGCCTCTTTTCAGTGGGAAAACCTTCTATCCCCCTGGAAAGAGAGTATTGGATGAGGAGAGACCATTTTCAGATCTTGGTTTGAGGCCACATCATTTACTAGAGCCAAAAACACATTCCATCTTCAAGATCTGTGTTATTTTTGAGGAGAAAATTGCAGGGTGTTTCGTCACTTCAAGGAGGAGAGATCTCTAGTGTTGGGAATCTGCACTTCACTGTGGTGATCCGTGGATTACAGATCTAATCGATGTGCCATTTAGAACTAATATAAGTACTAATGTATTTGATTTAGAAATTCTGAATCATTCTGTAGATCGGCTGCCTTAAGTCTAAGATCTACTCCATCTACATCATTTTCTGCTGAAAACCCCAAGGGGCATTTGAAGAGGAGAATCTATAGTGTAAAGATATAATATAGATCTATATTTTTGTACACAGATCTGCTCTAGATCTGAAGGGTAATCTATAGCTCTTTTCAACTAATAAAATAACGTTGTCAAGCTTGAACATTTATATCCTATGGTTGGAGCCTCTTATTTTGGTCATTTCTTCATGTAATGTCTTCTTCTTTATGTTATATAATGAAAGGGCTTATTTATAATTCTGATTTTCTGATATAAATGATAAGGTTGAGCCTCCATATTGGCCTCCTTCTACTAATTTTCTGAACTACATTATTTCATGAGCAGTATTATCATTTAGTGTTGCAGTCCCATTCTTAGGATTTTTTTTTAGCTGTACCA
The DNA here is from genome assembly GCA_034641835.2 of Pinus albicaulis. NCBI lineage: Eukaryota > Viridiplantae > Streptophyta > Pinopsida > Pinales > Pinaceae > Pinus > Pinus albicaulis. The sequence continues at coordinate 258,599,718 of CM076582.1, read as the reverse complement.
AGTGTGGAAGACATGTTTAACCCCCATAGAGAGATTTTTTTCTTATATCCTCTTGGATTTAGGACTTATATTATCATATATAAGGGATCCAAGGGCTAGTTTGCAAGCCTGTAGCACACATTCCTGAAAAATGCGTTTTCAAGCATGTCTTGCTAATAGTCCCTAATTGGAAATATTATAGATATATTGATCGTTTATTTTCCGTAATGAAAATACTATGTGGGTTTAGTGACCTTTAGTTTCGTATGTGAGGATTAGCCTCTATGATTCCTAGCACCATGGTTTTTGTGATTCAGTATGAAGATGGAACCTCGATACCTTAAACTTTATGTATGAACTTGCATCTAGTGTCACAAATGACTTGTAATGGCATATTAAATGAAAGACTTTTAGACTTGACAGTAAATGAATTCAAGACTTTATATGAGCTCTAGCTATCACTGGTTGAAAAAATTGATACTATGATATCAATATCTTTGATACTAGTTTTTGGTATAATTTCTAAAATCTGATGGGATTATTTTGTTGAAAAAACATCGATTTATATAAGGCTGAGTATGTTGGCTTGGTAAGACATTAATATTATAGAGAGAGTTTTGTGGTGCAAGCACCTCGATTCAGATTTGTACATTTATCTAAATTATTTGATGAAGTTAGGATAATGAGTTCCAAGGTATGGCCTTGATTTTAATTATGGATTTTATATTACATATTGATAGTCTACCCTTGACAGTTGATGAGCCAATGATAAGCTAAGTAAGTGGGGTATGGCCTTTGAATCTCGTGATGACGTATCATGGCATGATGAATCAATTTCTGGAATTTCGGAAAGAAATTCCATGTTGCAAGACTGTTGAAATGTGTTTATGTAATGTAAATACTTGGAAACTCTTATTTAAAGTTCAAATATTGTTGGAATCTATTACTTGATTGAAGCATTGATGTTCTGTTTTGAGCATCCATCCATATATGATGTGTATAGAACATGATTAAATTTGTGATTGAGCTGCTTCATTCAAAATTTCCACCAAACAACTTTTCATATATTTGCATGAAACATTATAATTTAAAAGGTTGAGATATTTATCCAATAATATGTAGTTGCATGGATAAAATAATGATGATTGGGATTATTATTGATGAGCACATTTGGATGTTTCCTTTGTATGAGGTCTGCCATGATATCTTGGACAAGAGGTCTATAACGCGATTGAGGTCGGATAAAATGTTGGTAAGAAATGCTAGCTGTGAGGCATGATGTAGAAGCTCCTTATAGAGTTGTCTGAGAATGACTTGGATAATACATGGATACATTGTGATGATAGATAATACCATATACATATATTTGGGACTGTTATTTCTCCATTTATTGAGATATTTCAGTTGTTTGAGACAAGCTTAGGCTTGTTACTAACACCTCTGTGAGAGGGAGGATGATTATGGTATCCATGTGTGATTGAGACCTCCATGAGAGGTAGAATGAGTATGGTATCTTGGTATGATTTGTATCTTGTTGTGAATTTCATGATTATATATGTCCTAACATAACAATTTATTTGATGTCCTGTATGAATAGGAATCAAGAGATGCAAAATGAAAGTAGCATTAATCGAGGACACTGAGACATCTCTTCCTCCCTTTTTGAGCTCCCAGGATGAGGAATTGAGATAGAGGGCCCCAGGGGTTGAGGTAAATCTAGAAAATGGGGCATATTAACTATATGTTACCCATAGGGTTGAGATTATTCTCCCTTATCTTCATAAGGTCGGATAATGCTACTCCTGCGATTGGTCTTTGCAGAGTTTACCCCAGTTGGAATCATACCCACAAGGAGGCCTTGTCAGGAAAACCACTCCTTGTTTGGCCAATGAATTGAGAATGTAATTGGGGTGTACAACCCAAGACATTTATGTTGTAGTTTTTCTACCATATGACTATTTAGGGTCATCGATGGGAAGATAAGTAGGCAATAGAATGGGTTTTGATAACCCTATATGGTTTCAGCTTGAGATTGAGCTCCCTGATGTGATACCAGGATCGAGATGAGCTCCCTTTTGTGGATGGATATCCTATTGCTAGATATGGGGTTGTAGAGGTATAAGCTCCTCCATGAGATTCCAGGTCGAGATGTGATCCCCGATGCGGTTACAAGTTGAGGCATACTCCCTGATGATATGCTCTCCGATAATGATTGATGATGACATTATGGGTGGTAGGCCAGAGTCATAGAATCCAGGATGATAGCCTGATGGATGAAGGGTGGTAGCCTAAGCTCTCCTCTGGTGACAAATTATTCTTCTTCAAGATTTGAGAATTTCAACATACAAGCAGGAACAATTAAGAGATAAGACAAAATAAGCATGAGAAGTACATTGACGAATTATAATGAGAAAGGGTCACAACAAGGTGACTAGATAACAAAATATGATCATTGACGATACATGATGATGCATGAAGATAAGGAAATGGCATATTGATCGATGAACAAGTATTGCAGGTGGAATTCTTCTAGTTGAAAGGGAGAGTTAAAATTATGCAACTGCAATCAAATTCCATTATGGAAATATCAGATGGCCAAGATTATTATTGCATTAGATTTCTCTTTTTGAGAGGACCAAAATCAACCTATATATCTCCACAATCACAAGCCTATGTAGCTACTGAATCAACAAAGAGTTCTGATAAGGAAGCAATTGAAAGGTCATCTTGCAACTCCTTTGTTGGAACAACTAGAATATCAACATGAAATTGTTGAGATGTATCATATAGAGAGGAAGGTTGTAATAATATAGCTCCAGAGTCAATAAAAAACTCTTGAAATATAGTGATCGCAGAATGAGAGGATGTTTCTAGAACTGTGGTGGTTGGAGAGTCAGTGAAAACTTCTTGGGTTTCTATTGCAGAAGGATCAATTGGAAATTCCTAGATTGGTTCGTCAATGTGTTCTTGGGTCACAACAGTTGTCCCATCTCCCATATCCATGGATTCTGTTATCACAAAAATTGTACTTGATTGGCTGTTGATCAGAAAACTCAGTGTAACTATTTGAAACCATCTTTTGACTGAAGCTTAGCCTCTTCAGTATGAGAGGGATCTCTCACAGATAATTTATGATATTGTTTAATGATAAATATATATGGCTAAATCTATGAATTGTGCCTTGGTTTTTTATGTTTGCAGGTTGAAAAGATGAAGGCTTGCTACCATTGGGCTATGGAGTCAGTGATAGGGATCTTAATGACAAAGGCTCTCCTTATGGAAGCTAAGGCATGTATATACCGAAATAAAAGTGGAATACACACATAAAATGTCTAATCAATATATAAATGTTGAAAGGAAGTCAAAGAATGAGAAACATGAATTCTGAGTAATGAACATTAAGATATTGAAAGCAGGACATTGAGAAAGATATCCAATAGTTTAGTGCTTGAAAGGAAGTCAGAGCATGCAAAGAAAGAATTATATGTAATCAAACATTAAAATATTGACAGAAAGTAGTAATATACATAGGGTTCATGAAAGTATAAAATTAATCTCAAGTGAAGGATGAAACCAATAGCCATTCTCCATTACTGAACAAAAACCTGTTTACAATAGCAGCAATCCGCCATAACATATCCCAATCCTTTATAACTCTAAAAATCAGTCCTTTATAGAATGAGGACTCAGAAAAATGATATTACACATTCCTAGCTTTGAATTCCCACCTCAGAGACCTATTTCAAACATTATTCTATCACTTGGAGACTTCCTAGGGATATTTATGATTTGCAAAGTTTGAATACAAAAAGGACTCTTCTTTCATTAATAGTTCAACAAATCCATTTAATAACCCTTATCAACTATAACCAACTAATTTTATGAGTGTAATACAGTTTTAATGTGTCATTATGCCACATGGATGCTAATTTGGACCTCCTCCAAGTCTAATTTTTACAATTGTTTCACAAATCTGGGTAGTGGAAATTCTGAAAAAAATTGGCTTCAAAGATGAGTGTATAATTTCCAAACACTGATGGCTTTGCAGAAACTGAGAGAGGTTTTTGTAGATGAACCTGTTCTGAAGAAAAATCTCTTTTATATTTCCAAAACACTTTTTCATTTTCTCATAAACCTTAAAAATAAACTCGCTACGAATATAGGGCAGTTTCGTAGCGTGCTTTTGTAGCATCCAAAAATAGCTTTTACACTGAAAATTTCTACTCTTTGGTTGTTCCAGGGTGTCCATCATGACCTGAAACCTCATCACTACTATTCCTTCTCCTTCAAAGCCACTAAAAGTGGTATTCAAGGCAAAAATAAAGCTACAAGTGTTTCTGTAGAGTTTTCCTGGCTTTAAGCCTAGGAAACACTACGAAACTGTGGAAAACTATGCAATTTCCAGTTTTTGACTTTGCCTCAAAAAATTAACCTCCAGTTGTATAAAACTGGTCTTCAACATGCTATTAACCTCTTAAAACATAATTAAAATCAATTTAAGAGCCTTCAGGTGTTTCCTCTTCAAAAAACATCCTTTTCACCTGTAGCAAGTTTATTCATCACTAAAATGACTCTATTTTTTCTGAAATCATAGGGTTCAGACATGAGCTCTTTTCTCCCTATCCTTGATATATATTGAAAAAATTAAGGTGGTTTTATTAGGTAAGTATTTCTTGAAGAAAAACCTCTCTTTGGTTTTGAAACACATCTCTAGTTGTCCAGAATATGAATTCTAAAAACATCTATAAAACAGGAAAAATCTGCATTCTGAAAATAGGGCTGAAAGACATCCTTGTATCTCCCAATTTGTAGCACCTTTGAGAAAAGTGAAAGAGGTTATTTTTATATGATATTTTCTTGAAAATAATCTCTCTTAGTTTCTTAAAATACATCTCTTTTTTCCCATAAATCGCCCTTGAAGTTGACTACTCAAATTCAGAAAACAGAGAAATGATTCATATTCGCTACGAAACTATCAAAAGTTTCGTAGCATTTTCTGCCTATTTTACACTGAATTCACTACGAAAGTAGGGATTCTTGGCTAAAATGAATTTTTCGGAGTTGTAAGCTTTTGGAAATGAAATATTTCAGAAAATTATGATTGATGGAACATGATGTAACCTATATGGAGGTGGTTTGGAGATGAAATGAGGGTGGTCTCTAAACTTAGGATAGGTTAAATATGAAAAAATGAAATTTCCTATTTCAACTTGAAAAAGGTTTAAGGAGACCTTACCCTTTTGAAGGAGTGAACTATATGACCATGTCAAGTAATGACTCACAAAATTATGAGTGATAACAGATTCCAATAAATTTTCCACTACATTCATTACTTATGCCACTTCCATATTACATTCATCCTAATCCAAATCCATTTTCTTCAACAATCGTTAGTCCTTGACCTTATAAATTTTTTGGTCCAAATTTTCTTCCAGAGTTTTTTGAGACTTTCCAAGCTTTTATACTTCCGTTTGATTAAGAATTTCTTGTGTTATGTCTACTTGGTTTATAGCAGTAATTTATTATCTAGGAGAGACAAGAAAATATGAACTTTCACCATCTTGCAAATTACTTAACCTAGCTGACCTTCTCCTCCTTTTTGGTAAAGAAGCCAAGAAGGATGTTTTTACCAGCCTATTTTTCTACCCCTACATGATTGAGCCCTGGCCCTCATAGTTGGTTTCCCTTTTCGTAGCTGGAGGGGCTCATTTTTTCCAATTTCACCCTTAGCTGTGGGATGGTAGGATTGTGCCTACAACCAAGGGCCTTTAACCACTACCTAGGCCTTTTGTGCCCACGACTAAGGCCCTCATTCCTCTGTTTTGTGCTAGTGGCTAAGTGATATTTCTAAAATTACTTAGTTCCTAGGATATTTCCTTGATTACTCACTCATGCGAGTGTCTAGGACTCATCCACTAGAATTTTATCTAATTTCTCATCATGATGAGCGTCCACATTCATTCTCGCATGACTTATCATTTTCCTATTTATACTGGATCGATTGAGAGGGTCAACCTAGTTTTGGAGAGCCATACTGCTGTCACGTTGAGATCTTGATACTTTTCTTATATCTTTCCATCACCTTGAGAGCTTGTGAGGTCTTATTTTATAGGAGAGTTCTCTTCATACTCATCTATCATATCTAGTGGGGAAGCTCTGCTGGATTGCAAAGAGGAGATGTGGAACTGAAGAATAAAAGCATTGTATTATGTTTTGAGGTTAATGAAGATATACGTTCTCTCTCTAATATGATCGTGTTTTAGTTTATGTGATTTATTTATTATTATCTCTTCATTCATATAACGATCTTCTGAAGAAGATCGCTTATTGTCCTTGTATGTTTGTGATTGTGTGTGGGAATTGAGATCTAAAGCAGATTGAGTAGAACACTCATGTGGAGAACAGGGGCTCAACTTTGAACTCAGGATCCATCCCCAATCTATGTGGAGAAAAATTACTCATCTCTTCTTCGTAACATAGATCTAATGACATGATTCCTGTGAATCATGAGGGATTCGGTGTGTTGTATTTTTTATTTATTATGTTATGACTTGTCTTGTTTCGAACCCTAGCCACAACCTTGTAAGGCCATGCCCGTGGCCAAGACCCTCTTAGCCACTTGCTGGCAAGCCTATCGCCACGACCAACCATTTCCAGGCCATTCTAAGCCTGTGGCTAAGGATTTTAGCCTTCCAAAACCCTGTTATTTTAGTTTGAAGTCTCTTTTTATGCGTTTGTGTAGTCTGGGCTTGCTATGTACTTGTTGGATCTAGTCCAATTATGTTATTTTTATCAATTTTTCTTTGGGTTGGTTAAGAGCCTCTTTAGAGCACATGATCTCTTTCATTAGGCATCAATATTGTTTATTTCTTGCTAATCTATTGAAAACATACTTGGATCTATTGCTTTCTATAGCTGAACAATTATCTTCTGATCCTAATCTAATCTATCTAGATCAGATTGTTCAAGGTCTTCATTTGTATATTGTTGCTTAAATTTATTCTTGACTTTTTTTATTAAGGTCCTTGGCTTGAGATTGGAGTTTTCTCTCTTGATTGCATTACCAGCTTTTATTGGTTGTATTCAAATTTTTTTTGTGTATGATCTACACTTCACCTTCATATTTTGATATCGTGTCTCATTTTCATTCCTTTTCATGGGTAAATCTATTTTATTTTTGGTTGATAGTGTCACAAATGGTGGCGTTATGACTGGTTATGCAACTATAATTATGACCAACTTCTCTTGAAATTTTTTCGTCACATTATACTGCTTTCTTTCAAATATTGTTTATGCAACTTTTCCTCTAGGATTCGGTTTAGTACTTTGTAGAAAATTGGCCCTAGTGGACCCATTGTGCTCCAACCCCTACAGCTAGGAAAATTATATCCAATTGTGGCCTCTAGTATATCAAAGTAGGGGGCTCCATTTGTGTTGACAGGGCTGCGAATCAGCATAGGGGAAACAATCCGAAGTATGAGAGATGCCCACCACAAGGAAGTGGAAGGGGTGGAAAAAACAAAGATCCTCATAGAGGAGATAGAGGAATTAACCCTTCGGACTATAGCTTATAAAGTGACTTAAGTAGTAGCGTCAGTAGAACCCCATGTAGTGATAGTGCCATAGTTGGAGCTTAGTGTACGATGTTTGGAACCCAGTTTTTTTAACTGGTGTGAATGGATAGTGACAAGTGTGAAGGCTCAACTTACAAAGCTGAAGAGGAGAAGGAGTGACACTTGCATATATGGGAGCTTACTTGTGATATTTTTATTTGAGAATATTCTACTGATGAGGCCCCAAACACTGGACTAAGTATCCTATCCACCAGCAAGGAACCCTGTATGGTTAGATGGTGTACCATTTTAATGTGAGATGATGAAGTGCATGGTGATAGCATATACCCAATGACATATTCAAAATGGATGAGGGAAGTTTCATTTCTAGTGGATGATTACCCATATGATGGGGTGGACGTCACAGGAGATCCCAACATATCCTTGCGCCCCGGTGAAGGTTTCAATGGGAGAGGTAAAAAAATTTAGATTTTTATGTTTTGTAATCAGTTTGACCCAACAATGAATTGTTGAGTGTCTACATCCCACCACCTGATAATATATGAGAAGAGGCAATGTTGGTTTGCCATGTTTGGGACCCTTTAAAAATTGAGTAAACCACAATCCCTCAGTGCATTGATGGTCGGCCCATGGGGCATGGCTTGGATCTCATTCTCAGTGTGTTGCCTCTCTCTCCATTCATAAACCATGATCACACCTACACCCACATTACGCGTATTAGTCACTGGTAATTTAAAGGAAAACAAAGTCAAACAAATTTCAAAGGAAATGATTTATAAATTCCTCATTTTTCTCCCTGGCCACAACCTTGACACAAGTAGCTCGCAACTCTAGCCACAAGAAGCTTGTAGCATGCTCGTGGTTGGGCCTCTCTAGCTGTGAGCTGCCCATGGCAGGAATGTAACCGAGGGAATTTTTCCTCCAAAAAGGCATGCCCCCTACTTTAAAACATAGTGGCTCAACATTTAAATGAAGAAATGACTGAGAAAGGGGTGATTTTCTACTTACTTACTTGAAGACGACCAATTGCTCCTCCTTTCTCTTTCTCACAAAGCCTTGGAATCTCACTCCTCCTTTCTTCACAATATTTATAATGAAGAAATATAGAGGCATGAGCTCCTCTTATAGCCCTTTTTGGAATATTTGGCCATATTAAAGAATATTCCCTTTTTAATAATTAGGTTCAAGTCAGTTTTTTGAGATTTATGATTTGTTTTTCATTCTACCTTCTATAGGAGGACTTGGGAGTTAATTTTTTCCTTTATCTTGAAAGGATACCTTTTATTACACCGAGCCTTAGGTATGATCCTTTTACTAGCATATAGGAGTAGGTAATTTTCATCGATTGTGCATTTTGACCATCAAAATTTTATATGCCTTAGGTCTGGCCCCGTCAAATTATGTTTTTTTCCACTTCTTGTATGCATGTCATAGCTTGGCGGTAGAGCTTAATTGATCATGAATACCCTAGTTAGCACCCTCTTGTCATATCAGTGTCCCTACAGTCATTTTTTATGACCCTTAGAATTCCTCCTTTTGACCCACCATGACTTCGAATTTGAGCCTCATGTCCTCTTCTTCGTCATATTTTTGGCCATACCTCATGAGGGTTCCACATTTTATCCCTCATGATTTCCATATTTTATTAGCCTGATTCTGTAGTTTGAGCCTTTGATTCTCTATTCCATCATCATCATTTGCTTGACCTACCATTCGTATTCACTTGGTGCTTTATCATTTCCTAGAGGAACCGTTGCGATTAGTGGTCCTATTAGCCAGCCTCGTGTCCACCTTATGTCATGAGAAGTTCAAACATTACCGGAACTGGTTTCTTCCCTTTATATCACTCATTTGTCTAGGAGGAATTTCATTTTATAACTTTTTAGACTCCTTAATTTAGAAAATATTATCAAGTGAACTTTTCTACTTGACGCTCATAAAATTACCTGAAGTGTCCTCTACCGAGTATAAGTTTAACCCTTTTCCAAACTAGGATAGACTCATTATGAAAAAGGAATCTCCTAGTCTACTATTTCTAGGAGGTTCTTCCTTGTATACTTTTATATATATTTTCAGGCTTGGTGGACAACTTTAGGAGAAAAGAACTTATAAAAAGAGAAGGGAGGGAACATTTATCTTAATTTTTCATCCAATGGAAGCATCAGTCACATCAGCCTTGAAAACAACACATGTATGTCTTATTACCTTACAGTTGGGTTTTAGCTTGCCTAGGAGTCGCACCATCCATATAAGTCTCTTTACTCCTCTGACTAGTTACTCTTCCAGTCATATGGAGCATGCTTCAATTCCTCCTCCATTGTTGCATGATATCACATGGTGCTCATTTATTCATGCTACCAAGTCACTCTTTCTTTGTTTCATTATGTGCTCAAGGGAAGTCTCAGCCTATGTCAACCAATTTTAGTAGCTTGTTGACCTTTTTGAGTCAGCCATCCGTGTGTCAGTTACACTTCATCGCTTCATGACTGCACCCATACACCACATCATTATGTTTTGTTCCATGTCGATTGATGGGGGATACATTATGGCCCTCCTTCGACATATATTCTCTTGTCAACATCAACTCATTATCTAAGAGCTTGATTTAGGAAATGGTACTACCTTGGAGCTTGCAGTCCTCAATGGCAGGATTACTTGCGACCGATAGTGGGTTTGCATCATTGGCTCCTGATTGGTCAATTTAAATGGTATTTGACTTTAGATAATTCATTCGTACTTAGTGGACTATACTAGGTACCTTGGGGTCCATATTCCTCATTGTTAGGTTCCCTTGTGTTTTTTACTGGTCTACCTCATTGGTTAGTAATTAGGTGGTCTCTATCATTGCTCAACTTTAGCACATTTATTCGTGTGTATAGAATCATACCATTGGGGTTATGTCAAAGACCCTGGTTTAAGAACATCTCACTATTATATTCCATCTTTCTAAGGGTGCATTGGAGTTATGTGTCATTCATGTACTTTGAGGGCTATCTAGGACACCCATCTCTATGTCATGTGTCTATATTCCTATTGATGTATACTATTACATAGATCCAGGATTGTTCTTTAGTCGCTATGATCTTCTTCTTGAGTTATGAGGATACACTGTGTACATTTTTCATGGCCATGTCTTAGTCCTTTATATCATGGGTCCGCAGTATATATTTTGTAGCCATGTTCAATATTCTCTTATGACCAAGCCATTAGGGGAATTTTGAGGTCTAAAATGGGCCTCCTAAGAAAAATGTACAATCAAAACAAAAATTATAAGAACCAATAGGATTCAAGATGATGATAACCATGGGGGATGATCCACCATTTTTTATGTAAAAGGGTAAAAATATTAAAAAAATAATAAAATAATAAAACTACTCTTTCAACTCATATTTTCAAATTATTTCCCAAAGTTTTTACTCAAACTTCGAGCAGGAGGACTTGTTGGATGCAAAATTTAATTCATTGTCCAAGGAGTACCCATGTTGCATACTTTTAGTAGACCCTGCTACATGAAAAATGAGAAATACATGAAAAAAAGTGATTGCAATCACGTTTTTCATGTATTTCTCATTTTCATGTAGCAGCACCCATTGAAAGTATGAAACATGGGTACTCTTTGGATGAGGAGTTATATTTTGCATGCAACGAGTACTCCCACTTGAAATTTTAGTAAACAATTTGAGAGATAAGTTGAAAATATGAGTTGCAAAAGTAGTTTTTTCTTCTTTCCCTCTAAAATTTGATGATGTAATCAAATATTATTTTATTATTTCCACTATTATTTTATAATTTCCTTAGGAGGCCGATTTTAGGCCTCAAAATTCCCGTAATGATGGGTCTTCCTCGCGGATGTTATCGTCATAGATGAGACTTTTGCTTTAGTGTTTTATGATATGTGCTCTTGGCTTTACTTCCCCACTTATGCTTTTACCTCTGGCTTTGATTATAATGTATTGCGTACATCAGCTACTCATTCTAGCCTCATACATTAGGGGGCATCTGTTATCAACATATTTTTCTACCCCTACATCACTAACCCCTAGCCCTCATAGTTGGATGCCTTTTTCCTAGTTGGAGGGGCTTATTTTTTCTAGTTTTACCCTTAGCCGTATGGTATAAGGCGTGTGCCCACAACCAAGGGCCTTTAACTGCTACCTAGGCCTCTTGTGACTGTGGCTAAGGCCTTGATTCCTCTGTTTTGTGACAGCGACCAAGGAAACTTTCTAAAATCACTTAGTTCCTAGGATATTGCCTCGATTACTCACTGATTCGATTTGGCCAGGACTCATCCATTATAAGTTTCTCTAATTTCTCATCGTCTTGAGCATAAAAATTCATTGTCCTAGGACCTATCATTTACCTATTTATACTGGATCGATTGACAGGGCCAGACTAGTTTTGGAGAACCATACTTTTGTCGCATTAAGATCTTGATACTTTTCTGCTATCTTTCATCACCTTAAGAGGTTGTGAGGTCTTAGTTAATAGGAGAGTTCTCTTTATACTCATCCATCACATCTAGTGGGGAAAATCAATTAGATCACAGAGAGGAGATATTGTAACTGCTGGTATAGAAGTGTTGTATTATGTTTTGGTATTAATGAAGATATATGTTCTCTCTCTCATATGATCGTGTTTCAGTTTATGTGATTTATTTATCATTATATCATCATTCATATAACGATCTTCCGAAGAAGATCACTTGTTGTCCTTGTATGTTTGTGATTATGTGCAGGAATTTAGATTTGAAGCATATTGAGTAGATCGCTCAAGTGAAGCGCATGGGCTCAGCTTCAAACTCAAGATCCGTCCCCAACCTGTGAAGAGGCAAGGTACTCTTCTCTTCCTCATGTCATAGATCTGATCACATACTATCTGTGAATCATGAGGGATTGGGAGTCTTGGATATATTCTTGGTTGTGCTAGTACCCGTCTAGTGATCTATTAAACACGAGATCATGGAGAAACAACTCCTTGTAGTTCTATATGCAACAAATGCAATTCATTTTTTCAGTCCTATTAGGATTTTGAAATATTGAAGATTCAAATTGCAAGGGTTATTGTGGAGTATTTTGAAACAAAGAGGCTTCATTTTGAGATATCTGAATGTCTCTCCTCAATTCCAACTTCTCGATGTTCATTACCCATTATAGTTTCAAATTTACATTGTTAGCTAGGGTTGCCGTAGGATTTTTAGCAATTTCAACATTTTCTCGAACATTTCCTAATATGGATTCTTATTCATGCACGAGTTCTTCTATAAGACTTTCCCAAGTCTACTCGGCTTGGTTTAGACTTCTTATCACTAATAATTGAACTATCCCATGGTGACTCACTACTAAGGCAAGGTCTTTAGCTTTTTGAATTTTGCATACATTCTCATGTAAAACAAATTTAAAGAAGGGGATATTTAGGGGTAAATTTTTCCTCAAGTATTACATAATATTGTTGGTTTGTTTTTGGTTGAACTAGGTTTGATCTATATTATGCACCAACACAACTGTAAATCACTGGCCCTTTTGACAACAACATACAAGTAGATCACAGTCTCACCCGAAGTGACTATGGGAGGATGAAAAACCCCGTTTCTGCAACCTTGAGGGACTAGGGGATATGGTGTTATTATGCGTATATTTTCTTTAACATTCATGAACTACATCACCACATTTAAACATGCCATATAAAATCATAACTCAGCATAACGCTAAAATAAAATACAATCACAATAACAGCTTCGCTATAAAATATAATAAGAAGTATATACATCAAACACATAGTGTTACACCAATTTTTTGTCATCAAACCTGTTACTATTAGATGGACTAAAGTACACCATGTAAGGCCAATTTTACCATAGTAAAATTGCTTTCACTATGAAAAATAACCTAGTAATCCATAATTTATTAAGTTTTTTCTAGTCTAAACAGGAAACCCCATGAGAAATAATTGAATAAATCCTTTTTTTTTATTTTCCTCAAGGGATAATTAATTAAACCAATGTTTAATTAATATTCCTGGTCATATTTAACCCAAAACAGGAAAATTAATTAGATAAATCATTATTTATCTTATTATTTTTTAGGAATAATTATTTAAAACATTTTTTAAATAATACTCCATGTTAAATTTGACTAAATCATTTATAAATAATTGAATAAATCACTATTTACTTAATTATTACTCACCAAAATTATTAAAATAATAAATAAATCATTTATTTATTTATTATTTACAAATAAAGGGATTTGTCCAAATTCAAATTCTTTTTCTCTACAACAAAAATAATAAAATATTCCATAAAAGTTGGATCTAGATTTGGTTAATAATATTTTAATTATGTACCAATATCTAGACTAACTCAATATTTTTTTATAAATAGAAGGGTTTTTCCATTCATTCACTACCTTTTTTTGCCTAAAGATCACTCTGGATCTATACTTTTGGTCTAACTTTGATCCTCCATCATTGTCATATTTTCCTACTTTTTGCTTGTGAGCTCCCTTTGAGTTCCATTTTTGTTTGGGTTTTCTGCACCATCAAGAGAGAGAGATCTTAGATCTGAAGCGCTGAGGAAATACAAGAACCCATCCCATTGAGGAGGATTGGTAACATCTTTCAATTTTCGCTTCCCAGGTGTCACAATACAAATAAATCTTTAAAAATACTTGCCTTGTCCATTGGATGCATGGAGAAACTCTTGCTTATTATTTGTTGTTTAATGTCTTTAACTGCATAGATCTGGATTTATGTAGCATTTATTTTGATCACTAACTACAGATCTAAGGAAATTGACAGCCATCTTTGATGTTAGGGTTGTTTGTTATGCACAACTAAAGTGAGCATTTTTCGTACGCTTAATATTAGAATTCACCCTAACAACTGATGTCTACACAAGGGTTTATAAATACGATCGTTGTCATTTTTTCAGATCCCTACATGACCAGCTACTTCAACCCCTAGGATTTTTCTTTAGCTTCTTTTTTTGCATTTCTTGATGTTGTTTTTTACCTTTAAAACCCTAAAACAATAAAAATTCTTACTTATGTTTGTTTTTGGGCCTATTGCGTAGGTAATAGGTATCAGTCACAATAGAGACGACAACTTTTTTTGCAATCTACTCCCAAAATAGCCGGAAGTGCAGGTCGCACTTTTTGGGCCAAAACCTATGACCTCATCCTTCAGGAAGTGGGAAACAACCTGAAACCTATGACCTCAGCAAAAAACAGGTCAGAAACTGCGACCTGTACTTTTTGTGAGAATTTTTCCGTGATTTTTCTAGGTTTGTCTGGGCTACTGTTCAGGGTTGTCTGACCTCCCTCTCCACCTGTCTTGGACCTGTAATTTCTTATTTTTACTTGTCAAAGTAGGAACCAAGACCCTTAGGGCTTCAGTACACTTCCACCTTTTTAGGAGGAGTTTAGCTGAAGCAGGTCTTCTGAGATTTCAATGTGTTCAGCCCTTTTTCCAGATCTGAACGTGTACTTTCAAATCCATTTTACATTGGTTATTCATCCATCCAAAACACCTATTTTGAGTGTTTTTTGGTCCTCCTTTACGGTCCCAGTCGTTTCCCTTCAGGTTGTAGCCTTTCACCACCTTTTTTGTAGCACTTTTCCCTGTGGGTTTTTGTTGTTTTCTGCAGCTATTTCTAGCAGATCTGAATTTTATATCCCTTTCTCTCCCAACTTTAAATCCATTGGCCATTTTGTGTGTTTTGACTAGATTTCTCCTACCCATAAACTAGTTGTTGGGAAGCTCTCCTCCTTGGGTTTAAACTGATGCATCTTTAGCTGTTTATTTTCTGTCATATTTAGTTTCCTTTATTGTCATTTTTAGATTTATTTACATTTATACAACATATTTTTTATTTTTTCTCTACAAACGTATGTGCTTAATTAAAATTAACACACTTATCACATACACACACACCCTAAGTGAAGAGCACATAGTTTACACCGCCAAGCCAAGACTTAAACATTGTAATCAATTGATCCTACACCTCCCTGCCCTTGTTTACCTCTGTTCCTTATTGTGTTTCGTGTCTCTTTACCATCATTGTGCCCCCAAGGCTTTCATCCTAGAAACTCCAAGATCTTCATCCTCAGTTTTCGTTAAGATCCCTTTCACATTCGTATACTCATCATCCTATGGGTTATGGTTTCCCTTAGGGAGAGGCCAGCTCCTCTAGAATTTTTCCCCCTCTCGGCAGCATGTATCCAGGACATGGCTTGCCTCATGCCTTTTCCCAACCATATCCTCCGATGCTAGGGCCTACTTTTTCCCAACCTATTTACTATAATTTTTCTCAACCTCCTTATTATCTGTATCCGTAGTCACGTGCTCTAGCTCCTCTAGCACAAGCACCTCTGCCTCCCATGCCTTCTCAAGCTCTAGGTAATGTAGGAAACAATCCCCAAGGGAATATATCTGACACTGCAACTTGGAAACAGGGCGATCAGCCTAAGCAAAACAAGCCTCTTCACACGAATAGGCCTTGTTCTTGTTGTGGTGTCCATGATCACTATACCCATGATTGTCCCCTTTTTCCTTAGATGCATCAACTATGGGAAGCTCAAGTAGCATCTCGAGGACAACAAGCCTCTGCTTCGGTTCCTCCTAATGTTGCACCTACTCAATAGTTAGTGTTCACCAATCATTTCCCCCAGCTAGGATATGTGGCTACCCACCCCCCTAAAGGTCAGGCGGTCTCTCAACCTACTCCATCTCGTACCTCTTATTACCACACCCTTATCATGCACTCTAACCAACCCAATACCGTTGACCTCAACCTTTAGATTCGGTCCCGTCAGTACACCTAGCCCCCCGCAACGTCTGCTACCGAGCCCCCATCTTTTGGTCCCACAGAGCCTCTTTCGAAATCCAATGGCCCTTTACTGATCCCTTAGCCTAAGGAAAAGGTTCATACCTAGATCCCCAACAGACCATTACCCCAAAATGTTGCTTCTAGTAAAGCTTCCCATTCCAACAGTATAGTAGATGATTTGATGCAATCCCCTACCGCCATGTCTACGCTGGAAGTCCTCCAGTCATGCCCTTCACAACAAAAATCTCTACTAACTGCTATGGAAATTATGGATCCTTCAGATGATCATTTGATTTTATTTGACATTGACATGTTAGAACATCCCCCCCTTCCTGCCTTCATCACCTTCCAAATTCCTATTAAGATCTAGAATGCCAACGTCTCCCATTGTATCATTGATGAGGGGGCATCCACCTATGTGATGTTTATTTCGGTTTAGAAGCAACTTGGATCTCCTGAGTTATCCCCTTCCACTATCACCCTCTGTGTGTGGGATGGCCACTCTACCCAACCTCTTTGCATGTTCTGCAATTTTCCTATTACTCTTTCAGGTAAGATTATTTGTGTTGACGTTGAAGTTATTGATGCCCCCTTAGACAACAACATTCTATCGGGTCGTAGCTACACTTATGCGATGTCTATTGTCCCATCTGTGGTTCACTGTAATATTTGATTTCCTCACAATGGGAAGATTGTCACCATTGATCAGTTGACATATTACGAACAAAGTCTCAGACCTCTCCTAAATCCATCATCTCTTTGGTGGCGAATAAAGAAATAGTCGAACCTCCAACTAGTGTATCACCCGGAGTCTATAAATATTCCTCTTTTCTTGGTTCATTCCTTGGTCTCCCTCCTCTCATCTCAGAACCTAGATCATCGAATGTTTGCATGATGCAATCATCTCAGTCCAACCTCAAATGGACCGGCTTGACTAGCCAGCAGCCCCACCCTCCGTAACCTGATCCTAGTCCTTCGACACAATGTTTATGCCCCTCATCTGTAGCTGGTGTCCATGATCATATATATCCTCATGGAATGGTTACCACTGGCCTTAACCATCTCAAAGTTGTCTCGCCTGGCCATTACCACTCTAGTTAGATACTGTTTCTTGCTCCCCCTCCTGGAATATTTTTGGTACTTGTTATGGCTACCTTGTCTCTTCCTAACATGAACCTAGGGATCACAGTCTGGCACATTGATCCCCCAGCCACTATCCCGCCTGGATAGACCAAACCTTATACAGCTTTGACCTCGGTCCAACCAGTCGCCATGACCCCTCCCTTTTCTTTTCTGCCTCAGCCACCTCAACAGGAACCTACTCCTCTTGTGAAAGCCTCAAGTGAGAGGGGAAAAGCCCACAAGAAGGCACCTAAGGACAAGACCACCCAGACAACCTCTTCTCCTCCTCAGCCTCCAAACAGTACCCCTACATGTGTTTTTTTTTATGTTTTTGGTCATGCCACCCATACTTGTCTTGAATTGCCTCGTCTCAAGCCCATGGTCAATGAAGTGTTTCTGGAGTCTGACAACCCAGAGGTCCATGTCACTTTACCTGATTCAATCCCGAAACTCAAGTATTTATGAAAAAATCATCCTTGTGATTTATGTGATTTTCATGGCCACTATACTCACCTCTGCCCCCACCCCGAAGACTACCACACCTATTTGGAAGCAGTCTGCCAATTCGAGGCCAAGCGCAATGATTCCACCTCTCCCTTGTTTGTGAGTTTTTCTTCAGCAGAACCAGAGGGCACATCTGCTCCCATTGACATTCCCCGTCCTGATGTCGAGATGACAGAGCCTTCAGCCACCATTTTCTACCTATCATCATCTATGAGATCCATGGTGGAAGACCCCTCAAGTACTTCCCTTTCTGTTTCGCCTGACGTCCCTTCAGCGATCAACCTGGGCTCAACATCGGTGGATCCTTCATCTAATTTTTCTTTCGTCACTCCCCGTGACGATGCGCATGTGAACCTCACTTCTCATGATGATGAGTCAGGACTCAGGTAGCTTCGCCACGTGAGGTGGTCTTTCTTCCACCAATTGCCCCATCTTATATTATGATGACAACATTATGGAAGCAATCACCACCTCTCACTTTATCTATCCCCCCTTACATCGAACCCATGCATTCAAGCCACATACACCTTGTGTCCATTACATTGACACCCAATGTTTGGGTAAGGGGCACCCATATTTGAGAGTCTAGGAAAAGTGGTTCTCCACAACCCTCCTAGTGCATCTGGTCATGTCTACTCTAGTACCATTATTATTCCCCATTTAGAAGAACTTCTAGAGTCTCATATCACTTTAGATCACTCTAGGGATGATGCCCCTCATCATTCCTTCATCTTACATCAACAACCCAATCATTTAGAAATTTTTGTTAACCAACCTACGTGCTTTCTAGGTGAGCATTAGTTAATTATATCCAAATCCACTCTTTTGGATAGTGACACCATGTATGTAAACCCATAAATTTAGTCCATTTTATTCATATATATGTAGTACCAAAAGAGATTGGTAATCCCCCATTCCCTTTCTCAAACTGAATCTATCCATTCTTCCCTAAGAAGATAACCATAATGTAAACATATGGAAAACCACATCATAAAAATGTGTTTAGATTCCACTTTTCTAAATATATTTAGCATGACCATAGCATGATTGGGGACACCTATGCCCCTCAACCATAAAAAACCCCGCTCTCAGCCAAAAATAGCACTGAAACCCTCTTTCTCTGACAGGTCACACTTTTCAGGTCATTTCCTAGGATAGGTTGTAGCTTTCTGCTTAGTACCTGCTACCCAGGTCACAGAACAAACCTGAAAAAGTGTGACTTGGTCTGTTCCTGAGCTCTGGGTGCCTAAAATGATACTTTAGTCCAATGAATTGAAAGAGTATGGTTAGGCCTCTTGCCTGCAACTGATGGATCTTGATTCCAATGGTCAGTTTGTTCGCTATGCTTTCCACAACATTTATGCACTTTCCTCCTCTCTACATTCACCACAATTACACTTGCAAATGAATTAAATTGGTGGGAAAATGCCTTATTAAAAAGAGAAACAGTAGATTTCTCTTTTGCTAGCTACGACCAAACTACAGCTCATTTTTACAAACCGTCAGCACCATTGGAAAGCTCTCACTGAGATGGGTATCCTTTCATTTTTTGTGATTTGATACTTCACCCAAACACATTTTTTCCAAGAAGAGTCACTTCACCACTCCTCAAAATTGAATTTCTTCACTTGAAACACATGTACTTGGGGCACCACTTTCCCTTCATACCTTTCCATGCTCCTGTAGATTTCTGTCATGAATAACCATCTTATACTCATTATTTTATGGTCCCCACCGGGCCTGTTCTGTGTGGTAGCATCATTGAGTCGCCCTTTCTTATAGCATTCAAATTTAGTCATCATTACATCCATGGAGTCTTTCCCAAGTCCCTATGTATCCCGCCACAGCGTTCCATCCTTCATTTCTTTGTTCCTCTCTCGTGTCACACATTTTTGCCTTTAGTCATATTGTCCCCTATCCCCTCCGGTGTCGAGTCAGTAGCTGCTAGGTCATCCATGCCCTTTATGCTCTAACAAGGGAAGTCATCAACCCGCTACTCAGTACCCCCCATTCCACCATCATCCCTGGCATTATTCTATCAATCGCTTTACTGTTATCCCTTGTGCCTTAGTTGAGGATCCCTTATTTCCTCACCTATGGAAGACATCTATTGGGAAAAATACTAAGAGGGGGGTTGAATCAGTATTTAGAGCTGACTGAAAATTTTTTACTTTTTCTTTCTCTTAGAACCATACGCTACTTTACTGAACCCAACTCACATATACACATGGATATCCTTAAGAAAACTTGCGTATGTCTAGAGATCTTATTATGCATTTAATTCTTTACTTAGATCATTGCATTATACATTCATCAGATGTTTAGTAAGCAGTGAGCATGTGCAGTAATAAAAGAATAAACCATCACACATAAGAAACACACATGAACACCAATATTTAAGGTGGAAATGCAATTCGGGAGAAAACCACTGCTGTTGTCGTCTCTATCTTCAATATTTATTATAAAGAAAACTTCTTACAATTTTGTACTGGTGCAGACTCATACCAGCACGCAGGCACCCACCTGCAGAAGGCTGCAACCTTCTCTCATTCTCCAGCCACTACTGGAAGGGAGCTCCAACCCCCTCACTGAAGGCTTCGACCCTCAGCACCACCATGGACCATGTTTCATCAATTTTCATACTGGATCCAACTGCTTCCACACAACATACCTTGTAGGCCACTTTTCATCAGATTTTCATACTGGACCCACTCCATACATCAAACTGAAACTTATAACTCCATCAACCAATCAACCAACAACTTGATCTTCAATCAACATAATCAATAGCATATTCAACATTCAAAAAACCCAGAACTGTATGAATACATCATTGACAGATAGCAGTAAAACAACAAAACTAATCAAACATTTCATTCCACACACTTTAGCAAAACCTTAGATTCCATACATGCTTTTACTTCACTGAATCTGTGTATATACGCGCTTTCACAGAGACAAACCTGCGTATACGCGCTTTTGATGAAACAAACCTATGTATATACACGCTTTTGCTGAGATGAACATGCGTATAGATCTGTAAATTTTTAGAACTATGCAGCTCTTAAGAACAGATAACTCAGATTTCACCCTCTACTTCAGCAAAGATTCACCAGATCACAGATATAAACATTCCATAAAGAGATCTAGAAAATACAGTCATTTTAGATCTAGAGATCCCTTTTCATCATTTTCTTCATAGGTACATTATTAATTCAGATCAATCAATAAAATGTTACCCATTCCATGCATAAATACTTCAAAGTGAAGTATTCATTAAAACCCAGACTTCAGAATAGATATGCAGATACAAACTTAACCCTAAATAAACATTGATTCAAATAGCATATGCTACTTTTCTTTACTAAAGCTGCATACATACACGCTTTCCTGCACATCAACCCAAGTATACTTCTGTGTATTTTATTCTTCAAAAACCCTCACTGCCATATGCGATTTTCATGTAGCAAACCTGCATATATACGTGCTTTTGTTGAAACCAACTAGCATATAGATCTGTAAAAATAAATTTTGCAGAACAGGCCAGATCTATAAAACTTACCCAGATTTATTCATTTAATTCAGTATACTTGCGCCAGTTCTTCACCATCCCTTCAGCAGGTCATTCTGGAGATTCATCATCATCAAATATAGAGATTTTGAACCATCATTATATCCATGGGTGCATCATAGATTCAGATCTAACAATTAAGAACAGAGTTCATCCAAATAGATATCTCTTAAAGAGATCTATTTATTAACAACCCTTACACAAGCACACCCTTGCACTATGATCTTCTTCTCCTTATATATATTTAGCCTTTTTCAATACCATGAGTGAAAACCACTCATCTGCTGATGGTATTCCTGGACGGGATCAAATAGATAATTCAACACTCAATACGTGGGCCAATACCATGGTAATGTCCCATGGTTTTATAATTTCAGAGCGCAAATAGGCATACACTACTTGGTACGTACTTTTCCGCTTACATACGCTACTTTTCCTTTACAAACCCGCATATGCTTTGTGACATATCTTATTCATCATTACTCTGGCACTTCCTAGAATTTCTTTCTTTGTTACTTCTGAACTGCTCTGTAGATACATCATATTTACATTATTAACAAATAGGTTGCTATCCAAAGTCAACTCATCAAGTTAGTTTCCATCAAGGACAAATTCATCAAGTAGGTTGCCATCAAGGACAACACATTGCATCATATTGCCAACAACCTCCTTCCGTTGACATTACCTTATTCATTCTAGAAGATAGGTCTAGAGGGTAGTGTGCCTTGGTTCTAGCTTCCACTCTTCTTCGGTGCCTTGGATCAGGCAAAGGGACCCTATATTTCCCTTTGACTTGATTTTTTCTCAGTTCCAGCTCTTTATGGCATGATCGAGATTCGTATACTTTATGGTTCAGTGATGCAGTAGATTGTACCAGTGATTCTTGGGTGTGTGTGAGATGTTTCAAACCTCATGAGGGTGTGGCCCTTTAGGTATCCCCCCACATGCCCGGATGACCTCTCTACTACAGCCTTTGATGCAGCTCCATATATTTGATGGTTCCAACCTCAGCCGCTTGCAACACGTTTTAGTTTGCATGTATCATTAATATTTTCAGAGCCCTTTCCTGTTTTACAGGGCCTCTTTGGTTGTACTTATATCTCATGTAATCAGATATTATTGTATAAGTCCTAGCTGTTGTCCCAGGCACAATATGTATGTGCGATACATTATCATGTTTTTATCTAGCCAATGTTTATGCCAAAATGTACTATATAGTTTAGTCCCTTGTTTTTTGGATGCATCATTATTTTTACTTTGTTATCTCAGTAGGCATAGTTATACCTCCCATGCCTCATGTAGAACAGGTACTCACTCATAAAAGAGACTTATCACACCTGTAAGTCTTGCCTCCTCAGGGTCTTGTCCTTTCACGCTTTAGTCTACCTTATATTTCTCTCTCTCTCTCTAACTCCCCCTTCGATGTCTAGTGATTGAGTTCTTACAATGTACTTTGGTCATACGATTAGCTCCTAATACTCGCACACTGGGGGGCAATCTATTACACCAATTTTTGATCATCTAACCTGTTACTATTATATGGACTAAAGTACACCATGTAAGACCAATTTTACCATAGTAAAATTGCTTTCACTATGAAAAATAACTTAGTAATCCATAATTTATTAAGTTGTTTATGGTTTAAATAGGAAACCCCATGAGGAATAATTGAATAAATCCTTATTTGTTTGATTTTACTCAAGGGATAATTAG
Organism: Pinus albicaulis; assembly: GCA_034641835.2. Classification (NCBI taxonomy): domain Eukaryota; kingdom Viridiplantae; phylum Streptophyta; class Pinopsida; order Pinales; family Pinaceae; genus Pinus; species Pinus albicaulis. The sequence continues at coordinate 258,576,431 of CM076582.1, read as the reverse complement.
TTAAAAGAATGTTTAATTAATATTCCTAGTAATATTTAACCCAAAACAGGAAAATTAATTAGATAAATCATTATTTATCTTTTTTTTTTAGGAATAATTATTTGAAAACATTATTTAAATAATATTCCTTGTTAAATTTGACTAAACCATTTATAAATAATTGAATAAATCACTATTTATTTAATTATTACTCAACCACATTGTTAAAATAATAAATAAATCATTTATTTATTTATTATTTACAAATAAATGGATTTGACTAAATTCAAATTCTTTTTCCCTCCAACAAAAATAATAAAATATTCCATAAAAGTTGGATCTATATTTGGTTAATAATATTTTAATTATGCACCAATATCCAGAATAACTCAATATTTTGTTATAGATTGAAGGGTTTTTTCCATTCATTCACTACCTTTTGCTACCTAAAGATCACTTTGGATCTATACTTTTGGTCTGAATTTGATCCTCCATCATTGTCATATCTTCCTACTTTTTTCTTGTGAGCTCCCTTTGAGTTCCATTTATGTTTGGGTTTTCTGCACCATCAAGAGAGAGAGCGATCTTAGATGTGAAGCGCTGAGGACATACAAGAACCCATCCCATTGAGGGGGACTGGTAACATCTTTCTATGTTCCCTTCCCAAGTGTCATAATACAAAAAATTCTTTGAAAATACTTGTCTTGTCCATTGGATGCATGGAGCAACTCTTTCTTATTATTTGTTGTTTAATGTATTTAACTGCATGGATCTAGATATATGTAGTATTTATTCTGATCACTAACTCTAGATCTAAGGAAATTGATATCCATATTTGATGTTAGTGTTATTTGTTATGCACAGATAAAGTGAGATTTTTTTCATACGCTTACGATTAGAATTCACACTAACACATAGGGACATAAACGGTTTCTTTATATAATACATTTTTGAATAACAAACAATCCTTAACATGTGCACTAAGTTGTAGGTCTTCTGCACATTAAGCTACAAACTCAGGCCTCTATGCACTCAGCTACAAAGCTTCTTCCTTGCTACAAAGCTACAGATCACCTAACACTCATATAATTTAATCATCATGTCACATGTCTCAAAGCTACATTTATTCTCTTTATATAAAGTTACATTGAAGGGCTATATCATTACAATACCATGGTCCAAAGACCATGGACTCCCTAAAACAATCAACTATAGCCTAATACCCATTCAAAAATTGTGTTCTTTACAAAAAGGAGGGGCTTGAACCACCCCAAAGCCCTCAATACCACACGGTATATTTAAAATATTTGATTGCGTGATTCACTTCACATTCCTTTGCATTCTCAACTATGTGCTCTGTCCCACAAAATGATGATTCTTTGCCAAAATCTAGGCCATGTTGGGTTGTGCCCAACATCCCCCAACACTCACATGTGACTTATCTACAGTCACTCTACTGATTTTCATCTAATTTTTGCTGCAATGTTGTTGTATGCATTGTTTAATTGCTACAAAATTTCTGTGGCATACTTTTTTTCACTGCGCACTTCTTCTAGTAGTGCTTGTGTCACTAGTCATGTAGTCTTCGGCAAAAATGTATTTTTTCAGAAGCTCTTGAAGCTTCCCATCCACTTCCTGAGATAGTTGGAGAGCCTTATCCTACCATTGTTGTGTTCTCTCTGTCAAAACCTGCTCGTCCCTTCTTAGGTCCTCTTGTTCTTCTGGAGGTCCTTTCCGTCACTTATATTGGTGAGCTTCTGTCAAACTGGTAAGGCCTTCGCAGTTGCCTGAATTTCCTCCACCTTTTTTTTCTTCTCTTGAATGTCTCCTTGTAGTTTATGTCAATTTATATCTTCTTGCAGTGAATTATAAATCTAAAAAGCCTCATCCAATAAATTTCCATAGTTTGCCACTGTTGCGGAGATACCTACTACTATAGCCTTTAGGTCGATATCTCACTACTCTCATACTTCTAATGGTGTGGTTGAATGCAGCTTCATATGCAGTTCACTGATATTCATTTCATATGAAAATTTAACTTCCCCAATTTTCTCGTTATACCCTTTTACCACGAGGCCAAGCTTCGTGACCGTTTCCTCCACTAATTCCTCTTCTCAGACATTGATGTCTGAAGCCTCCCTCCATGTTTCTTTGACCACTTATTTCAATTTTTGTTGTTGCTACACTACCTGATCCTTTTCTTGGATTGCTTGGTCGAGCCTCACCTTCATCGAAGCTCAATATCTTTCTAACTAAATGTTCACATTTGAACTAAACTTCACATGATGCTTGAGCTCATCTATTATTTCTTGATGCAGCTGGTGTAATCTCTGCAATGGTAGTGTCGCAATGTTCATGTTGATATTTCTCTATTCTTTTCATTGTTTTTGTACCTTGGCAGGGTCAAATTTCAAGGATTTGACAGGTATCTGCATCATCTGCATCCCAAGTGTAGGCAATATTAGTATCTCCTCTCCAATATTCTCCACTATTTGCACTGGTTGTTTAACTATTTGCGCCAATAATTTAAATTCAGTGATGATGTATTTGACACCGATTAGAAGTGCACCATAGAAATATTCTAACTTGTTACAAGACTCTGTCATTGCCTCTTCAATTTTGTTCCTAATTTTCTCCAAGTCCCCATCAGTGAGGGCTAGTGGAATTATATCCTTCGTTTTATCTACCTTTTACTTATTTTTTATCCTTGTGGCAGCTTTTCCCTATGCCTTCCTCTTTTCTATCTCTTTCTTCTCAGACTCCTTATGTTGATCACCTCCAAGAGGATCCTAATGATCCTTATCGTGTTTCTCCTCTTAGTCTACCTCTTGCTCATCCTTATCTCTACCTTTCCCACACGGTTCCCCCTGCTTCACTATATCCTCCTCTATTTGACTATCTTCTGCCTCTTTATCCATCATAGTCATCCATTCTGTGGGACACTATTGTATTAATGCTAAGATATCATATTCTGTTACTAAATATGGTAGAGAATTCCATGTCTTTGTCGCATCTCTGTGAGCCTGTATATAGACTTTGTGAAAATCTACCTTGAACTTCGGAACAAAGCTATACTATTCATATAATCTTGGCGAAAGGCAAGGGTGTTGGTTGACCAACATGTGGACTTCCATATGATATATCATAAAAAAGTTATGTTCTCCTGTGTTCTGAATGGTTTATTGGTATACCACAGCGAGGCATACTTCATAGCTTTGCAAAAATCTGAAGCCACTGGAGGGAACTTCGAGTCCTCTGGATATTTCCATGGCAACATAAATATTATTAAAATTAACCACACATGATGGAATGTCGTATGTTTCTCCTAGACTTCACAGTAGTCATCCAAAAATTCCTTGAAAAGGTATCTCACCCAGTTGTACTGAACCCCGTTGGTGCACGGTGCAGGTAATGAAACCACTACTTCATTGAATTCATTAGCCTGACACTTCCTCATGATATTTCCAGCTATTATGTATGCATTGAAGTGAACTCCCTGGTCATTGATTAAATTAATTTCGCATCCTCGCTTCCCATTTATGAATCCAAACTTCTTCATGTTTTCAGCAATTGATTTATCCTGATATTTTACAAAAAATTCTTATGTGGGGTCCTATCCTTGATATATCAACCTTGTAATCCTCCATATTATAATTGGATAGATAGGGATCCTCTTCCCCATCCAAATACATCCATCATGTATTAGCATGAGTAGTTGTAAGACACAGGCTGTTATCCCAAGATTTCTGCCAAAGTAAAGTACATTCAACATGTTTATTAAACTAGACTTCTCCAACCCAGCCACCCACTGTTGCGGTCCTAGCCTTGTCACACCACTTTTTGGGTAGTGTACATGCCTTAGATACTTGTTTGGTGTGAACTATGGGAATTTTTTTCTGTCATTGAAGTCCAAGTCCTAAAACTTTGGCTGCGTAATTTTCCCCATAATTTCTCCAGCAAAAGGCACTTTCTTTGGAAATAGAGGTGTAAAGGAGCCATACTTCACATCCTTTTTTTCTTTCACTGGTTTTGCATTTGGTTTTCTAGGTGGAATGTATGGTGGAAGAGGTGACAAAAATGCTACACTTTTTGTTTCCATTTGCACTTGCTCTGATTCTTCATTATTTTCTTTGACTTGTTCAAACTCCTCCTGAAGTTTAACAAGTCTCTTGTCCTATTTCTTCTTTTTTATTTCTTCCTTGGTTGGTTTCTTTCATGGATATATGGGGTGTCTGGTTTGTGGTGATGTTGTTGTGGGTGTAGATGCTACGACAAACATCTCAGATGATGTTATAGGTGTATCAGGGACTGTTACATCAGCTTCTTCCATGATTCCTTCCAAACCGTTCTCTTTGAATATGTGAATGAATTCTTAGTATTCATGTGACAACACAACTTTTGCAAATTTTTCAACTTCTCCACACTATCATAGATCGAATTATAAATTCAGCAAAGTGCCAAATCTCGACGTGACATGACTTTTTATAAAAATTCTGAACTTATAACCTTATCATTAGCTTAGGTTGTGTTAATATTTTTTTCATTAATTACATATCTATCCTTGGATCTGCCAATGTGTCTTCATAAACGCAACTTTCTATGCTTTTAACGTTAATTTTTCCCCTTTTAATGGTCATATTTTTCCGGCAAACTTCGATGCATCCCATATTTTCGCAAAAAACCATTCTTACATTGTGGCTCCTACAAACTTCGACATAATCGAGGCTGTAGATAAGTAACTACCTACGTTGATCTCTTTCTGCAGTGTATTTTATAGTCCATTGCCGACTTTCAACTACAGGTGGCACCAAGAATTTTCTGCTTTCTTCTTCAAAGTGAAGCTATGGGGCAGGGTTGTCCCTATACAAATTCAATCTACTTCCATTTACTCTTCCTGGAATCAATTCTCCATTTAGCTTTACTAATTGAACTGCGCCTCAATAAGTAATATGCTTAATAATTTATGGGCCCAACCAATGCATTTTTAGTTTTCCTCAAAATTTACAAACTTACTATCATAAAAGAGAACAAGGTATCCTACCTTTAACTTCTTCTCCTTGATATGTCTGTCATGAATGGAATTTTATCTTACTTTTTGTGCCTACTGATGAAATCATACTATAAATATGTCTTCGTACAAAGAAAGCAACTGTGAAATTATTTCCTCCATTTTATTAGGGTTTGGCATATATGTAGAAGGTACAATCCTAATGTTAGGCCCATTGTACTCCATGGGCATCACAACTTCTTGCCCACAAAATAACCTGAAGGGCATAACTTTATTGAGTGTCTCCTCATCCCAGTAGTATCCTATTGCTATAAGCATGGGTTCCTTCTATGATCCTATGTTTGCCTTATTTGTCTTTAATGGCTTTGTCATGTCTAGAATCTCCAATTCAGGTCTAGTTACTCCGTGGTATCCTTCTGATTTTTTCATTTTGATGTTGCGAGGATCTTATTTTTCATATGAATTAATGTTATAACATTCCAGTGTATTTTCTATCTGTTCAACCCAAGCAGGTTATTTCCATGTTAGTGAGGTTACATTCTCAAATATCATCTTCTTGATTATCTAAAGGGCCAATCCTCAAAGCTAAATGTTAATATGAAACCATCCACCATGTCCACCCAGTTCACAATTCCATGTCGAAGCTTTGTTTCTAGATTCCAATTCTCTGGGATTGTTTCCAATTTATTAATGAATCCATGCACTCATTCCTTCTCTGGAGTCTCCTTCTATGTTGTAGTGCATAGGTGGATATACTTCCTAGGATTACTTTCACCATCATATTTTATCTCCAATTATGTTTCTATCTGTCCAAACCTTATCCACATCAATCTTTGACATTCCTTCCAACCTTATATATTCTTCTTGTGTCCATTCTACCATCAAGCAAGGGTAGCTTCTAGGGCTACATCCAAGGCTACAATATTTGATTTTCTAGAACTTTCTCTTCATACTCATTAAGAAAAGTATTTGTATCACCTAGACCATCATAAGAAGGAAGCTTACATACCTCATATATTATACAACAAAGTGATTTTGTCATTCTTTCACATCACATTATAGACACTTCATGTAGCCTATTTTGTTAGTTCTCGAACTCTTCTTATGAATCTGAGGTAAAATAAATATCATGTTCCCAACTCAACTTTCCCTCTACAATAGGGTTAACATAATTTTGTTTCTTTGTTGTTATTTGATAGATATGATCTATGTCATCTGCAGAGTGTTCTTCTCTGATTGGTTATGTGTATCGTACTCCTTCTGATGTATCCAAGGGAACAATTACCCTCATATTTTTCCCTTAAAATATCCATCAGGGGAATTTTGAGGTTTAAAATGGGCCTCCTAAGGAAATTATAAAATAATAGTGGAAATAATAAAATAATATTAGATTACATCATCAAATTGTTTAGGGAAAAGGAAAAAAAAACCATTTTTCTACTTATCTCTGAATGTGTTTACTCAATTTTGGAGTAGAAACACTCATTGGATGCATAATTTGATTCCTCATCCAAAGAGTACCCATTTTTTATACTTTTGATGGACCTTGCTACACAAAAAATGATAAATAAATGAAAAAATGATTACAATCACACTTTTCATGTATTTCTCTTTTTTTGTGTAGCAGGGTCCATCGAAAGTATGCAACATGGGTACTCCTTGGAAGAGGAATTAAATTTTGCATCCAATGGGTAATTTAACTCAAAATTTTAGTAAAACATTAGGAAGATAAGTTGAAAATACAAGTGGAAAAAGTAGCTTTATTATTTTATTATCTTTTAATCTTTTTACTTTTTTACTCCAAAAATGGTGAATTATCCCCCATGGTTGACATCATCATCTTGAATCCTATTGGTTCATATACATTTTATTTTGGTTGTACATTTTTCTTAGGAGGCCCATTTTAGACCTCAATATTCCCCTAATGATCTGTCTCTTCTTTAGATAAATTATAGCCAAATTATCGAATGCCCGGCCAATTCTAAGCAATGCAGGATAAGGGTTACTGTCATTAACAATCCCTATTACTTCAAAATCATCAATAGTGCCAACTCCTTCAATATCTATAATAACACCTCGTAGTCTTCCCATAGGAAATATATTTTGTTTATTTGACATCCTTAACTGAAAAAGTGACCACTGTAGCTTCAACTTACCCATCAATTCCCATGTCTGCTTCATCAAGACGTTAGCATAAAATCCCAGATCCAGAATAACTTGATCCATCTCATATTCTCCCATCTATGCACTAAGCCTCATTTCTCTTCTGGTTCTCTTCTATTGTTGTAAATTATTGACTGCACACATCTCACTTTGCAGTGTTTCTTTGGATGCACAAGAATCTATCGATTCCCGAAGCCCTTCTACAACCTTTTGATCTCTTAACAAATTTATACAATTATATAGAAAAGAATTTAAAATACTTACTTGATTTGTTGGCTCCTGATCTTGCATCGAAGCTTGATCCTGTGTCAAAGCTCGGTACTACATCAAAGCTAATGACACATTGCAGTTATTGGGCTTTGGTTGTGCACTAGATTTCGAAGCTCCAACATCCATAAAACTTCACTTTTCTTCTATAAATACTTCTTTTTCTTTCAAAATATCAAAAATCAGAGATTTTTTAGTGCTCTTTCTAACCCATGTACTTTGAGATTATTTCTTTCCATCCACTTTATCTCTACCAATCGTAGCTCCACTTATGGTGACAATACTAATTCGAGGTTCATTGGTCCTCCTTTTAGAAGTCATCATTTGAATATTATTTTTTGGATGATGATTCCTTTTTTCTTGCATCTTGCTATAACTAGAGCACATTATTCAATTACATGATCAAAGGATTTGCAATACATACTTGTTATTGTGGGGTTTTGGAATTCTCTCGAAAAATGACCTGGTTGGTTGCAATTACATCAATTGATCTCTCCACGTCCTCAAAGAACTCCACCACCTCGACCTCTTCCTTGGTAACCTCCTTGGCCACCATGTTTTCCATTATCCTCATATCCATGCTTTTCTACTTACATTCTATAAGCGTCAATATTTCTCTTCGTCATTATTTCATAAGCCCGATAATTATTCTCATGATATCCTACTGATTTACATAATATGTAAAATATGTTCCTTGGAGTCTTCACATATTTTTGAACCAAGTAATAGTATTCTGAATGATGTTGGCCTCTAGTCCTACATATTTCACACCATAGGCTGGATCCTACATATAAGAAATTTCGTGCCTGACCAACCATGTAACCCCTGAAGATGGGGCATTATTCTTTAGAATGGCCCTCTAACTCCATACACCACACTTCTTATGTAAATTCTTTTCCGTTCTTGATTTCTTGTATCTGTAAGGCTAGGTTCTCCGACACTCTTTGAATCTGTTGCATGCCTACATTAGTATCTCTTATAGGAAAAGTGTTGAGCCCTGGTATTGCACCAAGAGTGGTGCAACTCCTAGGGGCTGCCCTAATTTACTTTGTCAACTCGAGGCTTGTACAAAATTGGAGGTGAAAGTGATATATATACAGCAGATGCATTCTCTTCATGTCATCCTCTTTCGCTTTATGAATGGGTTCTATTTCTAATGGTTCTTAGTGAAGTTTTTCACACTTCAATGAAACTAAACTAAATTGTAGAAAGGAAAAAACATAAGGAAACTAAATTAAATTTTAGAAAAGAAATGATAGGAATGAAACTAATTTAAATTGTAGAAAAGGAAATGATTGAAAAGAAACTAAGCTAGACTACTGAAAAAGAATGGTAGGAATGAAACTAGTTCTAAACCGCACTTAACTTATCCTATGATCTATCTACCATGATATCATGCTTCTAACCATGCAACTATTCATGATATAACTAAAATTTAAAAGGTTTCGCTTGCAGTTTGGGGAAAAAAGGGCTAAAAGAGGCTAATGGAGGGCTTAACACATGAAACGAGGCTTAGAAGTGGAAAGAGAGGGTGTAAACCTTATAAAACCTTATTATAGCGTAGAAAATGCTTTTGGAGTGGAATATTTTGAAAAATGAAATGGTGGAGAAGCGGGAGTACAGTTCGAGAGTAGGAGCGAAGTGTGAATTGCGAAAAGGTAAAATCTACGAAGTGCGATGGAGTAAATATTGCAATGTGTGAAATGCGATATCACAATCGGTGGAAACAGCAGTATGTATTAATGAAAACCACTAAATGATGCGAAGTGTGAAATGAGATGGAGATAAAGCGAGGAAATGCGATGAGGCAAATGTTGTGAACTACAAATTGTGATGTGGTAAATGTTGCAGAGCGCGATATGCGATATCTCAATATTTCAATCGGCAAAAAGAGGGGTAATTGTTAACGAAACCAAATAACGAGATGCGATTTTCGATAAGGTAAAAATGTGGGATGGGATTGCGATAGGGATGACATGGCAGTGGGACTAGACATGGAGTGTGATCACAATATCGCAATCAGCGTTCAGAAGCAGTAAGTCTTAAGGAAAAAGGCAAAAGTTGTGATTTGCGATCTGTGAAGTATGGTAACGGGGATTTCAATGAGGAAAGGAGGAAGATGAGTTTCAATGGTTTTCCAGGCGTTTAACGTTAAAGTAGTTAGGACAAATAAAAATAAAGGAATAAGGTAGGTTGAATGGTTTTAAGTGTTTTTATGAGTTAAAAGGTGGGCATGGTAACTCCGATGAGAGAAAAAAAGAAGGAATGGAGGCGTAAGGGCAAGGTTTGGGAGCGTAACAGAAATATGGAAGGAAGATAGAAGATGAAGTGGGAAGTGCTGGAAAACTTCTCCTGGGCTATGCTACCCATACCTGCAATCAACCTACCTATTCATGCAAGAAAGGAAGACTATATTTTCATGAAAATATAAGCACTGATCTAATCTATTTCCAAGAAATCATAATCAAGAAAGAATTTTTGGTCTGTGGGGAAAGTTCGACCCTCCTCGAGCTCTATTGACAGAGTTGAGATGGGAAGGTTGGCCTCACATATTTATGGAGTTTATCAACTATTCTATGAGTCGGTAAGAATATTAAATCTATAGCAAAAGACAACGGGAAGAAAACTAAAACATCAATAAAAATACCAGCAAACTAGCTAAATAATCAAAAGAAAAACTAGCTAAATTACATGAAAGAAAAGCATGAAACAATAGAGGAGTTGAGGCACATGGGTTGGGCCCTAACCCATGAGCCTAGCTCTCTAGAACTAGATCAATAAAATAGCATCTCTCTACTAATTTCATAAAAAATAACAGTTTGTTACATCCATAAAACTTTTAACAAAGCCTAATGGATTTACAACAAAAATTTGAATCCAATGGAATGGAAGTGGGATGGAATGGAAGAAGAAGTGACTAGAATCAATTCACTGGCTAACTAAATAAATAAATAACTAACTAACTCCCTACTAGCTCTAGCTCTGCTATATTTATTCTCCAACGAAGCTACCAACAGCTCCCTTGAAAATTGTGATTGAGTCCACTTTGACTCCAAGTAAACATAGATTGAGTGCCCTTCGTCTTTAGTTGCTTGGCTGCCTCTTGGAATTTGATTTGCAGGAGACTCCAAGTGAAGTATGGCTTGAGTGAACTTGGTCTTGAGTTGCTTGGCTGCCTCTAGAATTCGAATTTTTGGAGGGGGATCTCATGAGGATTGTTTGGCTGCCTTTGAGAGTTAAGGAGGGTGGACAATCCGCTTGAATCTCTTCAAGATTCCACCCTAATTTCATGATTTTGTGCTCATTTATTCTCCAATCCTGATCTTCTAGTGGAAGGGATCAAGTCTCTAAATCATCTCCTTCTCCAAATCTATATAATCTTCCAAATATTCTCACAATATTCTACAAAAATAACCAATATTAGGAAAAAATGTGCAACTACCTTTAATCCTTCCTAAGAACATATTAAAGCATAAGAAAACATTATTAAGTGTAGAAGGAGAGACTTAATATATCATTTTATGTGCATAAGGAAGGTATATGGGCTTAAGAAAGCTTATATGGGCATTATTTTATGTCTAATTTAGAGGCTCATCATCACCCCCTACTGAAACTATTACTCATCCTCTGAGCAACCTATTCATCCTCCCTGCCTCACGGTTCTTCCTCCGTGTTGGGTTATTTTATTTTTTGTTTATTTTCCCATGCGCTGCTCCTCCTGCTGATCTTCCTGCTATTCTTCTTGCATTTTTTCTCATAGGTGCTTCATGGAGGTCCTCAGATGCCTTAAGAAGTTATATTTTTCATGCCAATGGGTGGTTGATCCACCTTTTATTTGATTTTTTCTTTTCTTTTCTTTTCATTTTTTTTTCTTTTTATTTATTTTTTCCTTTTCTTATTCCATGCAAAGTAAATTCATAGTTATTTTTTTTTTAATTTAGTTCACCCTTGGTTACCCCTTGGCATTCCTTGTCTTCTATTACAATGAACTTCTTACTGCTCACTTTCTCAAGTCCTTTTTTTTTTCTTGTTCCTTTTCTAGGTGGAAAAAGTGAGGCTAGTTGCTAGATAAGGCTGAGGTTGCTCTGCTACTGATTTTTTCTATATACAAACTTTCCTTCTCACACATTTTAATGTTTTATTAAGCTAAAATGGATTTGAAGAAAGGGTTAGATTATTGCATACATGAGCCTTACCACTGATTTGTTTTCTCATGTGATATTGAAGCTACTGATATGGCTGTTGAAGTTGTTTTGAAGCTGCATTTGATAATTTCCTTGAGGTCCTTTTGGAGCTTCTGAGAATAAGAGGAGGAAGTCCAAGTTTGACTACCTTTCACTAAAGTGTTGACCAAAATTTATTTTTGTGCCAACATGCTATTTTCTACTTGCAAAGGTTGGAGAGCACCTGCATTCATTAGAAAGAGATACATGGAGAAATACAATTTTTTTCTCTCTTTTTTTTTTTTTTGAAGGCCTACTAGCTGCCTTAATGAGGTTTTCAATGAGAAGGTCTTCCTAGGTGCCTCAAAGGAGGTTTTCACCTAGGATATTTTTTTCCCCTCTTTTTTTTCAACCCAATGACCACCCCATGGAGGTTTTAAATTAGTAAGCTAATCTCACACACCTCAAAATAGGTGTTCACTTGAGATTTCATTGTTTTCCATTTTTTTTCTCATTTTTTTTCTTTTTCTTTTTCTTTTTTCAGTTTCCTACTCTACTTGAAAAAAAGAAAACCTTTTTCAAATATTGGAATACTTCCAATGGAGCCATGTGCACATCAAGATGACAGATAAAATCAGGTGCACACTTGGAATACATGTTTTGACATGTACTTGAATATAAGAGATGAATTTCTTTAACTGGGATTGTATCAAGTACTGTTGGAGAAGAGTGTTTTGCTACAACTTAATGACTATTTGGAACCATATGTCAATATAGTTTTGATGCCCCAGGTTCGCTTTCTAAGTTGGATCACCTTGGATGTCCTCTTCTATTATGGCAGTCAAATCTTCCTCTTTTTGTTGATTGTTCTCTTAAACACATGGAGGAAATCCTGGTAAACATGAGGGAACTCTCTCAACATCTAATTTTGATATCTACTCTTCATTAAGTGCAAGACTTGATTCTTTTATCTCCTCATTCGAATCTCTTTCTCCTTGAGGTTGTCCTGCAATGACATTAAGAAGGTCTCTTCTTTGCAATATATTTCTTGAACTAAGATGTAAACCATTTAGATCAAGAGGATATGTTGGGTAGTGTTGTACCTCAACATTGTAAGTGGGCTGAGATACTTCATGGTGTGGGTTTGGAAATGGTGGTACGGGTAGTTTAGTGGGGGTGGATATATGATATGGATGTGGTTGAGGCTATGATTGTGGTGGATGTGGATGGTATGGTTAACATGGAGTTGGGTATGGAGGATATGGAGGGAAATATTGAGGATATTGTGGATTTTCCCAATAAGGAGCTTGCCAACCATGTTGCCAAGATTAGTTTTGGGATTGAGATGGCCAAGTTTTCCAAGGAGGGAGTGTGTCCCAATTAGTTTGAGATGGATTTGAATAAGCTTGAAATTGTGAAGTAGGTCCTTGCATCATATCAAATTGACTAGGATGCTAGGGTTTCCTTGGAGCTACATAACATAGCTTCTTCGGTGATTGCCTTGCTCCATTTTCTTCTTGGTAAACTTATTTAAACCCCGGGAATGATGAAAAAAATTTAGTAGCATATGATTATGAATGGATAACAAAAATATCAGCATCTTCTTTTTGCTCATTTTACATTCTTAACATTTCTACTTGTTCACTTAGATTTCCAAGAATTTATGTTTTAAAGTTATCAAGCAAATTTCCAAGTTCATTTTTCCTTACCAATGTTGATGTTGATTTAATTTATCTTTCCCTTCCTCTCGATATGTGCTTGCATGTTTCAAAAATTTCTTCAAATGACAATTGGTATACATCTCCTCTACTCATGAGATTAAGGAGATCAATCCACTCATCCATAATTGTTCTAAGTAAGAGGTTTTTTAGTGTGTCAAATCCTAGATGATGCAATTTTTCCCTCTTAACATTATACATGAACCTCTCTATTAAATCCTTGAGGCTCTTATCCTCTTCTTGGTTCATTCTAAAATTTTCTTCTCTAAGATCACGATCTTTATATTTTTCTAGAAATATCTTTTGCATATCATTCCATGATATTATTTAATTAGTACCTAGACTCATGAACCATTTAATAGCTCTATCCTTCAATGTTGCAGGAAAAAATCTTAGTTTTTGAGTGTGTGATAAGTATCCATAAGACCTACAAAGTATCTCAAATTCAAATGTTTCTGGATCCTCTATCCTCATACCATGGAAGTTGGGAAGGAAAGATGGAGGGATGTTCTTCATAGGTACATTGATGTCCATATCTTGAATGGGAAACGCAATAATATCTTATTCATTTTCATCATATACATCCACCTCTTCTTCCTTCAAAAGTGTATGGTAATGTAATTCTTACTGCACCACGCAGTCAAGTGGGGGGGTTGGTATTGGAGAAATTTTTTCTAAGCATCCCTACTCCTATGAGGCATGAAAATTATATTGTTTGTATTTTTCAATATTTCAAAAATAACATGAAAATAAAAGAAGAAAATAATGATAGAACATAATCAAATAATCTACTAGACACCTCCCTGGCAACGACGTCAAAAAGTGGTGAGCCATAGTATTGTACCAAGAGTGCTGCAAATCCCAGGGGCTACCCTAATTTACTTTATCAACCCAGGGTTCATATAAACTTGGAGATGACAGTGCTATAAACACAACAGAATCATTATGTTCATGTCATCCTCTTCTGCTTTATGAAAGGGTGTTATTTCTAAGGGTTTTAAGTGAAGTCTGTCACACTTCAGTGAAACTAAACTAAATTGCAGAAAGGAAACTAAATTACATTGGAGAAAAGAAATGACAGAAATGAAACTAATTTAAGTGGCAGAAAAGGAAATGACTAAAAAGAAACTAAGCTAGATTGCTAAAAAGGAATGGCAGGAATGAAACTAGTTCTAAACCACACTTAACTTATCCTATGATCTATCTACCATGCTACCACGAAAATATTCATTATCTAAATAAAATTTAAAAGGTGTTGCTTGTATTTTGGGGGAAAATGGGTTGAAAGAAGCTATTGGAGGGCTTAACACATGAAACAAGGCTTAGAAGTGGAAAGAGGGGGTGTAAACCTTATAAAACCTTATTATAGCACAGAAAAGGCTTTTGGAGGGTATTTTTTTGAAAAGTGCAATGGCGGAGAAGCGAGAGTATAGTTCGGGAATGGGAGAGAAATGTGAATTGCGAAAAGGTAAAATCTATGAAGTGTGAAGTGTGACGGAGTAAACATTGCGATGTGAGAAATGCAATATCGCAATCAGTGAATAGAGAAGTATGTATTAACAAAAACCAATAAATGATGTGAACTGTGAAATGAGACAGAAATAAAGTGGTGAAATGCGATCAGATAAATTTTGTGAACTATGAATTGCGATGTGGTAAATGTTGCAGAACACGATATGCGATATCGCAATATTGCAATCGAAAAAATGAGTGGTAAGTGTTAACGAAAACTAAATAAAAAGTGTAGGATGCTATTTGGGATAAGGTAAAAGCTATGGGATACGATTGTGATAGGGATGATGTGGTGGTGGGATCGGAGGCAAAGCACAATTGGCATTCATAGGCGGTAAATCTTAAGGAAAAAGGGAAAAGTCGCGATTTGCAATCTGTGAAGGACAGTAGTGAGGATTTCAATGAGCAAAGGCGGAAGATGAGTTTCAATGGTTGTTGAGGTGTTTAGAATTAAAGTAGTCGGGAGAAATAAAAATAAAGGAATAAAGCGGGTTGAATGGTTTTAAGTGTTTTTATGAATCAAAGGGTGGGTGTGATAACAACGATGAGAGAAAAAAAGGAGGAATGGAGGCGTAAGGGCAAGATTTGGGAGTGTAACACAAAGATGGAAGGAAGATAGAAGATGAAGTGGGAAGTGCTAGAAAACTTCTCCTGGGCTATGCGGCATGTATGTGGAATCAACTTTCCTATTTATGTAAGAAAGGAAAACAATATGTTCATGAAAATACATGCACTGATCTAATATATATCAAAGAAATCATAAGAGAGAAAGAATTTTTGTTCTATGGCAAAATTTCTACCATCCATGAGGTCTATTGGAGGAGATGAGAGTGGAAGGATGGCCTCACAGCTTTATGGATTTTATCAAAAATTCTACAACTCGGTAAGCAGATTAAATCTATAGAAAAATACAATGGGAAGAAAACTAAAACATAAATAAAAATAATAACAAACTAGCTAAATACCCTGAAGAAAAACTAGCTAAATGACATGAAAGAAAAGCATGAAACAATAGAGGAGCTGAGGCACATTGGTTGGGCCCTACCCCATGAGCCCAACCCTCTAGAACTAGATCAATAAAATGGCATCTCTCTACTCATTTCATAAAAAATAATAGTCTGTTACATCCATAAATGTTTTAATAGAGCCTAATTTCTTTACAGAAAAAATTTGAATCCAATGGAATGGAAGTGGGATGGAATGGAAGAAGAAGCGACTAGAATCAGTTCACTTGCTAACTAACTTACTAACTAACTAAGTAAATACCTCCTAGCTCTAGCTCTGCTCTATTTATTCCCCAGGGCAGCTACAAACATCTTCCTTGAAAATGGTGATTGATTCCACTTTAACTCCAAGTAACCATAGATTGAGTGCCCTTCATCTTCAGTTGCTTGACTGCCTCTTGGAATTCGATTTACTGGAGACTCCAAGTTAAGTATGGCTTTAGTGCAATTGGTCTTGAGTTTCTTGGTTGCCTCTGGAATTCGAATTGCTGGAGGGGAATCTCATGAGGATCCTTTGGCTGCCTTTGAGAGTTAAGGAGGGTGGACAATCCCCTTGAATCTGTCCAATATTTCTCCCTAATTTCTTAATTTTGTGCTCATTTATTCTCCAATCCTAATCTTCCAGTGGTAGGGAACAAGTCCCTAAATCATATCCTTCTCCAAATCTATATAATCTGTCAAATATTTTCACAATATTCTACAAAAATACCAATATTAGGCAAAAATATGCAACTACCTTTAATGCTCCCTAAGAACATATTAAAGCATAAGAAAACATTATTAAGTGTAGAAGGAGAGATTTAATATGTCCATTTATGTGCATAGGGAAGGTAGATGGGCTTAAGAAAGGTTAGATGGGCCTTATTTTATGTCTAATTTAGAGTCCCATCACAAAGCTTCCAGTTTCATCGCAATCTCTAGAGCCTCGGCTCGATTTCCTATCTTTTGTTGCATAAATGGCAATCTGATATGTCGTAGAAGTAGAGATATAAAACATTCTTGATGTTCCTATAGAGCTATGTCAAAGATTACTTGATCCAATAATAAAGTAAATATCTGATCAAAGTCCCAAACAGACTTACTAGGTTTCTTTTTTACTTCTTTCAACTCAGTGATGCACTGTGACTAAGACTTTGGCTTCTTAAACTCTCTTGCCAGTGTTGTTTTAATATCTACAAACTTTTTGTTATGATTAGTTGAATAGTTCATATACAATGTCAATGCTCTATCACACAGTTTCATAAAAAGATGCGTGTTATTTATATTCTCATCATTGATCTTCTTCATTGTCCATACAGGTTCGCATAGTAACCAAAATTTCTCCAGAGCTTCTAATCCAATTCCTCTCAAAATGAGTAGCTTAATATCATTATCCATACCTCTTCTTGTAGCAAGAGGGGGAGGGGGAGGGGTAGGGGCAGTGGGAGAACCACAAACACCCTGATTATTACAAGATTCTAGCTTATGAAAACTTTTAGGTTGGGAGGGGTAATACTGTGAAGTTACCTGGGGTTATCAGGGTGACTTTCTTCTCTTTCACTTTCAGATTCACTCAAAAGAGTACTATAATCACTCTATAATAAGGTCTTCGGGTCTTGTCCATGAAATATAATTCTAGTAGCTATTCTGTATCTCTTTCCACTTCGTGTGTGTTGCTCTCTTGCTTAGATTTATTCTCTTTTCTTCCTAACATAAGTAAAGTAGGAATTTGATTGCATTCATAAAAATCCATTTTCACACAAAAGCATATTAATCCAAAGCTTCAAATATTTGAAATAATTACCTCGTGGTCCTTTGAGTAATTGTCATTCTGAACCATTTTAGGACACAATCGAGTCTACTACAAACTTAGTAATGAATCCTCCCAATATGTTATCAATCCAAAAATTGACAACCCTTGAAAACCTATTTTCAGTGCTCTTCATTCACTGTATTAGTTCAGATGTCCATACCATAGGTTCGTCACCCTTAAAGAAGTGCTTTATTTGATTCAACCTCGATATCCAATCATACAACTCGACAAGAAATAATGTGAAGAAAATTTTGTATTTCTCTGAGAATTGTTCTATAACCAGGCTTCGGATGTTAGACGAGGATTTATGTTTTCTTGATCTATAAATTATCGCTCTTTCATGCTTATCCAATCTTGAATCTCCTTCTTCAAAGGGTGCCACATCCACATATCCATCAAGTAGATCCTAGTCCTGGCAACAAAACCATAGTTTGGTTATTTTTGGGCTGACACAAGTTTGATCTATACTGCACACCAATAAAACCCTCAATCATTGGCCCTTTTGGCAACGACATGCAAGTAGATCGTAGTCTCAATGGATGTAACTATGGGAGGATGTAGAAATAGGTTTCTAGAGCCTTGTGGGAATAGGGGATATGGCATTATTATTCTTATATTTTCTTTAACATTCATGAATTACTTTTCCACATTTAAAAATTCCATATAAAATCATAACCAATCACAATAACAGCTTCACTATAAGAGATAATAAGCAGATATACACGTCAAACACACAGGGACATCAAAAATTTCTTTATATAATAGACCTTTGAATAAAAAACAATCCTCGCCCTGTGCACTAAGCTGCGGCCTATTTTTTCACTAAGCTACATACACTGGCCTCTGTGCACTCAGCTGTAGAGCCTCTTCCTTGCTAAAAAGCTACATATCACTTAACACTCATATCATCTCATCATCATGTCATATCTCTTAAATATAAGTTGATTCTCGTTATATAAAATTACATTCAAAGGCTACATCATTACAATATTATGGTCTGAATACCATGGACTCCCTAAAACAATCAACTATATCCCAAAACCCATTACAAAGTTGTGTTATTTACAAAAAAGGAGGGGCTTCCACCCACCTTGTAGCTCTCAATATCATGCAACATATTTAAAATATTCCACTGCATGGTCCACTGCGAACATCGCCCCACAAAATGTTGAGTCTTTGCCAAAATCTAGGCCAAATTGGGTTGTGCACAACACATATTGAGGTGGATTGAGGTGGCCTCCATTTACCACATCATATCTCCCATCACATGTGATGTATCTTTGAATAACTCCTTCCAATTCCTTCTACAATTCTGAAAATGAATTGGGATTAAATTACTCTCCTTTTGTGACTAATACTTCTTTGTTGTTTAAAAATACAAGAGTCACATCTGTAATGATGTTTTAATTTCATACCATTTCTCTCCCTCTTCTACAATTCCTGTTGCTTCAACTATATCCCTTTCATCAACTTGAACTTGTAAATTTTTCACTGTCGTTATCCCTTCGCCCAGATTCTACATAATTTCCAGTGCTAATTCCTTGACAAACCTTTGAATCCTCCTGAAGTAATCCAATCATCCTACGTGATTCAAGATGTTGTGTGCTTAATTTTTAATTTGTAAATGACTATATTCATGTCAAGGAGACTGTCCTCCTATTGTTGCATCCTTGTCAACTATTCAAAAATAATAAAAAAAGTATAAGTTCTTCAAGATAGAATTAGCCTTTCCAATCACCTATTATTCATAACGAAGGTTATAACATATAAATTCAGAAAAGTATTTGATACCAAAGTAATAACATATGAATAATGGTTCAACAAGCAACAAATGATAGCAAATAGATATTCATTTAATACACCCCTATGCCCTCGAATGAAATTAAAGGTTGTCCTCAGCCAATAGCTACATCAATCATCACATGAGAGGTCAATCAATTGGTGGTTTCGAGTAATTGATGTTGTGTAAATACACCGTAGTGATGTTTCCACATAAAAATATGAAGGAGCTACCTCCAAGAGTGCTTGTTAAATAAAAAATCCAGTTTTAGAGAATTTGAAAATGATGATTAATTCATTTGATGTTCATTTCTGAAAAGGATAATCAAAATGGTGAGGGAGTGGCATTGAATTATAGTGCATCTATGACTTAGGAAGGTATGAATGGAAAAAGGAACATAAAAATAAAATAAAATGAGGGCCTCTAAATAGAATTAGATCGGGAAAACTAGTTGTCTTTGTTTAAAAATACAAAATTTATAATAAGGGAATACTTAGATCAGATGATGTAAAACGAAAAATTTCAAATGTCCAAAAATCCTTGTCACTGAAATGTAAAAGGAATATTTAAATTCTATTTATAGACATAAATCATCATCATCACCATCCAAGAACCGATTAAATGTTACCTCATAAATCATAAGTTATAGGAAACCTTATATATACAATAATGAAATTTGTCAGTAATTTGTTTTGATAAATCACTATAAATTAATTTATATAACAAATACACAAGCATTGCTTGCAACATGCATCCATAGCCTCGACAGGGTTTCCTTTATAACCTATTGAGATGTCATTTTCCCATATATTATAAATAATGGCCAGTTAGGGTTTCCTTTTAAGCCTTTTGGCTTGGTGACTAGTTAGTAATAATTCCTTTGATAGGTACTATTGGAGCGAAGAAGTTGATTCATGATGAGACCTCTTGTCCTTCAACCTCATGACCAAAGAGCATTACCGTCGCTTTGCAACCAGTAGTGGTAATTTCACTTCATTAGGACCTATGATCATGTTAGGTCGGTTCGTGATGAGACCTCCTACCCTCTAGTGACTCTTTTCTTGTTTAAAATTTAACTATGGTTATTGTTAATCATAAAATATTACTTAATATATGGGGTGGCAAGTTAGCTCCTTCATAGCTAGGGATGACATAAAACATTTTCTAGTAACTAATTTCAACTTTGTTAGTCTTTCTTTTCAAAAACTAAGAACCTTAAAGTGAATGTTGATAACTATATATTTTTTTTTATTAAGATTAAGGATGAAAAATAGTTCATTACATAGTGTCGCAAATATTTAAAAAAAACATAACCATCATAAATTTCACAAAATCGGGAACTAGACAAATCAGGAATTTGCGCTCTCTGTTCTCTTTATCATGGCATTAGATTTGTACGCTTAAAATTAATTAATATACCATTTATGATAATAAAATTAATATTAAAAGGAAAATAAAATGTAGTTAAAATATATTTGCAAATTTAATGATGATCCAACCACTTTGGAAAATAATGAAATCTTAAAAAAAACAAAACAAAAAACATGATAAGCCATGAAAGTAATAACATGTTTAAAAGGGGAATCTAAATTATATGAGGATATGACATGTTCATCACTATTGAACAATTGTCTACTGTTATCTAGAGAATAATAAATCATAAATATAACTTAAAACATACATAGGAATAAGAATATTGAAAAAAAATGTAAAACATACTAGATAAGATTCCTTAATAATGAAATTTGCACTCTCTATTCTCTCTATCCGGGCATATGATTTTTATACTTCAACTTAATTGATCTAAGATTCATAATTATTTGTTAAATAATAAATTAGAAATAGAATACGAAATTTACATATCCTTTTCTACAAATAAGATACAGAAGCATCTATTGAAAAATGAAAAACATAGTATATTTGAAGAGAAAGTTAATAATGATCAAATGAGCTCTTCCTCTACTTCGCTATTGTGTCGTTAGATGTGAATTAGGTTGCTTGAAAAACATGGGTGTGATTTATTATGTTAAAATGAACTCTCTCTTCTCCTATGTTGTGTTATCAAGTATATGTTTAATGGCTTCAATAACAAATAAATATGTCATTATCATCTTGAAATCAGATGAGGCCAAAACCAATCAACCATGAAGCCAAATGAAACAATTATTCACTTTTGAAAATAAAGAAATTAAAAAATAGACCTATCTGATAAACATATATCATTATTGAATTTTCTAAGTGCCTCTATCTCTTGTTTTTCTCAACCCAGAAGGTAAACTCCATACTACGCTAAAATAATTAGCACACAATGTTCAATGGAAATATAAGAAAATTAATTAGGGGAAAGAAAAAATACCAACTATCAAAGGAAAGCAAGATTACAACAAACTTAGATGACTAAAAATTTAATTATTATTAAAATATATCTAATATGTATAGAATACATAAAAAAAACATCATTACAAGTAACTTAAACAACAACTTTCAAAAACATTGAGCGCTACATTTAGAGAAAACATCGTTTGACGGGCTAACAAAAACAACCAATGCCCCACATCAACGTAGATAGTATTTGAGAGGAACAACGAGAAAACCATGAGTTAAGAGATAAATCTATAATAATGATGATATGAAATTTCAAAATTCTTCACTTTGCTCTAATGCTCAAACTATAACATTTTACATCTGTTAAGTTGAAGTGCCAAAACAAACTTTGAAAAATAGTTTTTAAATAAATTATAACACCATCCACAACAGAGGATTATGCTACTAGATGGGTAATAAAAACATATAGATCCTTCTTGGATATTTTAATAGTCCATTTTGTCACATTTTTTCTATAGGCCTTCAAACAAGATCAATTCACATCCTTGAACACCTTGTCATCATCGCTACACAAATACCTAAGCATGACTCTCCCAATCCCCTCAATTTATAGACCTAAATACTTCATTTCCATGCTTTTAAGGCCCAACACACCCTAGTGATTTAGGATCCTATGTTCAGTAGTAGTTTGACCCATTCTAGACTAGTGCTGATCAACAATAGGTTGTCCCTTGTTGGGGGTGCGATGATTTTAGAAATTTTGGAAAAATAAAATAATCACGAAGCTTGCTCTTCTAGAAGATTCCAGAAGATGTTTTAATCATTTACCTTGGATAAGAACTTATAATCCTATCTGATATTAGTTTGGATATTTAACCACTTATCCCTTGAGTTCATCCTCCCATCTCAAGTGGATCTCAAGCCTAGATTGGTAAATTGATAATAATTCCCAAAAATACCATTGTCTTCTATATATTTATTGCCATCCAAAAGCTAGGGGTTGGCTTTGGGAGATTGGTTATGCCCTCATGCTACTACTTTGGATCTAAGACAGTCATTATATTCATGCATTAGTGTGACATAGAGTGTTCTTTGTGGCAAGGATGGACAAGTCAACTTGGGGAGTTATCTACAAGATCAACTTCTATATTTGGTTGTAACTCTCTCCATTCCTATTAACTCAAAGAGTACATTATTTTCCTATATGTGATGTTATGTTTACATTTATGTAATTCAATTCATTTTTTATCCTTTAAATAAAGTAATTGGATTGTGCTACATAGATGTTGTAGATATTTGCCTTGTGTTGATTGAATGTGCAAATTATAATTATAGCGATCAAAGCTAGTATTGGAGAATACAATTGAAGATGAGAGTGAAGCTTGCGATGAATTCCAAGTAAGCGTCATTCCATTTTTCAATTAATTTAGGGGACACTTTATATTCTTTACTTTATGTTGTTCTAGACCAGACCACAAGGACTAGGGAAGATACTTCCATCTGCAATTGTGGATTATGCATAACAAATTAGTGATAATTCTGGGGAAAGATTCATTCCCTTGGTGTTTTCCTTATCCTTAGTACCTTTTTCTCCTCTTATTTTGACCTTCATTGTCTCACTTATTCCTAAAATAAATTAGGAATACCTTTCACTGAGCTTCAGTTGCAATTTTTGTATTGGGGCTTGGATTTCCATGATAAATGTTCCCTATGCTCTAGAGACACAACATTGCAACGCAGACCATACCTCCTTATGCCTGTGTTGCAGAGCACTAGTGCCTTTTCCACACCTGTGATGACCCTTGCTTGATGAAAAAAAATTCCTTTTTGTGATTTAATATTTGTTTAGCTTTGTTCTAGCTTGTCTTCCTTGTGTCCTTCAGTGTATTTTAGCATCTTAGAATCCTTAATATTGTTTTATTTTGGTTTTGATTGCCTTTGATAAGAATTTTCTTAGAATTTTCTTTGTTCTTGTCATTAGGTCATTAGAAAATTGAATTGTTTGATAATTAAGTGCTCGAAAGAATTGGTGTTCCAATCATCATTATGGATATTTTCTTTTATTATTGATTATACATGCATATTAGTTTTCATATCATTTGAAAATTAAGTGAAATTGAAAATAAAAATTAAGTGATTATACCTCAATTTACATTATGAAAAGAATTATTTTATCCTTGCAAGCATAATATAGGAATCCTTTAATTCCATTTCCTCTATAGCAAGAAAAATTAGATTTTCTTAGTTATCATTATTCTTTAAATTTTTGAAAATAGAATAGATTATTCTTTCTTCTATTTACTTTCCAACAAAAGTAGAATAGGTTTTCATATTGTTATTTACCTTTTTAAACTTAGGATTTGAGCCTTTCCTAGATGTTTTCTCATTTGAAGTTGCTTCATTTCCTTCTTTCTCTTGCATCAAAGGAAATTGGACTAGGAAGTGGTAGGTGTTTGCTGCGCATATAGTGTCAAACCCTCGTAAGTTTTTATTAACCCTAGGTTCATAATCTAAGAGAATAGCATGAGGAGTTTCAACATTCTTGTTGCAATACTGGGGCTCATAATTTTTTGGTGTCGTTACTAAGGAGGGTGTCAAATAAAGCACTCTCTCATTCTTGCAATGATTCCTTTCTTCTTTTCTGCATACATATTTTATGCAAAAACAAAAAAATCGCATTAGGAATGTATCATTGAATTGGAATTCTCATTCAAGTTTTTTTTTTAAATATATATATTTCTTCAATACCAACAAATCCCTCAACTAAATATTGTGGTAAGAACTATATCACTATCCACTATTGCAAGTATAAGAAGAAAATGTAGCCAAGAAGATGGAATGAAACATGTAGCAACCCTATTTTACCAACTCATATCAACAAGATATGAACTATCCCTCCTCTTTCAATACAAGCCATAATGCACAATTTCAGCCATGAAATCCTCCTAGAACCTCACCTTAGTCTCCATTGTATTATCCTTCCCAATGGGGTGATCCATATTCATGGTCTTATCCTCCCAAATATGTATTTCCTCCTCTTCATCCATATCAACACTAACCTCCTCACTAGGGTGATCAATATTTCCCTCAACATCCTCAATATACTTCATACTAAACTCAATTTTATGCATTCCATCCACCTCAAACAAAACCACATGCTCCACCACAACCATTTCAAATACCCACTCCCACTCAACTACTTTTACAACCATTTCCAAACCTAATCAATAAAACAACCCAACCCACTTACATTGTTCAAATACAGAATCTCCAAATAAATTCTCTTCATTCAATTGACATTCATCTTGGATCAGAAAAAATATTGAAAAGAAGACATTGTCTTGATCTCGTTGAAGAACAACATCCAAAAGAATAAGATTTAGGGGAGACTAAAGAATTATGGACCACATTTTATGGAGAGAAATCATTAGAGCTTGAGATTGAAGAATTTCTACAATGCTTATCATCAGATATTTTATGTGTTCAAGGGTCTAATTGGAAAATGGTAGAAGATTTGAATGACACAAAAAAATAAGACATGAATAATGATCTATATCAACAAGCTAACCAAGGGCATAAAAGTTATATTGACGTTTGGTTTTAGAAAATAAACAAGATGGAGCACCACTCTCTTCTTCAATGGTGCTCGATATCATCAAAGTCAATGTAGTTGTTGTCTAATATTTATGTACATGTCAAATCATATCTTTATAGCCTATAAAAAAATTTATTGTCATATTGATATACACATGGTTCCATTGGAAGTATTCCTATACTTGAAAGAGATTTTTTTTTTTTCAAGTAGAGTAGGATAGAGGAATAAGAAAAAAAAGGAAAAAGAGGAAAATAAAATAAGAGAGAAACAAAAAAATTAGGTGAAAACCTCCTTTGAGGCGTTGGATATCAGCTTACTGATTGAAAACCACCTTTATGTGGTCAGCGGGTTGGAAAGAAATAGGAGAAAAAAAATCATATGTGAAAACCTCGTTCGAGGCACCTAGGCAGACCTAAAAGTTGAAAACCTCATTGAGGAAGCTAGTAGGCCTAAAAAAAAATTATAAGAGATTTTTTTTCTCCATGTATATCTCTTTAATGAATGTGGGTTCTCTCCAGTGTTTTCAAACAACAAAAACAAGTTAGCACCAAAGGAAAAAAGTTGATCAAAAACCTAGTAAGAGAAACTCAAACTTGGGATTTCTCCATTTCTCCTCCTTTCCCATATTCTAAAACAGGACCAAGGCCATGTCAATACATCACCCTCATCCATTTCCAACATCCACCCATCATTCCCAAGCCTTTTCCATTAATTTTCCTTGTTGTCCTAAAGTGCTACAAGAAGGTTTTGTTTTGCTATAGGACTGTGAAAATACACATGGAAGAATTGTTTTTGACCATATCTGTAAAACTAGGCATCCATTGGCCAATATTTTTCATGGGGAGATGCATATGGATGATGGTAACATGATCAAGGAATTTCAGGAAATTCTAGTGCACATGTTTCGAGAAATTGGCCTTCATCACCTACAACCAATTTGTTTTTTTCAAGATTTATGCATCCATTGGCCAAAATGTTCTACGAGAAGGTGCATAAGGATGATGGAAACATGATAAAAAAATTCCGGGTCAATCCAATATATATCTTAAGATATTTGGATAAATCATGTTTGCTACAGGATTATCCTTTAGTGCTACATGACTATCTGAAATTTACAGGACTATGATCGACATATAAAAATGGTCCAGATCTTATTTTTTCATCAAGAAACAAGAGGAGGGGTCCACCATAGCCTCATCATTCATTTTACACACCACTTGACCTCTTCTCCACTCTTATTTCCACCTCTATCCATCAAAAACACCAATTTTCACCCCATATTCCATCTCTTCTACAACTAAAAAGGCATTCGATCCTTGTCAATAGATTACTCATGAATTATCAGTATTTTTAAAGGAAATACTACAGGAAAATTGCGATATTAGTAGGGTCTATGTGACTGCTACAGGAAGAAACATAGTCTTGTAGCAGTATACACATCCCCTTCCATACCATAGCTAGAGTACCATATCCAAAAGTTAGCCAACATGGAAAACTTGGAGATGATAATTTTGATCCTAAAGTAACTACAATAAGTTTTTTTAACTTCTAAAATATTCTTCATCACCTAACAAATAACAACATATGATCGAAAGAGCATCTGCATGAAGGACATGCCTACATCATCAAGTATTAGTCTGCAAGAAAACACAAAAAATACATATATTTCTCAAGAAATTTCAGAAGACATTCACAACAACCTTACCTTTGTTTATAAATTACATATGATCAGCTACAAAGCTCACATAAAAAGCATTTGAGGACTAGAGAAACAACAACATCAAGAAAACCTACAGGACTCCTAGTAGATTACCACATGCATATTTATGATCACCAAAGGAAACCTCGAAAACTACAATAACATCCTGCAAAAAGAAACATTCTTGGTAAGTGACAAGCCTCAGTATTGCAACAAGAATGTTGCAACTCCCAAGGCTACCTACTTTAATTATGAGCTTGGGGTTCGTACAAAATTAAGAGATATTGACACTATATGTGCAACATAGAATGTGTCCTTATTTTGTTGATTTGATGTAATGGAGTGAATTTCATGAAATCAAAGCATAAAATAATTCCGTAAATGGAAGTGTTTCTTTGAAAAGAAATTAATCTTAAACAAGAACAACAATTTGTAATTGAAATCATGAGAGCATGAATTCAAATACATAGGCCTAATCTAATTTGTAAAATGCATGTCCTAAGTGGTTTTTGTTCTTCTTCAATCATGTATTTATATTCTAGGGGTCATCATTCAAGTGTAAAAGTCAAAAACCAAGCTTTGGGATTAAATCTGGTCGAGTTTACACATGCTACAAGAAGTTATGTTTTGGAGATAACTCACTAAATGACTAAGTAAATCAAATTAAAATGGAATAAATTTTTTTTTGTTATTAAGTATGATTTCTTAGGTCTCGATTCCAAGTGTAATCACTCTAAAATACCCTTGATCACACGTGCTAAAAAAATAACAGAAGATTACTACTCTAAAAAGGGGAAATTCAATAACTAGTGAGATAGTTAACCTATAAAATGCCTAACCTAATCAAGTGCATATAAAATGGGGTAAATTTTTTGATTAACTTAAAAAAAAATTTATGACCTGATACAAGTGTAATAAAATCAAATTAAAATCATTAATCTATTCTAAAAAATAGCATAAAATTACTACTATTTCGCTACAAGGCATTTCCAGAAATCCTATATTCGTGGACTAGTAACCAAATCCAAGTAGCTCAATGATGAAGATGAGCTTACAAATTTATTATAAGGATGAATAATGGTTGTGAATTTTTAAATAACTTGAAAAAGAACTCACTTCAATCATTTAGCTCAATCCTACAGCAAGAAAAACATCAATACTAAATACAGAATTAGGAAAAACAAGAATAAAAGATGCATGTGAATAAGAAGTGAAAAGAACATAAAGAAATTGTGAAATAGGGTTTTTAGGCTCCTGATATGGCCAAGACCAAGGAGTGGATTTCGTTCCCAACCCTAGGAGTTTGCATTAAATGACAGGGAACACATTCCTAGATTTTCTCAATCATTGGAGTTCCAGAATCTCTCAATAATTTCATGATATTTTATTCATTTATTCTCCAATATTGACCCTCTTGTAGTAGGGATAAATCCCATAAACTATATCCTTCTCCAAATCTTGATAATCTGCCCAATATTCTCACAATATTATTCAAAAATAAATAATATTAGGCACAAATATGCATTTATCTCTAAACCTTCCTAAGAACATATTTAAGCTTAAGAAAACATTATTAAGTGTATAAGGAGGGATTTAATATAACCTTTATGTGAATAATAAAGGTTATATGGGCCTTCATTTATGGATAATTTCGAGGCCCATCATACCCCCCTACTGAAAATGTTGTTCATCCTCTGAGCAGCCTATTCATCCTCCTTAACCTATGGTTCTTCATGTATGCTGGCTTATTTCGTTTTTTGTTTGTTGTTCCCTGTGTCGCTCCTCCTACTACTCTTCTTGCTACTATTCTTCAATTGTAATGGTTTCTATATATTAGGGAAACACCTTTATTTTGGTTTGTATTCTTATTATTCCTATGGAACTTCTCCTTGTGAAAAGAAGGATTTCTTGGCATCCATTACCTAATTACCAATGTCATTCTCATTGAAGTCCAAGCCTCTTAATGTTGATAAAACATTTTGGTCATGACACATCATATTATCCATTAAATTCTTATGAACACCCTTAACTAACAATCTAGATTCTCTTCAGTAAATTATAGAATTGAAAACACTTCACAAACATCTCTTTCTTCTTACAAAGGAAGAAATGATGGTCAATAAACTAAATAAAAAGAAAGGAATTATGAGATTATGAAACTTGTGACTTTAATACCTTTCACCCTCGGATAATTTACCATGTTGGTAGCAAATCCTTTGCATCTCTATTGTGTTTCTTTGTACCTTGTAGCTATTAATTAATCATTTTCCAACACCCTAGTATAATTTTTTTTCTCTTGCATCGCTTTGTTAGCTTCTTGTAGAAAATTTGTCTTTCCTCTAGAAAATATGTTCGTCTTGTAGCAAATTTGTTTTTCCTATAGCCACTTCCTGTAGCAGCTCTATTTCCTATAGCAACTCTATTTCACCTGTAGCAACCAATATTTATATGCCAAGAGGTGGTGGGTCCACATTTTATTTTATTTTATTTTTTAATTTTTTTTGGTTTCCTCTTTTGTCCTTTTTTTTTTCATAATGCAAAATAAACTCAGAGTGCTTTTTTGTTAGCTAAGTTGGACCTCTGTTACCCCTTGGCACTCCTTCTCTTCCATCACAACTAACTGCTTACCACCAAATTTCTCAATTCCTCTTCACTTTTGTCTTTCTCCTCTCCAACATGTGTGTGTGTGTCTTGGTGGAAAAGTGAAGCTAAATGCTAGATCGGCTGAGGTTTCTCTACCACCGATTTTCGCTATAAAAAACCTATCCTTCTCACACTTTTAATATTTTATTAAGCTATAGTAGATTGAAAGGGTGAGGTTAGAGAGTTTAATACCTGAGCCTTACATTTGATGTGTTTTTGCAGGTGATATTGAGGTTGTTGATATGACTATTGAAGCTGCCTTAGGTGGTTCTGAAGATGCTACTAATGATCCTGAAGCTACATGCAGTAATATGTTGGAGGTCATATTACTGATAGACTTGAATATGGAGGTATTCCAAGGTTTTTTTTGTTCTTACTTCTGCTTCACATCCCTGGGTAAAATTATCTTGCTGAGATGCTCATGATGTGAGTCAGTGTAGTTGATGATTTTTCTTCTGTACAAGTCTTCATATCATGATAATCCTTTGACTGATAAATTTTTTGAGTGTGCAATGTTCTTGCCAAAATTCAATCTTCTGCTGGTGGAGTGGATGGAATGCTTCCTATTGGTGCTCCATGATTTGCAAGATTGGAAAAAACAAATATGCAGAGAACCACATCAAACCTCTTTGGAGTCCAATACCTAGCCTTCTTGGGCTTATAGAGGGCTCTCTCTATTTTTATGATGAAAATGATTTTTATTTATGCTTATATTCTTCTGATTTTAGGCTAGTTATGAAGTTTTGGGTTGTTTGTTTTGTTTGGTTGATTGTTTGATTGTTTGTTTTATTTGGATAGATAGAATGTGAGAAGATTAATCCATTGGGGTATGGAGTCATAAAATTCTTTAATTGTACATCAAATCTTCAAGATTTTTCATAGGGAAAGATAACCATATCAAGCGGATAATTTTAGATAAAATTAAAGTGAGATGACAATAAGTTGTGAGTTCAGTAAAACTAAAGGGTAATTAAGAATCCTTTAGCTATACTTCAACAATAAAAGCCTTTAAGATAATTGTTTAAGAGAAACGAAAGAGCAGGACACCCCTGAATTCTTTAATTAATATTTATTAAGAAAACCTTAAGACAAAAATCCAGTAATCCTAAAGAGAAGGACACCCCAGAATTCTTTAGCTAAAATTTATTAAGGAAACCTCAAGACAACAAGCTAGGTGGAACTAAAGAGCAGGACACCCCTGGATTCTTTAATCAGACCTTCGAGAAGAAAAAATTAAGATAAAAGTGACAGATAGAGTTAAGGTGCCAAAACAACATATTTTAATGTAAAATTTATGTTCTATTATCAGAGAAATGATGTACAATATGGAAAAAATAAGAGAAACTTAGACAAAGAGGGATATTAACATTACCATTAACATAGCTTAAGAATCTTGTGAACGTGCTTGTATTACTGATGTCGAAAACAGTTACAATGCTCTAGTGCAATACTATTTGCAACTCGGAGTCTAATCAAAATCCAGCCTAGCAGCCAACCAAACAACCAGCCAACAATAATAATGAAAAATATATGTAGTATTTAACTGCAAATGAGGAGGTGATCCTACTTTAGGGTTTCATATTGCACTTATTACAGACTAAATGTAATCTTGACCTTTGAGACCATGCAAGGCCCAAGGAAAAATATCACTGACTAACTTGTTGTAATAATAACTTTTAACTTAACTGTTGTGATAACTTTAGGATATTTTTTATTGTTATGCCTTTATCATTAACTTTTGCAATAACTTCTGAGCTGCTAAAAATATCTCAGATTCAAACATTAACTAAGGTATCTTATTAAAGAAAATTTATGTTCTAGGTGGCCAATATGATTTGGAAGAGTTAAATGTTGATTGTCTTTGTCATTCAGATCTGTCTTCCTTTGTCAATTTGCTTTTGATTTGTCTCTAAACTTAGATTTGTCTTTTCCTTTAATATTGATTGTTCTGTTTAATTCTTTTAATATGTTTTTGTCTCTAATCTTTCTTTGACTACCTTAGGTTACTGTAATCTCTCTCTTTAACATTTCTTATCTGTCCTTTTCCTTAAATTCTTCTTCTAACCCTATATTTTACCTTTAACGTTTGATCAATCCTTTAATCCCTTTTACCTTTCATTGTCCATTAACTTTTTTCATTTGTCTTTATCTCTGAGAGGCCATTGTAAAATTATTTCATTTTCTTTACCTTATTCTTTGTTGTCTTTGGAGTAATCATGTGATCATTAATGTTCATGATCCATTGTTGATTTCAGATTAATCTTGCACTCCTAATCATTTAATGAATAGGGAATTCTAGATCATCACCCAGAGAGCCTGGTTCTAAACAATTCTTGGTATTTAGGAATGATATTTATGCATTTCCTGGTATGTCCATCACCTACAAAACACAAACAATTGTTAATTTTGAAGCAGGGGTCTGTAGGGCTGCAAGTAGTGGTGGTCTATTCGCACAGCGTAGGGGAGATTGGTGTTTAGCACAAAGGCGTAGAGGATAGATTGTGTCATGCTGACATGGGAAGGCAGTTTTCAGACGGTGTGTGAGTGGTTAGTGGTTTTATCACAAAAGTGGTGGGGCGGTTTATGTCATGTGAATGTGATAATATGGAGGGAGTGACGTGTGGCCGAAAGGATAGGCGCGAAAACCACCAATTTCGCAAGGTCCAAAGGTTTTTACATCTCGAGCGATGGGGAGTACGATATGAGTTTAGGGCCATCAGATCAAAGAACACATATTTCATTAAATTTTGAAGTATTTTATTACAAGGCTTTCAACAACATTAATTTTTTTGTAAATCACCATATTAACTTAATTTAAGATAAAAATAATTTTAGGAATGTCAAACCAATTAGAGACCATGAATAGGTCAAACATGGGGTTGTTAGGTAGAATATTATTGATGCATAATAGGAGCGTGAAATAAAACTCTTAGAAACAATTTATTTAAGGTAAATCATATTAGTATGTCTAACATCCAAGAAAGATATCATATTTATGGATAACATACTAGAGTCATTGATGTTTGATTTTTGTGTTAGATGAATCTAACCCCCTTTCCCACAACCCATGAGAGAGTTGTTGATTGAATAATGGTGATGTGAGGACCTTAGTGTAAGTGGAAAGGAGGTGCCTCCCTTGCATTGCTTTGAAAGTAGTCTACTAGAAACTTGGTAAAAACAATTGTGCTAAATTTTCTACCCCTTCATTCCTTTAAGTAACACTAATGAGGAGGTGATAATTCTTCTTTAAAACATCCATGCATCCACTATAAAAGCTAGGCATTATTGATCTAGGTATTTCAAGAAGGTTGGGTATCATTGATCTATCTCCACTCAAAACCAAGTTCATTGAATGATAGTTCTTAAATGGGTATTCAAGTGATTCTATTATGATGGGCACTCTCACAAATTGAAGTAAGCAATAATTAGTGGTCGTTGAGAACCAATATACATAGACAAGTAAGTGGTGGAAGCAAGGGTTTTCAAAAAATAGTACACTTGATGGCAGTCTGGATATTTATCTCTCCTTATCAACATTGTTAAAAACTAATAATGGTCCTAATGTAATAGTGCCAACCTATTGTACGAAAAACCATGATTGACCATTACTTTCACCAAGAGGGGAAAATGATAAGAATTGTTAATGGGGAAAATCATGTCATATTCTGGAAAAAAGTTTAAATGTATTCATTTGTGTCACAACTCTTGAATGAGCCTGAATAGTCTACTTAATTCTCTTTATTAACTAATTAATCCATGTTTTAATAGAAAACATTTTTTTTACATAGAGTTTTCTTTTAGAAATACAATGTCACATTTATACATTCATATTAAACCACGTGATACGTAAATAAAAATCAATCAATTGTTTCTTGACTTATTGATTTATGTGGCATGATTGTATATAAAATTAGTTGATTTAAAAATGCATAGTTAGAAAAAGTTATCGACTGAAAATAGAATAAACCACATGGAACTCATCATCGATTGATTTTAAAATATTATTTTTTCTAAAAAAAATGTAACTTTAACTACATTAGGAGCTTTATTTCAAAAATATAATACATTTATAACCTTCTATCAATGCATATAACTAAATAGAATTTAATATGCCATGCTTTATGTCTAGTTGGTTTTTATTATTTCAATTAGAAATTATTTATTTATGAATTGAAATTTACAAAATGTTAATAGGGATGGGAAAATCAAATGGTGTATGCTGTAAAAAGTTGAAATGAATTTATTTATTATCTATATCTTAAGAGAACTTGAGGAATATACTTACTATTCATTATCAATTAATTATTTCATGTTTTGTTAGGAAAAAAATTTCATTTTACATGGAGTTTTATTTAAAAAAACAATGCCACATTTATACAGTTATATTAAACTTCATGATAAGCAAATAAAAGTCGATAAATGGCTTTATGTTAGACCACTTATAACTTATTATCCATTACTTCTAATTTGTTTTATAAAAAAAATATATATTTATTTACAATAGGAGCTACATTTCAAAAATACATCACATTTATAAACTTCCATTAATATATATAACCAAATATAATACATTAAATAGCTTTGAGTCATGGTGGATTCTACGAGATTGTTTAAATTACAAGTAAATTATTTAAGAGTTGAAAATAATTTTTTTTAAAAATGGATGGGAAAATAAATGTCTTATGTTGCAAAAAGTTTAAATACAACCATTTATGATCTATGTCTTTAATTAATCTAGATGGCCCACTTAACACGTTTTTAATTAATTTTTCCATGTTTTTATTAAGAAAAACATTTTTCTTTACATGGAGTTTTATTTCAAAAAAATACACTATGAAATTAATACTCATATCAAACCAAGTGGTAGACAAATACATGTCAATAAATGGATTCATTATTAACTTATATGGGATAAGATTATTACATACGCAAATAGTTGATTTGAAAAATAAATAAATAAATTATGGATTAAAAATCAAATGCCTTACACTTTAAGGACTTTGAAGTATTCACCTGTGACCCATCAACCATTAGCTTAAATAGTCCACTTAATAATTATTATCAAGAAATTATTAGATTTATTTTTGGAAAAAAAATTCTTATATTATATGGTTATTATATATCACATTTATACACTCATATTAATGGATATAACTAAGTAAAAGACAATAATATATTTATTGCTCATATAATATGATTTCAATTATTAAAAAAAAAAACTTCAAATAAAGTTCAAAGACATAATTTATCTATGATAGCTTCCAATCAAACCTTCATAGTCCACTTAGCAATCATTATCATTATTTATATGTTTTTTTTTTAGAAATTTTTATCTCAAAAATTAAAATCTCATTTATGCACTCATATTAATGCTTTTTATAGGTAAAAGGTCAATAACTAAATTTTGAGTGTTGTTGATTTTCAATATGATATGATTTTAATTACAACCATTAATTGATTGAAGTATACAAATTTATGTAAAATATGGATTGCGAAATCAGATATCTTATGCTTCAAAAAGTTTAAATCATGTACCTATGACACATTTCTCATTAGCCTGAATAGCCAATAGTGCACGTAGCATTTAGCAAGTAAATTATTATAACTTTTTCAATAAGAATTGCACCTTTTTTTGCAACGAGCTCTATTTCAAAACTTATATTTCACATTTATATGAGTATTATGCATATAAGTAAATATAAGTCAATAAAAATACAAGCATGCCTTAATGGTTCGTGTAAGATGATTTCAATGGAAAATAATTCATTTAAGGACACACATACACACACATATTAGCAAAACAAAATCAATACAACAAAGTCATTGCAAAAATAATTATAAATAATAATAATAATACATAATAATATAATTGACAATTATCATTGTATTTTTTTTTATTATTAATAGAAAGTTCTGATTTTTTTTCCTCTCACAAGAAAAAAAATAATAATAAAATAAAATTCTCATATAATATTCCAAAAGATATAAAATCATACAAAATGATTTAGAAAAAACTATGTTCAAATTGCATTAAAAATTTGGAATGTACTTGTGAACAAATTTATAAAGAAAATTAACTTCGTCCACTACAATGAAGTACATGTTCTATTGAACATTTGAATGTACTCATGTTTCTCCTTCATACGATGAAGTGTCTTAAGAAAGGGGAATAAAACATGCATAAACCAAGTATCTTGCTCTTTTCCTATATAGGATTTTATCAAGATGTGGTTTGATCAATATTTGATGAATTGAGAAGTATGTTTTGTTGTATCTATTAGAAATACATTTTATTCTTCATAATTATCTCCATATTGGGACCACACATCAGTCAAACTTTTCTCATAAAATTGTATTGTCATCCCTGCTTCTAATTTTTTTAGAAAATGACAATGAGACCTGTTCCATGCGAATTTAAGGTCCTCTATATCAATATTTGATATTTAAAGTACTTGTCACATGTACTTGTTAGTGACATTTAATGTCCTTATTGCAACATCATAATTTTTTAAGAAATATTTTAACAATTTTGAGTGAAAAGGCCTTAAAAAATAAAACCTATCACTGAACTCCCAATCTGGTTCTTTGAATAAAAAAATTTTGTTCAACTTTGGTGTATGATTATAAGAAAACTCCTTCCATTTCAAATATCGACAACATCTTTTGACTTATAGTGATGCCCATTTGTGCCTGCAACTATACTGCAACCACATGTATGATATTAACATATCTCCACTTCAACATTTTATTGATTAATGATATAAAACACTAACATTTCATAAATGAAGTTAATATTTATTATGAATTAATGGTAATCACAAATTATAATTACAATGGCCCCCGTAAATTGAACAAACTAATGATATGTTTACTTTATACATACAACCTAATACCTTTATTAAAATTGTATGGAATAAGCAAGTCTTATATGATCACATTGACCCACCATTTAAATCATTGATTTTAAGACTTATAATGATTTGTTTAATTTGAATTGAAAGATATAAATACAAAGGTTGCAATTAGACAAACTAATTATATATTAGTTTCCACATGTAATATAATACAATTTTTAAATTTCAAACCGACTTAATTATACTTTTCTATATTTTCTACTTTAGTTTCTTTTCGTGCTTCTTTCAATAAAGTTTCTATGTCTATTATTGGTGCTCCATACATCCTAAAATGGTTTTTCAACTTATATGAAATAAAAGAGTTTATAAGAATGCAGTGAACCATCATTTGCATTACAATTTTCTAAGAGGTATAATGATAACTTAAATCAAAATTGAAAAAAATAATTGTAATGATCCAATTCAAACAAATAGATCAATTCTCTACTAATTTTTACATACAATCTAATCCATTGTAAAAATTTCTATAGCATGGGAAATTTTGATACGAAAACATTGAAAAACCATTCAAATCAATAATTGTTATCAATACAATAATATCTCACAAAAATAAAGAACATAAAATTATTTTATTCTACTTATGACAAACCAAATCAACAATTCTTTTATTAGTATTGTGAAATAGAAGTCAACTTAAATTTAAAAAGGCTACAAAATATAGTAATAATTCATGGTGTCATACATATTATGACATGAAATAGATACCAATCATCTTAACCTACTATTAGATGTGATTAAACATCCTTCAAAAAATCTTGCACCTCTGTTGCCTTGATTCCTTTAATCAACATTCTCCATAGCTCATCGATCAACCAATTATCCTCTTAAGTTGTTCCAATGAATTGAGGGGAAAGAATCACATTTTCTTTTGGATTTCCTTTCATTCTCTCTAGTGAACACTCCACTATAATAGTATTGGTTGCTTCATATTCAATATCATTTCCCACACTTTTTTTAATGATTTATTGTGTATACCTTTTGTTGGATTGTAAATGGCCCTATGTCCCTTTTTTGGTTTACACTTTGAAGCAGTCCACATAAACACAATTTTATCTTGTAATTTTTATGAAACCAACTTTTTTAGAACTCGTGTTTTGTTTCGAAGTCGCCATCCAAATTTCAATTTCAAATATCATTTTCTCAATATGTCCTTTGTTTGTTGCTTCATCATCGATGCTATGATAAAAAATGTCCTTTAATTCAAGAGTAAATAATTTCTTTTCATTTATTTGGGCTACAATACAATTAAAAATAGTCTATTCAAACCATTTTATTCTTGTTACAAAAATTACTAAAAAAATATCGAAACAATACACTTACCATGAGTGTTTTTTGACTATTTATAGATAAAGCAATCTTCTATTTGATCATCTTCATAGAACCTAGAGGTAAAAATACCTTCAATTAAATATGATCAAATTATGTAATATAATATATATTCAATACAAAATTTGCAATTAAATAAAAGCATTAGCAATGTAACCTACGAAATACACACTCACACTTTTAACATTATTTTGATTGTTAGTTTTGTTATTTTTATTTGTTCCTATAATAAACATATATAATGTTCTGGTATTAGAAGCATTAAAATTTGAAGAATAAAAAAAAGAAAAAGAGACAAGTAATAAGTACCTTATATGGCATTATCTTCATAATTATAACTTTGCACTTAATTATCGTTTTTGTTCTCTTTATTTGTCTCTACATTAAACATATAAAATAGTTTGAATTGTGAAAATGAATAAAAATCATTAAATAATAAGGAAAACAAGTGGGAAAATTATAAGTACCTAATATTATATTTTGTTCTTGATTATAACTTTGACTCTCAATATTCGAATTATTGTATTTGTTCTCATTATTTGTATCTATAATGTACAATGAATATGTTATAAATTGTGACAATGATTAATTGAATAAAATAACAAGAAAAAGAATAAACAACTAAGTTCATGTTAACTACCTAATATGATATCATCTGTTTGATTATAGCTTTGTTTCACATGCATATGATCAATGTCTTCGTTCTCCTTTCTCGTCACTATAATAAACATAAAAAATGTTATAAATTGTGACAATGAATAAAGGAATTAAACAACTATATAAAAAATGAATCATCTTTAATCATCCATATAATATTTTGGTCTTGGTTGTGAATCGTTACTTGAAGCTTCAATCAAATCTTTGTATACTCCACTTGACAAGAAATTAATTTTACTTCATTTTCTTTAATCACCTCCACTTGAAAGTCAATGTCATTTTCATTGTAAGCATAGCAATTAATAATTATTCCTAATACCTCAGGTTCTTTTCCATATATGGATCCAAATAGGTACATATCACAATACATATTCATGGGAGTTTCTATTTGGAGATACCAATTGTGCACAAAGTCATATTTATTAGATGTGTTGTATTTTTTAATCATTTCAAAGGTAGAAGTTGAAGGTGTTATTGATATTGCCATTTGAGTTGATTTTTTCTTTTTCTTAAATGATGACTGTAACATTTCACTTGCTTTGGTGCCAACCAATTCTACATACAAAAATAAAAAAATTATTTGCATAAATCGAAATGAAATTAAAATTTCAAATATTTCCATGTAATGCTATTTTAAAATTTACAAGACCACCTAATCTAAAAATTATAAGAGAGTATACATAAAATATAAAAAAACCATACCAATTGAAGGAGACATTGTTTGTATATGACTTGTTTTTCATTTTCTCTTCACTCCTTTACTTGAAAAATAAATAAAGAAATAAATAAATTATGAAAAATGAATAAAGAAATAAATAAATTATGGGAGGCATGAAATACCAAATATTATTAAACCTTATAATACACTATTTTCATTTACATACACAATGATAAAGGAGTACATGTGTTATGC
Organism: Pinus albicaulis; assembly: GCA_034641835.2. NCBI lineage: Eukaryota > Viridiplantae > Streptophyta > Pinopsida > Pinales > Pinaceae > Pinus > Pinus albicaulis. Next base: position 258,536,973 of record CM076582.1, on the reverse strand, counting down.
AAGTTTACTATATGACAACAAAAGTAATCACCTAGCTAAAATTGTTAGGAAAAGAAAAATTACAAGAAAGTATACACAAAATATAAAACAAATGGATACCAATTGAAGGAGAAATTGTTTGTATATCACTTGTTTTTCGTTTTCTCTTCACTCCTTTACTTGGAATTTCAGGGACATGAGATTGCATAGCTTATGAATTTTTTTTTTATGGAAGGCATGACATACAAAATATTGTTAAACAACCTTATAATACACTATTTTCATTTACATACACAATAATAAAGGAGCACATGTGTAATGCAAGTTTACTATATGACACCAAAATTGTCAGGAAAAGAAAAATACCCATGTTAGTATGAGGTTTCCACATTAAAAACCCACCCCTGGTGCTATATGCATGTGTTTTTGTGTAAAAGTCGATCTCGGATGTGGAAAATCCAACTAACATGGTATATTTCAATTTTATAGCAATATTAGGTAGGAGATTATTCAATAATATCCAAATTCATTAAGTTGTAAATTGCATACTAGAATTTTGTCAAATTATTTGAAAATGAATATAAAATAGATTTTTAGAATCTCACAGTTTGTACCATAGTTCTTAGCATCTGCAAACATTTGTAAGAATTTACAATGGTAAAATTTTAAATGAATTAAAAAGCAATATGAATTCATCTTCTATAACATTTCATTTCATGCACATGCACAAAAGCAAATAAGCTCAAAGCATATGCAAGTTTTCTTTCATAATCAACAATCATTTTATTATCAACCATTGTAACAAAGTACAAATTAATTTTAAAATTTTCATACCATTTAAAGATTTTGGTGTTGTATTTGGTGAACTTCCTTTTTCCTCAGATGGTTCCTTTGAATTCCCACTAGCTTCAAGGTCCATGGTTTCTGAAAATAAACTAAGAAACTATTATCATAGTTTCAAATTATCGAAGAAAATATGAATTTATAAATACTACCACTACTTGCATCATTATATGTGTAACAAAATGAACAATAACAATAACAAGTGTAGAACTCACAATAATAGCTAATCATGGTGTTGATTAGAAAAAGGGTGCCACCCCTAAATAATTTATTATGTTCTTTTAATTGTGTCTATAAGAAAGCTAGCACCTTCTAGCTTTCCTTCTAGCACAAGCATAAGCACGTTACCAAAAGACAACAATACACTATGAATAAATAACAACAATAGTAGATACTACAATAACCTCATGTTTACACAAAATTTATCGTTTATAGTCATGAATATTTCTTATTTTTCTATAGAGACCATAAAAAGGCAAACACATTGAAGAATGTTTCTTATCACATACAAGAGATTGCCAAAAACATTGCATTGTAATGTAAATCTAATGCATGATGAAATTTCTTCTATCACAAACACAAACACATTGTCAAAAAAAGCATTGCAATGATAATCGTTCCTAGGACATCTCCATGCTTGCGAAATTTGTCCTTACTTTTTGAAGAGGATGAGTTTTTAGTCCATGCCTATGTAGGTCATTGTTACAATATAAGAAATGTTAAAACCTCAAATGATTAGAAGGCCCTTTATATGGAATATTTGGTCTAAGAATGAAATATGGGACAAATAGAAGCATGTTTCCAACAACATTGCATTGTGAAAAAAATCATTCTATATTACCCTTTATCACAAACACAAGCACATTGTCAATAAAAATGCTGCAAGGTGAAAGAAATCTAACGCATGTTAAATTTAATTTTAGCATAAAAAAAAACACATAACAACATTGTACGGTAAAATAAATCTAGCATGTGGTAAAATTACTTCTATAAAAAACACAAGCACATTGCCAACAACAATATTGCAAACAAAGTTAAATGAAGCACATGCTAGATTTGTTTCTAATAAAGACATGAGCACATTGCCAACAACAACATTGGAAGGTGAAAGAACTTTAAGCATGCCACATTTCATTCTAGAAGAAATAAAATCTCATGTCAACATTGCAAGGTGAAATAAATTTAGCATCTACTAGATTTACTTCTAGCACAAACATAAGCATCTTGCCAACAACAACATTGCAGCAGGGTAAAAGGAAATCTAGCACATGCAACATATCCTTACAGCACAAACATAAGAAAATAACAACATTGTACGATTAAAGAGACATAGTACATGTTGGATTTACTTCTAGCATAAACACAGGGATATTAACAATAACTTCATTGTAAGGAAAAGGAAATCTAGCACCCACAAGATTTTCTTCTACCACAAAGAAAATCACATTGCCAATAATAACATTGTAAGGTGAAACAAATATAATGCACACTATATTTCATTCTATCATAAACAAAATCACATAACAACATTGCATGGTGAAATAAATGTAGCATATGTTAGATTTACTTCTATCACAAACACAATTATATTTCCAACAATGCAAGAAAAAATAAATAAAAACATTTCGAAATAAAAACAATGCAAAGCGTTAGATTTCCTTCTAGCATAAATAACTAGATTGTCAAAAATAAGATGGCACTATGAAGAAAATATAACACATACTAGATTTCCTTCCTAGTACAAATTCACAAACATATTTCCAACAACATCATTGTTCGGAAAAACAAATCTAACATAGGTTAAATTTCTTCTTATCATAAACAGAAGCACATTGCAAATAATAACATTGCAAGGTGAAAGAAATTTGATGCATACTAGATTTCCTTATAATGGAAACTTTGTCACATAACAACAATGTAGGGTGAGAAAAATTTAGCTTATGTTATATTTACTTCTAACACAAACATATAAATATTTCTAACAACAACAATGCAAGGCAAAAAAAAATTCTAACACATGTCAAATTCCTTTCAGCCTAAACACAAAGATGTTACTAATAACAACATTGCAAGGTAAAAGAAATCTAACATGTGCTAGATTTTCTTTTAGCACAAACACAAGCACATAGCAACATTGTAGAGTGAATTAAATTTAGCAAGTGCTAGATTTATCTCTACCACAAATACAAGCATGTTTCCAACAACAACATTGTAGAGTATAAGAAATCTAACACGTGATCAATTTTCTTCCAACACAAACACAAACATGTTTCAAATTGAAATAAATCTAACACATGCTATATTTCCTTCTAGTGCATAACAACATTGTACAACTGAAGAAATCTACTGCACACTATAGATTTATTTCTATCACAAACACAAGCACATTCCAAGGTGAGGGAAACATAGCGTGTGCAAGATTTCCTTCTAGCCCAAACATAAGCGCATTGCCAATAAAAAAATTATAAGGTGAAAGAAATCTAATGTGTGTAAGGTTTCCTTCTAGGATAAACAAAAGCAAACAAGCACATTATAAGGTGAAAGAATTCTAGTGCATGCTAGATTTACTTCTATAAAAAAAATAAACATGTTGAGAACAACAACATTATAGGGCAAAGGAAATCTAACATGTGATAGATTTCCTTACAGCACAACATAAGCACATTATAAGATGAAATAAATCTAGCACGTGTTAGATTTCCTTCTAGCACACACATAATAACATAACAACATTGTAGTGTTAAATAAATTTAACAAATGGTAAATTTACTTCTAGAACAAGCTAAAGCATATTACCAATAACAATATTGCAAGAAAAGAAATCTAAAATGTGCTAAATTTCCATCTAACATAGTCACATGCATATTTCCAATAACAACATTGCAAGGTCAAGGAATCTAGCATATTTCCTTCTAGCACAAACAACCATATTGCCAACCACAACATGGTATTGTGAAACAAATCTAACGCATGCTAAATTTCCTTCTAGCACAAATACAAGCACATAACAAACATTGTAAGGCAAAAAAAATTTAGCATGTGTTATATTTAATTTTAGCAAAAACTCAAGCCTATTTCCAAAAACAACATTATCAAGCAGATGAAATCTAACACGTGCTAGATTTCATTCTATCATAAATGAAAGTGCATTGCTAAAAACAACATTGTAAGATGAAAAAATATAATGAGTGATATGTTTCCTTCTAGCATAAATAAGCGCACATTGTCGATAACACCATTGCAAGGTGAAGGAAATCTAACCCATGCTAAATTTTCCTATAGAAAAAACATAAGCACATAACAACATGGCAGGGTTAAGAAAACTTAGCTTGTGCTAGATTTACTTGTAACAGAAACAGAAGTATATCTCCATAAGAAATATTGTAGGGCAAAAATAAATCTATTTTGTGCTAGATTTTCTTCTATCATAGATACAAGGCATTCTCAATAACAACATTGAAAGGTGAAAGAAATCTAACATGTGCTTGTCTTTCTTTTAGTAGAAAGACAAGCATATTGCCAGCAACAAAGGTGCATGCCAAAAGAAAACTCGGACCTATTAAATTTTCTTCTAGGACAAACACAAACACAATGGAAATAATAACATTACAAGGGGAATGAAATCTAACATATGCTAAATTTCCTTTTAGCACAAACAACCAGATTGTCAACAACAATCTGAAATTAGAAAACTTTCCAAGATTTATGGGCTTTTTCCCGATGAAGTTGTATAGAAAATGCAGTAACAATTGTTTTGAACATGCAACCAACCATGCCAATTTACTCATATGTAACTTGGGGTTGGGTTCTAGTGGCTTTGTAGAGCACTAACTCATTTAACACAGGGGTTTGACCAGATAATGTTGGGCTATTTTCATGGATCTTTAAATCTGATCTTGAGAGAACACTATAAATATTTTTCATTTAGTAAATATTTTTAACCAACATAATATAAATTTGGAGCAGAAGCTTGTATATTTAACATTGGTTTTGTTGGGTAGCAGTGTAGTGCAGATAAGCCCTTGTTAATATGGCTTATTTGAGTATGTAGAGCTATTTCTTCTCCATTTTTTCTCAGCATATTTCAAATTCTAGAGAGGTGAATACATTTCAGCTATGGGAAGGGGTGGATGCAAAGGAAGAAGGGTAAACATGTCGATATACTGGTCTTACATTATTGTTGCATAAAATGGTACTTTGATACTTATAATACTAATGGCCCAAATAATATTTGAGCTACTTCAAATAATTAGTAACTACTAGGTGGCATGGGCAACCCCTACAAAAGAAAATGAGAATCCCCCTATTAGAAACTCCCTTCTCGTTCTTGTTTATGTTGCTTTAAAATTAAGCAGCTCTTTGTGCGTTCTTATGAGCTCTATGCTTCTTTAATTGGTTGGACTTAAAACTGGCAATCATCTTTTCAGCAATATGCACAGGTGTATATTTCGTGCACCAATGTCCTTTAATGCAACTCCATTTGGGTGAATACTGAATCAGGCATCAACTAATTAGAGTGCAGTGGACACATTGATTTCTACACAGCCAGGAGCTTTGGCTTTTTCATTTATACAACTTTTGGGGACCATTGCAGTCATGTCTCAGATTTCTTGGCTGGTATTCATTGTGTTTATACCAGTGGGTTCGACTTAGATATGGTATCATCAATATTACATACCATCAACTAGTGAAGTGGCTCGGTTGTCATTAGTTTCTAGAGCTCTAATCATAAAAAATTTGGAGAATCAATCTCTGGAGCAGCCACCATTAGAAGTTTTGACCAGGAGTCTTGGTTCATGGAGAGAAATCTCTAGTTGATAGATATGTATACTAGACCTAGTCTCCACAATGTTGGTGCCAATGCATGGAATGGTATTCTGAGGGATTTTTTATCAAATCTTACATTTACATTCTCTTAAATATTCCTAATGGAAATTTACAATGATAAGAAAATCAAGCATAGTAAAAAAAGTAAACACTCAAAATTTACAACACATTAAACACCCAGAAATCTCCATAAACTATGTTGAGCTGAGTCATTCTATTAATATAAATGTTGGGTACAAAGGTAAGATAAAAAAAGCATGCACCTGGGCTTGCCCAGAGCAAGCTAGCAATGCCCAAGTGATGAAATCGACTACTCCAACATGCAATGTGGTTGTGCCCAACAATCTCTCCACTAACCCAATGGAAATTTGCATTATTTCCTGCAAACAATGGTTGTTAGGGTCTCCTCTGGTGCTCAGAAAATTCCAGGAAATTAACGTTGGACTCCCCTCCAATATCCCACAAAAACCCACGAAGGAATCGACCAAATGTTGACCTCAGAATTTTGTCCCAATTTCCCCCTAGCTCCCGTAGTTGTTAGCTGAGTTGGAACTCCTATTTGACCCCTCAAATCTACCTAGAAAATCCTGCCAAATTATTTCTGAGATCCTTGTCAAAAACCCAGAAAAACCCAGAAAGTGCCTGCTCTAGTTTTGACGCTCCAAAATTGACCTCAAAATGCTTGGCCCTCCTCCACAAGTAAAAATCATAACCTGTAGCAGATGTTGGGCTTGTTGCTCCACCAAAATGCTGCAAAATACCCCACGATTTCCCTAATCTAATTCCAAACAACCCCAGCTCCTCAATCCCTTTCACAAGCCAATTGTTGGCTTTGCATCATCAACTCCTCTAAGAGCCCTTGTGTACTTTCCCCTTTTTGCATCATTGGAGTGTCTATAATCTCACCAATCACTGTGCATGCGAGTCGAAAACCTTCATGATCTTGCTAGCTTCCCCACAGTTGGCCAAGATCATGCTTTGATACCATTGTAATATTCCTAATGGAAATTTACAATGATAAGCAAAGCAAGCATAGTAAAAGAAACAAACACACATAATTTACAACATACTAAACACCAAGAAATCTCCATTAACTGCATTGAGTTGAGCCATTTTATTAATATAAATGTTGGGTACAAAGGAAAGATTAGAAAGCATGCACTTGGGCTTGCCCAAGGCAACCTAACTATGCCCAGGTGATGAAATCGGCTACTCTAACATGCAATGTGGTTGTCCCCAACAATATCTATGTTGACCTAGTAAAAGACTACACTGCTAATTGTGAACAATGGTTGTTAGGGCCTCATTCGGTGCCCAGAAAATTTTGGGAAACTAACCTTGAGTTCTCCTCCAATAACCCCCAAAAACCCACGAAGGAATTGGCCAAGTGTTCGCCTCTAAATTTTGGCCCAATTTCCCCCTAGCTACTCTAGTTGTTGGCTGACTTGGCACCAAAATGCTAGAAAATCCCCCACAATTTCATTTATTTCTCCTTTCTTGCATCCCAGCTGAACTAAAAATGTGTGGTATCCTCCCAGCTACCAAATATGAGTAGAATTTGCCTCCCTAAGGTGGCACTCGTGGTTCACCGAAGAAGAGGGTGACTTGGCCCCCACGAAAGACTATGTATTTCTAGGAAAGATGACATAGGCCCCTGCTCCAAAAATTCATACTATTGTGTAAATACCTCATGTTCCTGTCCCACAAACAAGGAAGTCTCATACACCAACTTGGTGTCTGGCTTAGTCGTGACCTTAAAATTGGATAGTAATAATAATAATTTACATGCTTCAAATCCCCTATTCATCCAATAAAATTTTCCAAAAATATTTATCTATTGAACACATGAAAAATTTAATCCACTCTTACATAAATCCATTAGAAGCACCCCCTCTTCCAGAAACAAACTATATTATCCATCCATCTATAAAAATCAAATCCACAGGTTTTAATCCATTGCAATTGAAATATCTCAACAAGAGGTTACAACCATGTACATGCTTTACACCGTGATATGTTTATCCATCCCCACAAGAACTTTTGTAAACTCTTTGACATCATAAATGTCTTCTCCAACTAGCTCCAGCAGTTCTCCTCTACGACTTACTTAGAGGACACAATATTGTTTCAAATGCTATTGCAATTACATTTCTGAAAACTATCTGGATTTGTTTGTGGTATGGGAGGCAAGCGATCCTTAATCCATAGGTTCAATAAATAACATGTATTCATCCTCAAATCCTGAAAGGACTATTCTCATCCTTCTTGCAAAATGGTGTTGTATTGTCATAGATGGTAGTGCTTTAATTGTCGGGGAAAAAATTATTTATAAAAATGTATCTTTAAAGCGTGTATGTGCTAATATACATCAAATGTTGATGTTGGAAGAATCGATTTCGTACCTTATTCACCACACAATATACCTATGACTTCATCCTTTTTACAAACTCGCATCCAAACTCTTTCTACTAGCAATTTGCAGGACGAGACCAAATTCTTGTGGCCATGCATAATAGGCACAATGGTCAACATCTCTAGCCCAACTTCAGATAAAGTTTTCTTTGACTTCTGAATCCATGTGATATCCAAAATAAATCCATCATGTCATTGTCAATAACTCTTCATTCGATTCTTCCTAATATGCACGTGATCTTTAACATACTAAATATGGGGAAAGGCCTATAACTAAACCTTGCCAATATCTATTTGCAAATCTGAAACACTTTCACCAACCTCCTTCAATACCTTCAACATGTTTTGATCGACCCAAAGATGTGATTAGTTGATACATTTACTACAACAAGGGCAACGCCATAAAGGCCACCTCAAATTAATTTCCTCTAGGTGCTATAATTATGCTTTTGACACATTAAATTCACTTCCATTCTTGTTTAATTGTTGTTGAGAAAAGAACTGCCTCTATAGTTATTTCATGTCTTCCTTAGCAAACTCACTACAATATCCATGTTTATGCACCTCATCAAACAATGGAAATCCGAGATGATGTGGGAGGGGACACTTGTCCATCATTTCTCAACACCCAGAAAACATTTTTAATTTGCAATTCTTCTAAAGGATGCACATCACTGACTAGCATGTAGAAACTTCTGAGGAAACTCTCGTTCGTACATACATAAGCAAGAATTATAAAGTATATAGGAGGACCGTCTAAGATGAATTCATAGATTACCCATGAATATCAAAGATTCGATTGGATATTCTCTTCTAGGTTTCCATATTCTAGTTAACATCAAACAAATTGGCTTATGATCATACGCAGGTTAGCCTACCATTAACTTATTTACTTCTAAGAATGTTTCATTTCTGCTACCATCATACTTGAATGACGTGCAAAATGCCCTCCCCTCTGAGGAGAGTCAATGTCAGTAGCAACTTGTCTTTCAAGCCCTTTTTCTTTTCCCAACTCATTGTCAGCAAAAGAAGTCAATGCATCTTTGATTGTATTTGTGCTCTTTAAAAGGCTTATTCTCATAACATTGACCTTCATGTTGTCCATCAGTATTTAAAGATTTTGTGATGCCAACAAATTTAGGTTAAGGGCTTGTTTTAGGTGCTAAATGAGCAACAACATGGTTATCAGACCCACTGCACAAAAATATTTTTGGGCTTCTGAGTTGCTTCGGTTTGAGAGAAATTGATCAAATACACTAATATCACACATGAAATTTTCAACAACAGAGTGAATATATTTCTCTTCTAGAAAGCACCAAAAGCACTTGTATTTGTCATACCATTTGGTATAAAATCTAACAAGTTCCCTCCTTCCCATTGCTAATGGTGCTTCTCATAACTCATAAGTAAAACAAGAGAGTAAGGGATAATTTTTCTTGGAAAGCCTTAATGCCCTCTCTAGAGAATTACCAATGCAGTCCTCTGTTTTGATTATTTTTAATCACATATATTTTACTTGGTATCAAATTCCTTCCCCGTCCCATTCCTGGACATTTGTGGTATCCAATTCCTTCCCATTCCCATTCCTCGACATCTGAATAGCTCAGTGTTTGTTTAACATCAAAGGTATTGTCTATTCATATAAAATATCAGGTGCCAAAGTTATAGTGGTTGAGAGATTGAATCCACTTTTCATATTTAATGAAATTGGTTGAGGGATTGAATGAATTTAAGGAGTAGATGTGACTCCATAGGAGGAGTGTTCTTGTCACTAAGAGCATTGGTTCTCTACTTTTTGGTAAAGAGGAAAAATAAAATGACCGCTGCTTGAAAGGTTTCATATATCAACAAAAGCATATGAAAAAAAAATTAATATACAAAGGGTTTTAAGGGGTTTTACTTGTGGCATATGATTTAGAGGAGTGCCAGGCAAGATTGAAAGGGAGGAAAGGAAAATGTGTGTGTCAGGGATATCAAAGGTATGGAAAGAAAAACAATGTTGATGTGGGCATGCAGAGTTCTGTGAAGAGGTTTTTGCACTGCTACTGCTAAGCCCACTGTGGGGGTAAGGCGTAGTGGTCAAGAGAAATAGGAAGAATAATAAGACATTGTTGGATGTTTCCAAGCCCCTCCACAATTGTGTAATTGGCTCCAAATTAGCTAAAATATATCGGCAACATAAGAATTTCTACAAAATCACAAGCATCAAGCTCAAAAGATATTGTTGTCATGGAAAGGCGTGGGGGATTTTCCACAGAAATGGTGAACCAACAACAAAGACCCCTGTAAGGATTAATGGTGCAAACAAATGTGTGTATAAATTGATTAATGATGTCCGTAAGAAGAAATCTGAGATTACACTGAAATGTAGACTAGTGATCTGAACATGTGAAGTCAATGCTAAAGTAAATGTTCATTTGTTCCATTGGTTTTTATCAAACTCGATTTGCAGGTTTGGGAGAGAAGATTTCTTTGGAAGCTAGAAATTTTGAGGCAGGAATAATGTACTTGGCTAAAAAAATATGTTTATGCATCGACTATCACAACATTTTTTTTCTCTGTTGCACCCACATTTGTATCTGTTTCTACTTTTGGTACATGCATGCTTATAGGAGTGCCTTTGATAGTGGGGAGAATTATTTCTGCACTTGCAACCTTTGAGAATTCTTGAGTTGACTAATATGTGTGTGAGATATAGTTAGATATGTATACTTTAAAAGCTAAAAAAATAAATATACTTCCAAAAGCTACAAAAAGAATTACCCCTACTGAATTGACTGATACATATACTATATCTACTCTCCCCAATGTTGGTGCCTATGAGTGGCTTGGTATTCGAATGGATTTTGTATAAAATCTTATGTTTGCGTTCTTTTTGGTGTTCCTTATTCACTCTCCCAAAGATGTAATTAGACCAAGCATTGCAGGGTTGGCAATAAAATGATCCTTACATGCAGATTTCATTACACTACAACACATTCCTTGCGAAAAAATGATCCTTTAAATAGAATGCAGGTCTATCTTATTCCCCATTATTTCCACCACCTTGCTATACACTATTAACAGCTGATAGAACAACAAGCAGACCAATACTTCTCATTTCTAGAGAAATACCACCTATCAAATTATCAAGAGTTTCAAAAGGGAATCAGTTTCTTTATACCACAGATGCCAAAGTTCCTCTAAGGGGCACTCCTTTGTGGAACATATTATTAGACTTTGTGGATGGTCCATATATGGGAAACACCAAATGCACTCTATCAACCTTGAAATCTGTGCCTCCTCCTTGTAGAGTTATATAAAGTGTTGTAGAACCTTTCTCATAATTCAACCTAGCTAGTTGTATGCCACTGCATTTTTACCTCAGAATATCACTTCTTTGGAAATGGCTCTAAGGTGTGTATAAAATTGTGAACCCATATTTAAATAGGAACCTCCTATATATCCTAATGACTTTGCAGTAATACATGTGGCTCATTGGATTGGAAGTACCACCGAATTATAGGGTCTAGTTGACAGAACTGCATTGCAAAATGTCATTAGTTAGTGGAGCCCCAATTTCTGGTAAGACTTTATCAATTAGTGCCTCTATCATATCATGCCATGAATGCAACGTGATTTGATGTGCTTACCCACCATTGCATAGGGGTCTTTTCCAAATGCATATACAGTGTTGCAACCCTTTGCTCAGCCACCATATACACCACCAATTGTTCCGAAGCTTCTTCCATGGTGTCAGTTGTGCCATTAAACTCAATATGTTCTTATGCTCTGCACTAATCCACCTAACTATTTTCAACATCATGCAATGTATTCAAGGGTGCCTAAAATTGACCACTTATTTCTATTTAATAAATCAGTTAATACATTATCAATAAAATTCAGCTTTGTTTTAGTTTCCCATCGAATGACCCTTTTCAAATTAATAATGAACAGAACACTAGATAATTTGAAATTAAAAATTCTACATATAAGATAAGATTGTCGATCTCTATTTGTTCGTTCCATGGATCCATACTTGGATATATTGCCCTCAGCACAATAAAGCAGTTGCATTAGTCATAGAATTAAAACATTTAAGAATAAAAATATTTAACGATATTTGAAAGCAGAAAGAAATTTAAATTGTGGATAAACTATTCCTATAAAACATGAATGCGTGAATATACAGAAAACACTCCATGGGGAAATGATGCTTAGAATAGAAAAATGTTTTCCTATCAAATAGTTACAACCTTGTGAGCTTAATCTTTGAAATATGCATATGCATTGATATGTGTGCAATTAAGGTCAACATAGAGCATCTTGTACTCCTTTCAATACTATGTTTTTTTTATGATCAAACGACTCATCCTTGAGCATCGATTACACTTTGTATTGGCTCACTGCCAGCACTTACTATTATTATGCTCTTCTTATTCTGAACATGTTAAGGTAGATAAGAAATAATTTGAATCTCATTCCTCGGGGGTGCTTGGGTAACTGGAACCAAGCACAAGAAAATATAAGTATAGAATTAATTCCTATTATGTCGATGTCATGCCTAGGACGTGCTTGTATGATTTATATCGACTAAGTTCTTATTTATTCATTTATTATGGAGACTATTGCACTAGATGAATTATCATTTGGAGTTCATGCTTCAGGGGTGTTTAGGTAGCTACTATAATTCCCAAGAAAGTATGATGATAGCTTTGATTCCTAAATCTCATGCCTCCTGGGTGTCTACTATCTTCTACCAAGTATGTTCTTATTTTTTTTGTATATTCAATTACCTATTTGAATCCCGTGCCTTGAGAGTGCTTGGCTGCCTACAATCATGTATAATAAGGTTAGAGTATTTGTGGTAATATGCCTATTGGCACAAGAATGTAGAGAGTGGGTTTTGAGTGGTCAATGTGGCCAATGAATGGTCATTCTCTGGCCTATGGGATCAATGAGACATATTAACTTGGTATTGTCAGTTGGAATGTCCCCTTGGCTCTCTCCAAGACACCTTTTTTTGTAGAGAGTTATTTAAGCTATATCTCATATGTGTATCCAAAGTACATGGCTGACTACTTTCGATGTACAACCTAAATGAAGCTTCTAGACTTTAGTCTTATAAATTAAGATGAATTATAGCTTTATTATTCATCATACTTTTGCTTCAGCAATTTTGATAGCCTACCTTAGAGTACCTGCAAAATTTCTGGATCAAAAACTTCTGCTTAAAGCCAAAGAAAACATTAGCTCCCCCTGAATTATAGCTCCCTTTGAATATTTGAAAATAGATCTTGTCCAATGAGACATTTGCAATTGGTTATCAGTCCTAATTACATGGAAAATTTTCTTAAAATAATCAATGGGCAAGAGGAGATATTAATTCTTTCAACTATTTCTATATGAAGAGGAGTTGATATATAAATTTTCCAAGTTTTCTGAAATACTTCTACTTCCTTTGAACTTCCAGGCTTAATAGTTGCAGCCATCTCGTTTCCTTGGTGAAGCTTGTAAATGAAGGCTTGGACAGAATCATAACGACATAAAAAAATTTCTTAATTGATTCACTTCTTTTCTTTGTATCCTTTCAAAGAGCTGGATATAGATATACCCACTTAGATGGAAAGAGTCTGAGGTGCACTTTTTCTTTGTTATTTGCTTTTGTACTTCAGGCACATTTCTCTTCTATATGCATCATTCTGTTTTCTTTATGAGATCTAAAGGTTGTATTCTAATCTGTCTGCTGGTTTCTCATCTTGTGATTCACATCCACTCTCTGAAGGTTATTATGCCACATAATATTGACAAAGCCCTATTGTCATAGGGGACACTATTCCTTAGTCAACATAGTCAAAATGTTAACATGTCACTGCCTTGCCTTGCCATGCCCCAACGTCACTGTATTTAATTCAAGAATATAGTCACTGCCTTATTTCCATATTACTGTCATCGTGCCACCACTATTTTCAAGATTAATGGCAACCTTTATCTCAGATTATTGCTCAGTCTTATATGACTTCATTCTCTTCCAATCATATAAAGCTCATCATGAGAATTTCAGACTCTCAAAGAGTCATTTCAAATGGGCACTGTAAGAAACCAAATGTTATTATTACTTAATTCTTACACTCTACTGCACTTGGTTAATCTGATTTTTGCTGCTAAAAAAATGGTTGATCACTATTTTAGTCAACAATACGTCTGTCCTCTGCAACCCTTTACTTGTTTGGCAAATAAATTGAACGGGCTAGTTTAATTGTTAATGGAAGTTTCCACAAGCCATAATACCCACTCTACACCCCCTCATTCTACATCAACTAGTGAAGATAAAGGAAATGCAACTGTGCCTATATAAGATGATGATTAATTTTGTGGAAAGGAGAAATATTGATTCCCTCTTTTGGTTTGCCATGATGGTATTAGTGATTGAGTAATTCTGTTAGAGGATATATGCAATATATAAGGTGAACATTGATATAAAAGTATCATATATATGTAAATTAATGGCCAAACCACAAGAGATTTTATGCCAGAAACAGAACAGATCCCAAAAGATTGTGGAAAAAAACTTCCATCAAGATAAATAATATTAGTTTCCCCTGTTGCAATGCACTTCCACAAGAGTTAAAGAATATGGAGACAGTGAATATGAAAATCATTTGACCACTGCACGAATGTTATTCTTAAACTATTATTGATTGATGTTGATAATAGTGGATATACTAGACATAGAAACAATCTCAAATTAGTTGATATTACCAACTGTAGTAAAATAGCCCAAAACAAATGCTCATTATAGTTGACATATTTGAACATAGAAAATCATTACGAGTTACATAGTTTGTGCACTGGTCTAGAAGTTCAAGAAATAAGAAGTGGAAATGGAAACAAAGAGTTAAAAGTTGTTGTTATTTTCTGCAAAGGTTAAGCATAATGAGAGTAGAGCATGGAGAAGAAGTTGAAGATGGTGAGAAAAGTTTAGTTTTTCATGGTAGAGCTTCTTGTAGAGTAGGCGGACACTTGTGATGTCAGGGGACTGTGATCCATGCAGAGACGTGGTGCTAGTACTAGCCTCTATAGATCCATTGAGGATCTGGTATGGGCTTCCTACTGCATTTTTCCTGTCTGATGTTGATACCAGTAACACTGATGAAGAAGGTAATGCTGCTGCTACTGGTGATGATGATGATGGCAATGATGAAGGCGGTAAGGGAATTGGTGAACTGATACCCGATTGATGAAAATTTTCCATTCACGTTCTTTTTCATGTTGGGGTAAATTGAGGGGAGAATCTATTTGCAAGAGGGGAAGAAAACGCAGAGGGGGTGGCACGCCTCTCAGATGAAGGCATGGGAGTGCGAGGAGAAGGCACGGGATTCAAATCTTAGGAACTATATGCCATAATAGCTTATGTTCTATCTGTCTATCTGCTTCCGAGAAATGAGAAATTACATTACTACTACCTAACAGAATTTGTGCTAAGCTGAACTCATTTACCTGGTTCTTCTATCGATTTGACCTGGAAACGGACAAATTTTTTTTGGCTTCGCAACCTGCAGAGCCACAAATCCGTGCTGAAAACCCCACAAAATTGACCAAATTTGTCCCCGAATCCGTCGTGGTAAGTTATGATCTGAGTGCCCAATGAAGCAAATATGTTAACGGAGTGATGAAATTGCTGGATCCCACTATGTTGTTCTTTGTTGGCCCTGAGCTATGCATCTGCCCAATTTTTTGTGATCTTTCCTCTTCGAGTCACTAGGAGTACGAATGGTAATACGATTTTGTTAAAAACAAAGCAGCTGAAGTTAATTGGAAACCAACAGGACCTTCTGAGTCAAACCACAGACGGTAATCACACAAAATAGGAATATGTCCCTTTTTGTTAACAGAAAGGAAGGACACTTTCAGTGGTAATATCATCTCTTTTAAATGTTGATCCTTCATAATATTTACATGAGTGATATGGTATCGACTAATTGTGACATGGAGGGTGCTGCACACATTGTTGGTTTTATATATATATATATATATATATATATATATATATATATATATATTTATATTTATATTTATATTTGGGGTGGGATATATGTATTTTGATGTAAATATTATGATTTTTTTAAAATTTATTGTTTTTATTTAAAATTTTAAAAATATATATAAATGTATAAAAAATGGTAATTGTGATATATATATTGTTTAATGGATTTATTCATCACCTAAATAATTTTTTTTTGGTTGTGTTTGTTTTTCTCAAATGTAAGGAAATAGGTTAATGGATCAAGACCAAGAGGCATTTAGACCTTGCCCCCTTAACGACCACCAACCAGTGATTCAAAAAGTTTAAGAAGTTTTATGTATCTACAATTTCAAAACTCAATGGGACAGCCTAGTCCTTGAACCTAATCAATACATGCTATAACATGCCTCTAGGGACTTGAACATGGGATAGCAAGCCACAATCCCAACCACTCAAGTGAAGAATCATTGGCATAAAAAATAACTTTTAATTAATTTCAGGCGGTTGTCCATGGGACTTAGAATCGATGGTGATAGGGTGTTGTATTAAGGCACTCTATGGTGCAAAGGTCACCAGTTCGAAATCCATGGGAAAAACTCCAACCATGTTGAGGGTTGCTCTGGTGGTCCTCAGGTGATTTTGAAGGCTTAGATGCCCTTGGATGCAGCTACAAACCACAGGCTAGTCATGCAGTCATCTCAGGACTCACATAATCTAGCAAATAAAAAAGAAAAAGTGGTTCAACTGCATTGATTGCAATAATATATTTATATAATTTTTGTCTTAGTATATTTTATTTTGGTTATTCAATTGTATTGACAGCAATAATTAACATTTGCGAAGAAAAAATTCCTAAGAAACTAGTACCTTAATTGTCAAAATATAACCCTTTCCTTCCCTTTTTATAACCAACAACATAAAAATCCCTGAAACAACCTACAAAGTTGGAAGAGGAAATGTAGCCATTAATGTCTTGTCGTCCGCCATACCTTCGGTGTATCTTTGCACCTTTAGGGGCAATTGCTAGTTTTATGTTTTTAGTCATGTAAAAATATTTGGAGCCACTTCTCGAGGACGTGTCATTGTTGTTGCACAGGGTAATATATTTCATTTCACATTAACGTTCCATTTCTCAATGTATTCTAATGTTCAATGTACTCTAATGTGAGTGTGAATATGTAAGTGTGAATGATGAGGGAGAACATAAATCATGACCATTGATAATAAATGTGGTTGGATAATAAGATAATAAGTATAGTTGGGTAGTATATGTCTAATTTTTAGATTTAAATTAATTTAAATTTAGGGGTGGGTATATAGGGTGGGTATATATTGCATTTATTATCCTTTAGCCCATGACATATGTATCACCAACATAAATATCATAAATTGTGTTGCCACATTTTGTTTCCTATGTGGGTGTGCGTGCCAATGATGAAGAAGAACCTCAATGTCTCGAAGTTTGGAGTGTTTGTTATAATGTCAAGAAGTTGGAAGTGTTTTTATAAGATTCCACAAGAAAAGGGCCGAATACAATAATCAGATGGAGAAGAAATCTTTCCTATATGTTATTTTTAGCTTCTGAAGGTTAAAATAATTTCTTTATTTCTTTCTTATTTCCCCATTTAAAGGGAAAATTGAGTTGGCTGTTAAATGACGAGAGAGAGTAAAATTTTTGTAAATTAGAAAGAAATAAAAAAAAATTAACGTTAAAGAGGTTAAAGATAGCTTATGGGACAAATTGCTTTACTAACCTTATTCGGGCCTTTTCCTGTGAAACCTCACAATAAACGCTCCTAACTTCTCAACAAACCCCTTGTCGAATCAATTATCCCAAGAGCTAGTTGTCATAGTATTTGCATAACTTTTTGTTTTGACTTTGAAGGTCTTGCATTCTAAAATGAAATGCTTTTTCTGTTTCCACTTTTTTGGAAGAGAAAAAATACATACTTTTTCTTCGCACATTTCTTTTGGCCTTTTCCAGTTCCTTGTTTCACGACAGAGTCCTATTTCACAACAGAGTTTATGAGAATCAGTATTTAACTAAGCAATAAGAATTTTGGCTCTCCAAGAAGTATTGGCCCCTATGTATGCTTTTTGTTAATGATTATGAGTGGGATTAAATTCTTGAATCTAGTACTTTTTCTTTCTCCCTCACTCTTTATCCCAAGTATGCTTGTGGAACTTATCCATAACAAAAGGTTTTATGTGATGGTTCAATTATTTTATGTCATAGTTCAGTTTTTGGAAGGAAATTGGGAGATGGTTAACCAATGAAAATTCAAATTTCATTAATAAATGTTTATTTGATTTAAATCATACAACAAAATTTTAACTATGATGAATTTAAGACCACCTAAATGGGATTGGTCCTAAAACTTATTAAAATCCAAAGGAGTAGAGGATGATTAGCAAGCCAACTTCCCTAGTGGGACATGCCCTATTATGTATATTAATTTTCTTGTCAAATAATGGTAGGAATATGGTTATAGTTTTGTCACAGTGTGCTCGATAGATGTCACAGGGAATTGAGTGTAAATTTTCACATGACAAGATTACACAGGAATGGCATTTCTCCCTACAAGCAATGTCATCTATGTGTGACCCATGAGGTGTAGACTAGTTGGTTTGAGTGGGGTTTAGGCCCCACCAGGTATTATGTTCAAACCTCGTGGGGAGGGGTTAAGGATGGAAAGCACTTTTGGGGAAATTAAACTATCCCAAGGGGCGTCCATGCTCAATTTTTCTTCGCACAGTCTTGGTGATAAGATCCTATTGTGGGAAGATCATTCTTCCATCCAATAAACATGTTGGTCCTGCCCTAGGTTCAACCTAGTTACAAAAACAAAATAAAAGAGCCATCTATGTGTGTATAATGTAAAGCCACATAATGCACCAGAGGTTGGGGGTTCGATCTCACTTGAGCCTCTAACTGACCAAACAAAATTTTACACCACTTGGGGGTGCCACGTGGGAGCCCATGTCTGGGCCATGTGGCACCATTCCATTAGTCCACAAAAAACACCCAACCAATAAAACTTGACCACCTACATGAACCAGAAGATTGTTAGTGATTGAGTTCCTAGTCTTATTGTGTGGCTATGTTTTCAAGTCTAATGTCTTTATGTATTTGTTGCATGTACTGGTAATATATTTGTTCCTCCTAGTTCTTTTACGAGATTCTATAGTGGCTGTACTGATTTTTTTTTTTAATAAAAAGGACAAATTTTCCTTTATAGAAAAAAAAGAGATTCAACAAGCCTATTGACCTTATTAGCAAGCCTATTGACCTTAAGCTTCTCAAAATATTCGGCCCAGTGTGTGATCCAACCTTTGATAGCTTCACCAACAACAACAATAAGCTAGGTTGGACATCCTACAACTTTAAACTAGGGGCTAGCAACTTCTTCAACAAGGATTTCCATTTGGTGGGATTAGCAATTTTAGGCAAAACCCATTTGTCTTGAATATTGTAATTTGTTGAGGTTATATAAGTGACTCAATTTCCCCTTAGGGATAGTTACCCGATGGTATTATCCATGTCTACCCTCTCAAACATGAACAATGGTGATGGTAATTCATGGGATTAGACATATTACAATGTGAATTCTATAATGCTACCTGGTACTTTGTCAATCCAGACATTTCGCAGAGGTTTACAAAGAATCCATTGCAATGAAATCATTGAGAACCAACTTAAACAAAGGTATTATAAAGTTTATACCCAATGTCAATGATTCCAAAGTGAATATGCGCTAGAAGCCTATCACTGTGTTGAATGGCTCATGTAATTTAGTTTATTTATATATTATTGATTAAGTAATATGAAAATTAAAAGTCAAAATAAGCTTTTAAAAAGTATAAATATTTTAAGGATATTGAGGGGTGTCTTGCCATTCAAGCTAAGAAAATTTTTCATCACTATATATGGCAACTTTGTGCATCCACATTGATCTACGAGAACTAACTTGTACTAGGGGAATAGAACCTTGGTGATTGAATATCACCAGCTTCACTTGACTAGAAATCAAGGCCCATTAACTATATTTATATATTATCTATATTAGTAGTTAAGGAAACAACTATAATAATAAAAAGTGACAAATTAAGTCAATCATGTTTTTATTAACACCTAAGTTGTTTTAGTACATGCACTATAATTCATAGGTTAGGGTTGAGATCCATGATTGTGTTTAAGCATATATATCTACATGACCATGATGATAAACCATCATGCTAGTAATCAAGAATTATTAGTGCTCACGATGCATTGGATTAACCCGCACATATTCTAGATCATCTAATTGGTTCTCACTAAGTTAATAATGGTCCTAATTAAAAATTATTGTTCATAATTCACTTGATCTCTAGGTGTCTTCCCCCTAGTATACTAGCTATTGTGTCGGAAAATATCCCCTATTATATGGTTGGCCTTATATCCCCTGACTCATGCTACTTATTGGGTTCAAAGTTATAAATACCACAATGAATAATAATAAAAAAATATCATGCATAGACAAATGCATTGAACAGTAAATCCTAATGCATTATGAGTATATTTTTTTGGATTAAAGATTCCTCCATGTGTTTCATTATAGAAGTAGATATTTCCCTCCAAAGTTGATCAAGTGTCTATTGAAAGAGGACCCATAGTTTATCCTAATTCATAGAACAAGGCAGTAATCAATCATAAGCGGAATGCTTTAAGTTCAATTTTTAGGAATTACATTGGACAATATACCCTAAGTAACTAATTGAAACTCCTTAACCTACAAATACCTTTTTCCTCTCGTGGAATTTTGCTCAGGAAATTTCCTTTTTCCTTTATTGAAGTAATTTGTCATATTTCACATCGCAATCTATGTTGAGTGGCCTTTTAAGAGCCATATGTCTTTCCTGAGATATTGCGATTGTGATTTACTTAACATTCTCTGCTCAAGTGTCTTTTAAAAGAAAACTCAATGTTTTTCAACCCATTTCATTCATATTCCTATTTAAATTAATCTCTTAAGGGTTTTATTTATTATACTTTAAAACTTTTAAAAGGGTCCCCATTATTTTTCTAAGGTAACTATACTAGAAGAATGGGGGTTGTTGAATAGCACAACAGATCCTAATCTAGATTTCAAGTGTCACGGAAAAACAATGCTATATTTAGGTGACCTATATTTTTTTATTTATTGATTTTAATGATGTTAATTGGTCTAGTGCACCAAGTACATCAGTGAACCCACTAGTTTCTTGTAGACAGTAGCATCCACTACTTCTCCAGAAGTAGTATCCTCTTTCATCCAATTTCCTAGAAGAGGAGTGTCCATGGGTTTACAGCTCTCCGTGTGAAACTTACCTAGTATCTCTTTGGCATACCTGCCTTGAGAAACAAAAATTTCACCATCTTACTACAATATCTTCAAACCAAGGAAATAGTGAAGGAGTCCCATGTCCTTCATTTTGAACTCCCTTGCAAGATCCTCCTTGCATGAAGTTATCAGCTGCTCATCACCTGCCAAAATTAGATCATCAACATAAAGTATGATAATCAAGATCTTACAATCAACCACAATCTAGTATAGGTTTGCATCTACTTCACTTTTGGTGAAGCCTAACCTAGTGAAATAGTTGTCAATCCGAGTGTACCAAGCACGAGGTGCTTGCTTCAGCCCATAAAATTCTCTCTTGAGTCGAAACACATGTGACTCACTATCAAAGATTTTGAAACCTTATGGCTACTCTATGCACACTTCTTCCTCAATAACTCCATTGAGAAACACAATTTTCACATCCATATGATGAATGCACCACCCCATCTACGCTGATAGTGCAAGAATATATCTAATCGAAGAGTACCTCATGACTGGTGTGAAAGTCTCTTCATAGTCGATCCCCTCAACTTATGAGAATCCATGAGCCACAAATTTGGCATTGTACTTCTCCACACTCCCATCTGCTGCTTGCTTCACCTTATAGATTCATCTAGATCCAACCAATGATTTTCTGACCGATCTTGGGACAACCTCCCATGCACTGTTCTTGACGATGGAGTCATACTCTTCTACCATAGAATCAACCCGAATTGGTTTCTACACTGCTTCCTCAAATGAAGATGGTTCTGTCACAATACACTTGCTCATAATACCCATGTGTCCAGTAAGCCTATCTGGAGACTGTCTCTGTTTGCGCAGTGAAGTAGGGGCTCCTACATTCTCTATTGCGTCAAGTCTCAATCCATCAGCTTCCGTGGTGTGACTTCTACCATTTATGGTGGATGACTCTAAATGAGTGTTTTCTGCCACTCCATGATCCTCCACATGTGTCTACACCACATCTTGAGGTTTATTTTTTGGGACCAAGAGTTCCTCCTCTGCATGCAAATCTAGCTCCCTCTCAAGGGGCAATCAAATGGCTTTCTCCTCATCAAATTTTATATCCAGTTGCACAACAATCATTATGCTATTTGGAAAATACACCCGATAATTGTGGGGATTTTTAGTGTACCCCACAAATATCCCAATCTCAGCTATTGGTTCGAGCTTCTTCCTGGCGTATTTGCTCACATGAACATAAACAAATGAGCCAAGAATCTTAAAATATGAAACATCAAGTTTCTTACCAGTAAAAGTCTCTTCTAGTGTACTCATGCCAAGTATCCGATGAGGACAATGGTTATACACAAATACTATTGTGTTGAATGCCTCTTCCCACAGATGCAATGGTAGTCCCTGATCATGCAACATCGCTCATGATGCCCCCACAATTGTTCTATTCTATATTTCTGTGACCCCATTCTGTTATGGGTTATGAGGCACAATCAACTCTCTCTGAATTCCTTCTTTTCTGCAAAATTTATTGAATTCATTGAAGCTATAATCACCACCATTATCGCTCATAAGAGCCTTTGCATGCTTCCCCGTGTCTTTCTCCACCAGTTCTTTGAACTCAATAATTTTTTAGAACGTCTGATATTTCTTCTGCATGAAGTAGATCAAACAATTTCTAGAAAATTCATCAAAAAACATCACATAGTACTTATGATTTGTTGTCGAAGCAGTAGAGAATGGTCCACACATGTCTACGTGAACTCTCTCAAGGATTTTCGAAGTTTGGTTCTCCTTCTCGTGAAAAGTGGCGTTTGCATACTTCCCCATAGTACATCCCTTGCATGTGTCTAACTGCACAAGAGTACCCTTGGGAAGACCCATATAAATATGATGCATGACCTTCAAGGCTACATGGTGTAGAGTCTCATGCACTCTCACAACTGTCTCACATTGTCCTGGACAAAACTAGCCAACACTTAGCCAATTCTTAGCCTCTAAACAAACTGCCTTGCTTGTGCAATTCCTGATGAATGCAATCCCTATTCCTTAGGAATTTTGGCCTTGTTAAACGGCACAAGGATCATGGGAAATCCAATAGATTTCTGGTTGCATCTTGTCAGCCTAATAATCACACAACTGATAGTTAACATCCCTTTAACCATTGTCTCAACTGGGTCTCCACGGGAACTGACATGTATGCAACTATTAATATTAAATCATCAGTTGCATGACAGATCACTGATTGTGAATTAAATAATATTTAATTCACTTGATCTCTCACTAGTGCAACAAATAGCTACAACTAGTTCAACTGACTCTAACTCACCTAACTGAGTTAACTGATTACACATGCATTAAACTAATGCACCAACTACAATTCAAACTCCATAACTAATAGAATTACTCTGCATGCCTCACCAACTACCCTCAACCAGAAATACATGAGCTAACTGAGTTTATCACACTCAGTTAATTGTTGCAAGTGATCATGAAATTAAATTAGACATTGCACCAAATTAATTAATTAATTTGGTCTTCACACTAATGTATCGCTAGGACCTATTGGTCCCACACTAGTGTGTGTGCTGCAATTTCTTGTTGGACTTCAACAAGTATTGTCTAAGTGGATAGAGGAGGATATAGTGTACTTAGCCATAGTGGGGTACTAAGGTCCAAGACATTTTATTTTGGGATAAAGGTGATGTTGTAAGCCAAAGACCACACAATTACACAAGAACTAGACTTAGTTTGATATTAGAACAAGAGTATACTTCTCCAGTGAATCTTGAAGGAGTTAAAGTCCTATTTTTAATTGAGATAAATCCTTTCTTGGAGGGAAATGCATATTTTAAGGTGTCCATGGTAGGGATGAAAATCAAACCTTTTGTGTGATTTTCACCACAATTGTTTGGAAGGACTAGTTTATGCCTACTTTCTAATGTTCATCAAGGTGTGAGTATATGATTATGAAAAAATAAATTATGAGTAAATCCATCCCTATTGTAAATATTGATTAGATGAGAATAATGCATTTGAATTTTATGTTTTCTTTTATGAGAGAAACGTTTTTTATCAACTAACATTCCTTTCAGTTGGTTATTGAAACTAATGGGATTTAGATGCAATTGATCAAGTTTTTGATGGAAATAAGTAATTATAGATTGTGAATTTTGTTTGTGATCGTAGTTTATAAGTCGAGGATCTAATCAAGTAACCAAAATGGGTATTTTGATAAAAAGAAAATGGTCAAGACCATATTAGGGTTCCTTTTTATGAAATTAAAAGCAATGGTAATGCTATACTCTAGTGGGATGTTACTCAAAATGATAAAATGGAGAGATAGTAAGAAAATATCAAGACTTGGAAGAAAATAATGAGTAATTTCAAGGAGAACTTCTTACCAATTGGTTATCAATATAGTTTATATACACAAGAACAAAATTTGAGACATCCACTTAAGAGTATATACAAAAGAATTATTAAAGTCATCACTCAGTTAGGACTTAAATATATAATACAAAAGGGTAGTAACGTATGCTAATAGGTTTAAGTTATAAATTGAAGAGGAGACAAGCTTATCCAATTTCTTTGAAGGTGGAGGAAAGATTGTATAAGAGACAACAACAAAACTTTGTAGGAAGAGGTTCTATGGGTACGAGGAATACCAAGTTATGCAAGAGGACATCCAAACAATAGTAAAGATGACAAATTCACTAATGAACATAATATTGTGGGAAGTCAAAATATTGGTAGACGTACGGAATACAGAATATGATATTTTCTCTAAATGTAAAATAGAATGAAAAATACATCAAAATCTACAAATAATCACAATCAAGGAAAAATAACTACCCTTCTTATTTCATGACAAGACTATCCTACAAGCCAACAAATTTCTATCATATCCATGAGGTCAAAAACAAGTTGTGGTTTAAGATATAGTTATGTTGGAATGAACTTAACTTTAGAACTAAGGATATTTTTCCACCTTTAACATTTATGGACAAAAAGATATCAATTTTCTAAAGCACATGGGAGCCAAATTATCACCTTTCCCATATTGACTCCCTCTATTGAAGATTATAAAAAATCTCCATAACTTAATTATCCTTACTAAACTAAACATTTCATTCAAAATAATCATCAATCCATAACATTACTCTTCACTCCATATTTTTAACTACACAAATATCATGTCACATAATTAAATTAAAAAATCAACTAAAATCCCCTCAAATAATGTGACATAAAAAAACTCAAACACTTTTTATTTTTATTTTTTCTCCTTAAAACTAATTCTATTAAGAGAACGTATGGTACAATATGAAGTTACAACCAAGAGAAGCAAGAAAATGGGCAACCGGAAAGGATAAACTATCCACCTCGACCCCTAAGAGAAACCATGTAGAGAGTAGTGCTAAGCAAAAATTAACAAGAAAAACAGAGAAACAAGAGCTTAACAAGGGATTCTACCCAACATGGGTAGAATCAACTATTCGACATTTTTTCCCTTTCTTTTTACCAACTTGGACCTAGCCAAGATGAAGCTGCTGAGCTGGCATGATTTGCAGACTGAGCTGGGATGACAGAGAGGACTCCTTGTCTGAATCCGAGGGAGAGGACTCATGAGTTCTTTTCTATGAGTTTGGTGGAACATTATATTCCTCGGGACTTGTCGAAGGTAGATCCTGTGATGGCTTTTCGTCCATTCCTTCTGCATCACCTTCCTCTTCATCCGAGCTGGAATCAATATCATTCATGGGGCGAGGATCATGAGGTTTCCAAGTTTTGGATTTCGGCTTAAGGTTGGCTTTCTTCTTTTGGGCAGGCATCGAGGGACAAGAGCTCTGAAGGTGCCCTGTATGATGGTAATGTCGGGAGCGAAAGGTTGTGTTCTCGTAATCCAGGGTCTGAGTCCATTGGAAGTCTCCAATTTTGAGATTAATATGATCAGGTAGACCTTTTCTCATGTCTATTTCTGCACAGATTCTGGCGAATGTGTATATGCCCCTTTCCCCCCTAGAGGCGTATGTGGCAAGAAAGTGGCCTAGTGTATTACCAATCCCTTGGAATGCAACAAAGTGCCATAGATGCGTCGGGAGATTAGGAATTCTGACCCAGATGGGGAGCTTGGTGATGACTGTTGTAGAAGGATCGAAATCTGGGAACCAGGGGGTGAGGAATAAACCTGTTGAGCCCTAGAACCATGGGCCTTCAATTAATTCTTTTTGGTAGTCCTCACTGAAAGAAAACACTACAATGAAGAAGCCCTTTGAGTAGAATAGAACCTTGCAATTGTTGGTCCAGTTAGAGTGAATCCATTGGTAGAGGTCTACCGTGCATGGCCATAGTCTATTAAATCTGCAAATAATGGCATGCTCTACATACTTTTGGATTTGTTCATCCAGCGTTGGATGCATTATTTCAAGGGAGGGGGTTTCCTCCAGTTTTTCCACCAAAAAAGGATTGGGAGCCTGAGCTGGTGGAGCTGTTTTCTTGGGTATCTGAGCATGGACAACATCTTTGTATGAAAAAGCCATAGTTGTAGATGAATGTCGAACAACTCCCCCTCTCAAACGGAGGGAGAAAATTATGGATGCATTTATTTTAATACTGTAAAAAGAGAGAGGATAAATATCCTCAAGTTGTTTACCTTCGTGGAGGATTCGTTGTGATGCAAAAGGAATCCCCGGCCTATATTCCAAGATTTGCTTCAGGTCCTGCACTAGATCCGAAGAGCTCACCCATTGTAGCATAGTTTTTCCAGAAAGGAGCAAGATCTGGATCTAAAATGAGGCAGAGTGATCAGACTTCTGCTTGCCTATGCATATCTGAGACGAGAGGAAGCTGGTATTCTGGTAATCCACCTTCTCCTAAACTTGCAGTTGGGGCTCGTGAGAAGTTGTGGGGAGAGTCCAATGGCCATAGAGTTGGTTATTTTTTTCTTCCCATAAGAACTCCCAGGTGCGCCCTGCAAGCAAATCCAGATAGCTCAAAGATTTATATGTATGAAAGATAGAGTATCGATGATTCTGGGAAGGCAGAAGCAGTTCGAAAGGGGTTGAGCGGCCTTTCTACACGTAGTCTTTCTTTCCTAGAGCCGCAGCCTGAGGATAAGATGGAGTATTTTCTGCAGATCCGTTCTTAACCCTTGCATCTTCTGCTTGAAGGGGGCGGCTGTTACAAAATGAAACTGCAGAGGGCCAAGTTCTAGCTTTGTTATTATCCAGAGCAATGCGATGTAGAGGGAAGTGAGCACCTAGAGGGGCATGGAATACACGAGGTTCAGCATCGATGGAAGAAACCGGCACTCCACATCTTCGTGAACAATCAGGGCAAAGCAAGGACAAGGCGGCGACATGGAAGCTTAGTGCAGAAGGAACCCTAGGTGCCATCGTGCCGTTCTTACTATCGAGTCTAGATTGTTGAGAAGCTACGAGCTCAGTCCTTCTCAAACAATTTTTATTATTTATACCATTAATAATAAATTATATTAAAAAATACCTTCCTATTAATAAAAAAACACACACATTACATTTAATGGAGTCTAATTATCCTTGAAAGATATATTGATATATTCAAGTTTCGTTTAAGTTATCTTCCAGGTTTCATAGAATTTCTTTCCAATATATATATATATATATATATATATATATATATATATATATATATATATATATATATATATATATATATATATATATATATATATATATATATATATATATATATATATATATATATATATTTTAATTTCATTTTTATTTTCCTCTCATTGGGTTTCCTTGTAAATATATATATGTTTCAGACATACGTTTATTTCATAAATGACGCACGGTTTTGTCCTTTTCGAGAGGAGGATGGGCATTGCCATGCATGTGAGCAGTAAAGGTTTTAGAAGAATGCAAGTGATAACGAGGATGGATGCACAGCTCTTGGCAGCATTGGTCTCCACCATCATATGTCACGTAGCCATTCTTCTCATACTTGCACTTAGTCACTCCCACTATGCCTTCAATTCGGTATGGTCGATCCTTTGTGGCATTGGTCCTTATCGAGGAAGAGGAAGGGAAAAGGAAGAATAGGAGAAGGGTGATGGAGGAGGAAGAAAATGATAGAAAGGTTGATTAGGATTTCACTGGATTGGTCCGAATTGAGAGTGGGTTGATGGAATTAGCCTCCTTCAAGGTCAATTTCCGGATGTCCCCCACAACATTTGAGTGACTCTGCAATAAATTTGAGCCTTTTGTCTTGAAGACTAATATTGTGTGTGTGTTTGAATGTGTGGGAATGGTGTTTTTCAGATTAGTGATAGGTTCTAGCTATCATGCCATGTCTCAGCGCTTTGTCTCGACGGAACCCACCTCGTGCTTATGCACTAAGGAGCTTTGTAGGGTCTTCTGCACCAATTTCAAGTTATGGGTAGCCTATCCATCCACATGGGATCTGCTTAAGCTCTCCAATGAGTTTCAAACCCTCAGTGGCCTCCCCAATTGTTGTGATGCCGTAGATTTCACCTGCCTCAAATTTACAAGTACCTATTACCCATATATTTATAATGAAGAAGACGATGATCTACATCAGAGTGTGGTTACCCAAATAGTGGTGGATTTCTCCTCCATAATTCTGAGTATTATAATAGGCTTCAACGGTAACAACGCGGATTCTAGGGATTTAAGGTCGTCTACACTGTATGCTAATATAGAGGAGGGTCGCCTGCTCAATTATCCTCCCCTCCATCTGAAAGGCATATCTGTTCCTCAATACTTAGTGGGTGATTTCGGTTATCCTCTGCTTCCATGGTTAATGGTGCCCTACATAGACCCTGTGGTTACTTCTTGTCAAGAGGATTTTATCTGTGGGCCCTTTCCTGTCTGCTAAAATGGGGGATTTTGAGTAAACCCATTGAAGAAGATGTTAGAGTGGTTGTAGCTTGCATAGTGGCCTGTGCAATTCTTCATAATATATTGTTGGTGAGGGAAGGTGGATCTACCATTTTAGAAGGTACCAAAGACTATGCCTTGCATGATCAGAGTTCACAATATTACATGGTAGAGTATTATGATCTGGAATGCCTTAGCTACAAAGGCGAGAGATATGAGGAATTCAGAGCAAGCTATGTCATCTCAATAATTTTAATTTTAATTTTGAGGTGGTCAATTTCATGGCACATATGCAACTCTGTACCTTTTAGGCAATCATAGTCTTGCTGGGGTTTGGGAGGTCTGCATAAAAATGGCAAGCTAGGCATCCCTTATTGCCATTTTCTTTAGGGCATGCCATGCAAATCCATCAGCACCAGGCCGTTGTCATTCCATTTAATAAATTTTTATGCTGATTTAGAAGAATTGGAGGAAGATTGCACTTGAATTTCGCATTCACACAGTCTACATCATGTGCCTGGACCAGCAAGAACTGTGGATTTAGTTCTTGGCTGCCCACTAAATAGCTCGAAACAACAAATCCAGGTATGCCTTTGCTTTCCTTGAGGATATATATATATATATATATATATATATATATATATATATATATATGTTTGAGACTTGCATTGTCAGTGCATTTATAGAGGTAATGGTGGCATTTATAAAGGTAATGGGATTAATGAACAAGGGATTGCATAGCCAAATAAGGCTCAGAATCATCACACTGATACCGTGTTTAATGGAACTGGATGCTGCAAGAAGAAAATGTATCTACTTAATATGTTAGATACAATTGGTCCTAGAACTCTTGAAATTGCACTTTTTATATGTTTTCTTCCTTTTTTCTATTAAAATTTTCATACATACCAAGTTGAATGAACCATCTTAACCAGCATTAAGTTTTAATAAGTGTTATAATAATTGCATTTTCCAGTTCTACGTAGTCTAGGAGAGCCTTATCAGAAAAAAGTTGCACAATTTGTTGCACTATTTTTTTTGTCGGTTTGATAAAAGGTGAGTCAACCCAACCCTTTCAATCAAGCTGGCTAAACGAAGGCTCAAGCTTCTTATCCTAAGAAAAAATAACCAAATCCTCGCTAAGGGAAAGGGGAAATAGGTCCAAGTCCCGAGTTTGGATGAAAATGCTTACCAGAACATAACCATGCAGAAGAGTCTTAATGAAAGGTTCAGGAGAATCCCTTTCAGTAGTAGCAGTAGCGCTAAGTAGCAACGATATTTGCAAGCATGCACATCCTACTATACGAGAAAATGAGATGAGTATTTAAAAGTACATTCAATAGTGAATTAGTTTGCACCTTATATATATATATATATATATATATATATATATATATATATATATATATATATAGATATATATATATTCTGGGGTACTTTATCATCCAGTCAATTTTCTTAAGATGGGTAGGGTTCAAATTCTCATCATTAAATACTTTTGATAACTAGAATCATGAAATCACTGGATTTGGGAATCCTTATTCCAAAATTTCTATACCTCGATCTGTATATTGGTGGCTTGGACTGCCATATAAAATTTCTTTTGTGCTCATCCTCTTCATCATCATAGTCGTCAAACATAAGTTGACTAGCTTTGTGAGAGGAAGAATGCTGACTCGAATTTGTTACACTGTCAAATATTGACATCTTATCCTAAAAATAGAGCATTGGTTTCATACTATATCCCCCATGATATTGATGGCTGGAAATATCTACACGAGACCTAACATCTTATCCTCAAAAAAGAGCATTAGCTTCATACTATATCCCCCATGATATTGATGGCTAGAAATATCTACAGGAGACCTATCATCCTCTGACCTTGAAAATGCCCGAACTACCATTGGAAATGACATTTTTTCCATTTCTCTCCTTGAACTTTAAATGTCAAACATATGATTATTCATTCTAGACCTGATATTTTTATAACAACTTTCCAATCCATTCACTTATATTCCCCTTCATTTTGATCATTAAAAGTGATGCATGAAGCTTATATTCACCTCCAGAGATAATTTCTCTCGAGTTATTTGATTTTTTTTATTTACGTTTGTATTCCCAGATTCATGTTTTGTAAGATCGATAGCATCTCATACAATTGTTGTTGCATAAATAGCTCACTCAAAAATTTCTTGAGCAAAACTGGTGACATCCATGTTCACATTTTCTTATTTTATACCCATGAATACCCCACCAATAAATGTTATGGCCATATCATGGTAATTCATCCTACCTTACATTAGTTCACCAGCATGTAGATCATCTTCACATATTTTAGAATCATAGTCTTTTGTTGGATGTGGACTCAACCCTTTGATTTGGATATTACTATGAAGAGGAAGTGAATCATATCATACGACATCATATGAATTTTCATGACTATTCTTGATAAAAGGTTAAAGTTGCTATTCACTTATATTGCTAACATGAGGTGAAGGAGTTGGAGAGGGCGTATTGTTACCCAAATTTTTTTTGACATTAATAGGTGCCTGTGTTTGTGATAAAAATGAAAATATTCTCTCATTTCTTGGTACTGAACACTAAAGCCTAACAAGTACTATCTTATGTTTGAATGTTGTTTGGCTTTCTCCAAAAAAAAATTGATCCATTGTGCATATTGTCTTTTGATAATCTCATAACAACATAATCATAAGAAGACAATAATAAAAATTGGAAAAATGATTTAAGTACATTCTTGAGCCCAAAAATCGCTCATGGAAAATATAGATAAATTTTGAACTAAATAACAAATAGATGACCTAAATGACATGTCTTTAGTTAGATTCAACATATCATTGTTGGCTTCCTCAAAATTAAATTTGATACGATGTTCATTGGCAGTTTCTTTCATGAATCTCATGTTTACTTATAAACTCGGTGCTTTGGTTGACAACTTTTCAATATTCCAAGGAAGATGAAATGACCCCACTTTCATCAACACTGTATAAAGAATTCCTAGTCATTACAAGTTGTAGATATGTATATAGATAATTCAATAGCATAATTGGGTCAAAATTTAAAGTATAAATGCTAAATAGATATATCAATTGTTGTTTTCTGTCAAATTTTTCATTTTTTGTAAGAAGATATGTTTTATTGATTATGGAAAAATTAAATAGGATGGTCCGGGACGGGGTGGTACTTGTGATATCTTAGCCTAGGATGCTTTTTATATAGCATTTTTCTCAATGTTGAATACTATTGAATACAGACAAGAAAAGATTCAGAGTTAGTTTGTCTAAAGGAAACCAAGCTAGTTTAGGTGACTTGGGAATGAGTCCAGAAATTTTTTTGCTCCCGAGAGACCACTTGAAAGATGAAAATGAGACTGGGCTTACCCTTAGGGAAACCAAGCCATACCAATCCTTTAAGCAGCAGGGATTTATCTTGACTACTAGATTAAAGGATTTCCCCGATATGGAAACCAGAAACAACAATAGCATATAAAGGAAGTAGACCTATAGAAAAGCAATACTAAATTAGAGGCCATGACTAGAGGAAATTGGTGTGTGGCCATTAGTAAGGTCATTGAACAAATGAATTGTGAAATGGATATATGGGAAAGCACTCATCTGAACTGATTACAGGGTTCCACCATTCTTGCAAATTAGCTAGGAGCAGAGATTGACCTATAGATGGTTTTTCCTTTCTAGAGTGTCTAACCAGTGGCAACTTTTTTGATGGTCTATATCTTTAGCTAGCAGAGCATGTGCTACAAATTTCTTAGAATTCTAGTACAATTTCACAGTGTGATAGAGCAACTGTACTAGTTTTCATTGTTGATCTTATTACAGACTCTTGTACTAGCATTCATTGTTGATCTTATTACAGACTCTTTTACTAGCTCTCATTATTAATCGGAAAAAAAACTCTGGACTCCCTTCACTGGGTGGAGTTATTGTGGAAGCAACTTCAGAATGAGAAGAAATATCTCTAGATTCCCTAGTGTGGATTGAGGGTGGGTTCGTTGAGATTTTGGGTAGCATCGGATATGTCTAGCTCCAAAAATTTGTGGAGGGGCTAGAACACATGAGATCTCCAGGACCCAGAAATCGTTTAGAGAAATTAGTGATTAGGTCATGATCATTTATTTCTCAATGAGAAAAGTACTAATCAAAGGCTTGGGGTCAGTTGGAGGATAAACATAGAGTAATAGCACTTGAGCTAATTCGAAATTTTGGGGCGTGGTTTGCTAAGAATTTTCGAGTGAGATTGCAGTGATAGTGAGGGGAAGATCAGTAAGGAATATTTAGATTGGAGGCCGAGAATACATATATCAGAGAGGTAGATTCATACCATGAAGCATAGAGGCCAACAGGAGGGATGAAACCTAGCCAAGTTGACGCAAATATGACACACAGGGTGACATAGGCCATTCTGGGTAGCGTAGAGGCAATGCAGAGGCCTTCAGGGTGACGTAGGGGCATCCTGTGATGCACAGAGGTTACATTGTGTAGGAGAGTTTGACGCAGTAGCTAGAAGAGCTATGCTAGGGTTCTAGTGGGCCAGAAAGGGCTTGTATCTAGTAATTCCTGAAGGGTTTGAATCAGCCATATTTTCTGTCTTCGAGTGATAAGGTACAACTATCGTGAAATTCTCTGTCAGGCAAACCACTACTAGTGCCCTTTATATATTCAAATTTTTCTTAATAATAAGACCCTCAAAGAACTATTGGAACGGATTTCCTGCATTGGTTTTTTCTGGGGACATTTATCTAAAAAATCATGTGTGTCCTTTGTCATATGTGCACTATGTTTTGGTAAATGATCCGTATATGTGTAGGTTGCAAGTTGTGTTTACTTCGTTGTTTTCTAAATATTTCTAAAAATAACTTGTATAATTAAAAAAGAGTTAGGAGAAGTAAATCAAGACACTACAGTAGGGTTTCTGTAATTTTTTGTTCATAAATTTTCACATGGTATCAAAGTGATTGTAGATCAAGCTGAAGCCATCAGCAAGAGGATGAAGAATTTTTTCTCCAGGAGGGCAGCTGAAACTCACAGATCTAGGAAGTAGGCAGCGCAACACTAGGAGGGATGCAAACCCAACTGTATGGTGAAATAGCTAGCATGCTCATGCAGGCCCTAGCGGGTGACATAGAGGTTGTCAGGCTCACGCTGGGCTAGCACAATGGCTGACGCAGTGCCTAGAGGGTGACACATTCCAAGTTGGAGTGACATTGTGCCAATTGCTGGAGCTAGAAGTGCAACTTCTGATCTTCAAAGTTGCTCGTGGGGCATTGGTTCTGTCGATGTAGAAAAATATATAGAAAAGTTGACAAAGTAAGAGGAAACAGTCCCTGAGTAGATTTTCTTGCCAAGAAATATGAGATTCGATCAAGAGGGTGATTGTAGAGGGCTAATTCGACAGAATTGATGAAGGATTTTTGGGAGGGAAATAAGTTGTCAAAGGGAGCAGATTCTGTAGAGGGTTTCTATCACTAAGAATCCAAAATCCTTCCTTTGGTTGAGTGCAGCAGCAGTAGAAGGGAGAAGAGCACCTGCTTCAACTTTTTGAGCAGAGATGACCTTGTACGGACTGAGAGATCATGATGGGCTACATAGTGTATCTAACTTTGCTATCTGGAAAACCAGAATCCTGATAGTCATGGAGGAGTAAAACATTAGAGATCATGTTGAGAACATCTTGGCTATGCCAACCGATGCTGATTCTATGAAGAAGTTCATTGAAATCATGCACTGGCTAAGCACTTAATCATGGATGGAGTGAAAGACACATGGTTCTGCACATTGTCGAGAAGAAGACAACAAACAAGGTGTGGAAAACATTGACCACGATGTATCAAGGTAGCTCTTTCTAGAGGAATATGCTTCCACATAATCAGATGTGGGTGTTCCAGATGCACAAGGGAGAGGAGATAGATCCCTTCCTCTTTAGATTGTAGACTATCCGACACCAAATGATTGCCATGGGGGAAAATCCGGATGATGGGCTCATGGTGAGGACTACCCTGAATGTAGTCACCGATGAGTGGGAGACCTTTATCCAAAGTATGTTCGGCAGAGCACAACTCCCAAATTGGGGAGGCATGTGGGTGATCCTTCGATAGGAGGAGATCTAGAGAATAAATAGGAGGGAATTTAGAAGTGGAGGAGTCAAGATAAAGAAAGAGGAGGAGGAAGATGCAACCCTAGCATCTAAGGGACAACTACAGCAAGAGAAGATGTGGCAAACTAGGACACTTCTCCAAAACTTATCCTAAGAGGAAGGTCAAGGAAGCTTTAGATTCCAATGGAGAAACAATGAAAGGGGGCGGTGGTAGTGAAGATGATGTGGCCATGAGTGCTCATGTACCTCGAGAGAAGAGGTGGGGTGACATAGATGTGTAGAGTGAGCTATATATGGTGACGACAGGATTCTTGATGTGCCCAAACTCTTGGATCACATATGAGCTATGGGAGCCTTAAGACAATAGTAGGATGACTGGAGTAGTGGATGCAGAAGATCATGGAGAAGCAGAGGCAGATTTGGGATGCTGAAGATTGGAGCAGTGTAGAGAAGAGGCAGCAGCAAAGCAAAGGCTAATGGGATTTCAGTAGCGTAGAGGCAGTTCTTATGTAGTGCAGTGCAACAGACAGTGCAGAGCTTCAAAGAGAGAGCGCAAAGTAGCAACAGAGGGTGCTTCATTGATGAGATGCAACCAGACTGACTTGTCTGTCAGTTGATTGGGTGATTGTCCTTCAGTTTCTTACTTCTCAACAACTGAGTTATAGTGCAACAGTTAGCAGTGGGAGTGACACGGGCAATAGTATAGAAAGAAGTAGCGTAGTGGATGGAAGGCAACAGGCCAAGTATCAACAATGCAGAGACCAATGCCAGAGATCAGGGGATGCTTTAGTGGTGAAGTGTTGCTAGAGCACATTCCCCACTAAGAGGTAGCATTGAGATTTTGGGTAGCATCAAATGTGCTCTAGCTCCGAAACATTGTGGAGAGGCTAGAACACATGAGATCTCCAAGACCTAGAAATCGTTTGGAGAAATTCCACCCTATGTAAAAGTTATTCAAATAATTAATTTTTTTTAATGGGTACCCTAAGTGTACCCTAAGTCTAACTTAGGAAAATTGTAAAAATTAAAGTGAATTATTTATAGATGTGGTGAGAATGTTCTAGGTGATTTGGATCAAGCATTCTCTAATCTTAGCCATTGATTAGTGATTAGATCACGATCGTTGATTTCTGAATGAGAAAAGTATTAAAGGAAGGCTTGGGGTGAGTTGGAGGATACACACAGAGTAGCAACACTTGAGCTAAGTTGAAATTTTGGGGCATGGTTTGCTGAGAATATTTGAGTGAGCTTATAGTGCTAGTGAGGAGGAGATCAGCAAGGGATATTCATATCCCAAGTTGATAATACATATATCAGAGAGGCAGATTCATACTAGGCAGCATAGAGGCTAGCAGGAGGGATGCAATCCATCCAAGCTAACATAGAGAAAACGCAGAGGGTGATCTAGAGGCCTTCAGGGCGACGCAGGGGTAGCTTGTGATGTGCTGGGCAAGAGAGGCTAACGCAGTTGTTGGAAGAGTTGCACTGCAGTTCTAGTGGGCCAAAAAGGGCTCGTATTTAGTAATTCCTGAAGGGTTTGAATCAGTCACAATTTTTGTCTCTGAGAGATAAAGTACAACTTTCGTGAAATTCTTTGTTAGGTAAACCACTACTAGTGCCCTTGATGTATTCATATTTTTCTTAATAATAAAACCCTTAAAGAGCTGCTGGACCAGTTTTCTCACATTGGTTTTTTTCAGGGACATTTGTCCGAAAAATCATGTGTGTCCTTTGTCATATGTGTGCTATGTTTCAGTAAATGATTTGTATATGTGTAGGTTGCAAGTTTTGTTTAATTCGTTGTTTTCTGAATATTTCTGAAAATAACTTGTATAATTAAAACAAAAGTAGAAGTAAATCAAGACACTGTGGTAGGGTTTATGTAATTTTGTATTCATAAATTTTGACATGGTATCAGAGCGATTGCAAATCAAGCTGAAGCCATCAGCAAGAGGCTGAAGAAGTTTTGCTGCAAGAGGGCAGCTGAAGCTTACAACTCCAAGAAGAAGGTAGTGCAGCACCAGGAGGGCATAGACCCAATGGTAGTGTGACACAGAACCATTCTTCTCACGCAGAGGTGACACAGGCCCTAGTGGGGACACAGAGCCTATCAGGCTCACGCTGGGCTGGCGCAGTCCATGTTGGAGTGATGTTGTGCTCGTTACCGGAGTTGGAAGTGAAACTTATGATCTTTAAATTTGTTGTTGGGGCATCTGTTCTATCAATGCAGAACAATGCCTAACAAAGTTGAGAAATTTAGGTGAAACAATCCTTGAGTAGGTTTTCTTGCCAAGAAATCTGAGATTCTATTAGGAGGGTGATCATAGAGGGCTGATTTGACATAATTGGAGGAGGATTTCAGTGAGGGAAATCAGTTGTCAGAGAGAGAAAATTCTCTAGAGGGTTTCTATCGCCAAGAAACCCAAATATGGTCTTTTGTTGAGTGCATCAATAGTAGAAGGGAGAAGAGCACCTGCTTCAATTGTTTGAGAAGAGATGGCCCTATATGGATTGAGATATCAAGATAGGTTAGATGGTGTATCTAACTTTTCTATCTGGAAAACTAGAATCCTAACAGTCCTGGAGAAGTACAACATCGGAGATCATGTTGAGAATTTCCTAGCTGTGCCAATTGATGTTGATTCTCTGAAGAAGTTCAATGAAAATCAGGCGTGGGTTAAGCACTTGATCATCGATGGAGTGAAAGATGATGTGGTCCTACACATTGCCGAGAAGAAGAAGACAAACGAGGTGTGGAAAACATTGACCATGCTGTATAAGGGTAGCTTCGTCCAGAGGAAGATGCTTATGGAGAATCAGATGCAGATGGTCCAGATGCAAAAGTGAGAGGTGATCCATCCCTTCTTCTTCAAGCTGCAGGCTATCTGAGACCAGCTGATTGCCATTAGGGAAACTCCGGATGATGGGCTCATGGTGAGGACTACCCTGAATTCATTCATTGATGAGTGGGAGACCTTTGTCCAAATTATGTTGGGCAGAGCACAAATCCCAAATTGGGGAGACATGTGCGCAATCCTTCGACAGGAGATCTAGAGAAAAATCAAGAGGGACTTTAGCAGTGGAGGAGTCAAGATAAAGAAAGAGGAGGAGGAAGATGCATCCCTAGCATCTAAGGGACAATGAAAAAAAGGGAAGAAGAAGAAGGACCTATCCAAGTTCCGGTGCTTTAGATGTGGCGAACTAGGACACTTTGCTAGTACTTGTCTTAAGAGGAAGGGCAAGGAGGCTTTAGATTCCAAGGAAGCAATAGAGAAAGGGTATGATGGAAACAAAGATGATGTGGCCATGAGTTCTCATGTACCTCTAGAGAAGAGGTGGGGTGACATAGATCTGTAGAGTGAGCTACAGATGGTGACGGAGGGATCCTTGAGGTTCCCAAACTCTTGGGTCACATACAAGTTACGGGAGCCTCAAGACAATAACAGGATGACTGGAGCAGTGGATGCAAAAGCTCATGGAGAAGTAGAGGCAGAGCTGGGACGCTGAAGACTAGACCAGTGCAGAGGAGAGGCAACAACAGCATGGGCTATATATGTGTAGGCTGCAAGTTGTGTTTACTTCGTTGTTTTCTGAATATTTATGAAAATAACTTATATAATTAAAACACAAGTAGGAGAAGTAAATCAAGACACTGTATTAGGGTTTCTATCATTTTGTATTCAAACATTTTCATAGGGTTTATATCTCTATATTTCCTCAATGGCTTGTGGGTGGAAGTTGCATACCTTTGGAGCTCTAGACTAGCCTTTTTTGCTGGCATAACAATTTTCGGTAGACTCTGGACTCCCTTCATCAAGTGGGTTTACTGTGGCAGCAAATTTAGGGTGGAAGAAATGTCTTTGGAGACGCTATTGTAGATTGAAGGTGGGGTTTATATCTTTGGACTCCCTTAGTGATTGGTGGGTACAGGTTGCATATCTCTGGAGCCCTTGACTAGCATTTACTTGAGTATTCTCTTCTTGAATGGTGGAGATAGGATAAGCCTTTAGAATCCATAAATATCTAGAAATGGAGGTGTATTGTCTCAAGCTCAATCACCCATGTGCAGCTAAATAAATAAAATCTTGTGTACATTCGTTGCTAAATATAATCATTCTGAATTAATATAGGTAATAAGTTGCTCATGAATAACCATGCATAAATAGCTGTGAATGCTAAAATTTTAGGTGCATATGAGGTAGTATGCTTGGTTTATGCATGCTCACAAAACATTCTTGTCTTGATATGATATTGGTATAACATGGTGTATAGGTTCATAATATTCCTATTTGTAGTTATCTTAATGCAATATGGCGAAGACTAGTCCTAGCTTGAACTTGATATTGGCTTGTTGGAGTGACACATTCTTTGTTATCAATGTATCACTCAGAATTCAACATATGATTGTTTTGGCATATATTCTGCTATTGTAAATATCATACCATAATAACATGTACTTGAGTAGTCTCTACTTGAATGGTGGAGATAGGATAAGCCTCTAGAATCCCTGGATATCTGGCAACTTCAATGGCTTGCAGGTGGAAGTTGCGTACCTCTAGAGCTCTCATCTGGCATTTTTTTCTCACATATCAATTTGTAGTAGACTCTAAAATCCCTTCACCAAGTGAGGTTACTATGGCAACAACTTCAGGGTGGAAGAAATACCTTTGGAGACCCTACTATAGATTGAAGGTGGGGCTTATATCTCTGGATTCCCTTAGTGGTTGGTGGGTAGAGGTTGCGTATCACTAGAGCCCTTGAACTTCCTGTACTTGAGTATTCTCTGCTTGAATGGTGGGGATAGGATAAGCCTCTAGAGTCCCTAGATCTCTAGCAACTTCAATAGCTTGTGGGTGGAAGTTGCATACCTTTGGAGCTTTGGACTAGGCTTTCTTTACTGGCATATCAATTTATAGTAGACTTTGGACTCCCTTTACCTGGTGGGGTTACTGTGGCAACAATTTTAGGGTGGAAAAAATACCTTTGGAGACCCTGCTGTAGATTGAAGGTGGTGTTTATATCTTTGGATTCCCTTAGTGGCTGGTGGGTAGAGGTTGCATATCTCTAGAGCCCTCGACTAGCCTGTACATGAGTATTCTCTTTTTGAATGGTGGAGATAGGATAAACCTCTAGAATCCTAGACATCTGAAAACTTCAATGGTTTGTGGGTGGAATTTGCATACCTTTGGAGCTTTATACTAGCCTTTTTTTCTTGCATATCAATTTGCAGTAGACTTTGGACTCCGTTCACTAGGTGGGGCTATTGTGGCAACAACATCAAGGTGGAAGAAATACCTTTGGAGACCCTACTATAGATAGAAGGTGGGTAGAGGTTGCATATCTCTAGAGCCCTCGACTAGCCTCTACTTGAGTATTATTTTCTTGAATGGTGTAGATGGGATGAACCTCTAGAATCTCTGGATATCTCGCAACTTATTTCTTGAACAATATTCTCAATCCCTAGAATTAAGCTCAGTGGTGACAGATGCACGAGAAGCTAGGTTGCAACAATTCTACAGTTTGGAGGTGTACTGTCCCAAGCTCAATCGCCCATGTGCATTTAAATAAATAAAATCTTGTGTAAAGTCCTTGCTAAATCTAATCACGCTGAATTAATATAGGTAATAAGTTGCTCATGAATGACCATGCATAAATAACCACGGATGCTAAAATTTTAGGTGCATATGAGTTAGTATGCCTGGTTATGAATGCCTGCAAAACATGGTTATCTTAATACGATATTGGCATAACATGGTGTATAGGTTCATAATATTCCTATTTGTAGTTATCTTAATGCAATATGGCGAAGAGTAGTCCCAACCTGAACATGATATTGACCTGTCGGAGGGACACATTCTTAGTTATCAATGTATCATGTCGAATTCAACATGTTATTGTTCTAGAATATATTTTGCTACTGTAAATCTCATACCAGAATAGCTTGTACTTGAGTATTCTCTACTTGAATGGTGGAGATAGGATAAACCTCTAGAATCGCTGGATATCTGGAAAATTCAATGGCTGGTGGTTGGAATTTGCATACCTCAAGAGCTCTGGACTAGCATTTTTTGTTGGCATATCAATTTGCAGTAGACTCTAGACTCCATTCACCAGGTGGGGTTACTATGGTAGCAAATTTAGGTTGGAAGAAATACCTTTGGAGACCTTGTTGTAGATTGAAGGTGGGACTTATATCTCTGGATTCCCTTAGTGGTTGGTGGGTAGAGGTTGCATATCTCTGGGGTCCTCGACTAGCCTATACTTGAGTATTCTCTGCTTGAATGGTGGAGATAGGATAAGCCTCTAGAATCCCTGGATATATGGAAAATCCAATGGCTTGTGGGTGGAATTTGCATACCTCTGAAGCTCTGGACTAGCCTTTTTTGCTAGCATATCAATTTTCAGTAGACTCTGGACTCCCTTCACCTAGTGGGGTTACTATGGAAGCAACTTCAAGGTGAAGAAATACGTTTGGAGACCCTGTTGTAGATTGAATGTGGGGTTTATATGTCTGGATTTATTTAGTGGCTGGTGGGTAGAGGTTGCATATCTCTGGAGCCCTCGACTAGCCTATACTTGAGTATTATTTGCTTGAATGGTGGAGATAGGATAAGCCTATAGAATCTTTGGATATCTAGAAACTTCAATGGCTTGTGGGTGGAAGTTGCATACCTCTGGAGCTTTGGAGTTTTGACTAACCTTTTTTGTTGGCATATCAATTTGCAGTAGACTCTGGACTCCCTTCACAGGGTGGGGTTACTGTGGCAACAACTTCAGGGTGGAAGAAATACCTTTGGAGACCCTGTTGTAGATTGAAGGTGGGGTTTATAGCTCTAGATTCCCTTAGTGGCTGGTGGGTAGAGGTTGCATATCTATGGAGGACTTGACCAGCCTATACTTGAGTATTATCTCCTTGAATGGTGGATATAGGATAAGCCTCTAGAATCCCTAGATATCTGGCAACTTGGTTCTTGAACAATATTCTCAATCCTTGGAATTAAGCTTAGTGGTGAAAGATGCACGAGAAGCTAAGTTGTAGCAACTCTATAGTTTGGAGGTGTAATGTCCCAAGCTCAATCGCCCATGTGCATTTGCATATAGAAAATCTTATGTACAGTCCTTGCTAAATCTAATCATGCTGAATTAATATAGGTAATAATTTTCACATGAATTACCATGCACCGTGCATAAATAACTGTGGATGCTGAAATTTTAGGTGCATACGAGGTAGTATGCCTAGTTATGCATGCATGCAAAACATGGTTATCTTAATATGATATTGGTATAACATGGTGTGTAGGTTCATAATATTCCTATTTGTAGTTATCTTAATGCAATATGGCAAAGACTAGTCCCAGCCTGAACTTGGTATTGATCCGTTGGAGGGACACATTCTTAGTTATCAATGTATCACTTGGAATTCAACATATGATTGTTCTGGCATATATTTTTCTACTGTGAATCTCATACCAGAATAGACCAACATGTTGATTATGTGTATTATATATGATCTCTGTTCTCCTGTCGGTTGAGGAGCAGTGTCAGGATGCTGCTTCCAGACCCTCTTGCAGGAGACATATACTCGAGACTTACATTACAGGAATAAACTCCAACATAAAGTACAAAACAAACTGCAGCATAAAGTACAGAACAAATGTGTATAAATATGATCCTAGAAGGTGTTGTGATGCAGCTTCTTTAGTAAATTTATATACATATAATTAAGCATAATATACAGAAAGGAAAATTATCAGACTAAGAGACAGATAGGAAGTAAGATTTTTTTAGGTGTCTTCCAAATTTGTGAAATAAATTTAAAGCATGCTTTCAAATGAAATATTAGTGTGGCTGAAAGGTGACATTAATGCCCTGGGTTAATGGAAAAGGCTGCAAATTTCAAGTTTAGTCAATGTTCTGCTTGCTATCCTAATGTCCAAAAAATTTATTAAAGGAGTTTACTATGGTTTGATTAACTCAAAGAGTATGAAGTATACATGCATCAAGAAATGACTGTATGTATATATGACGAAGCAAGGAGAAATAAAATAAAGACAATGATCTCCACCACATGTAAACTTGTCAAAGTAAATATAATCATGCTAGAACCATATGGAAATGAGGAAATAATAATCAGACCATTAATATATGGAACATTCACACAACTGTAGCGTGCTTACACTACATACTATCTATACATCCTTGATATGCAGATCAAATCTCAACACTAATGTATCATTGTAACACTAAAGGCCATCATGGTAACTTTGGTGCTCAAAATCCATTAATCAATACAAAAGACACACACATAAACTTTGCACTTAATCATATTTTTCTAGATATCATAGCACCAACCATTGAGAAGTAGTCACCATATAGGTAATACCTAGAAAATGGGTGTCCATAAGGTAAAATATAATGAAATTTGGAAGCTGAAGTACCTATTCCATCAAAATATGTCTAATAAACATAACTGGAGTATGCTAACTGACCCTCGTACTTCATTAGGATGACACAGTTCATATGGCCATGATGAAATGGAAATATGCTTAAGGATGGTAATATCATTCCTTGAAGAGTATATTTCAAACTAAAATATACTCTAAAATTACTTCCTTCAGTGCACCACAACTAAAAAGGAATAATTGTCCATTCTATTACCTTGGATCACGCTCAACCCTGGATTCTTATAGCCTTCAATTTTACATCATATTTTAATTCCATCAGTTTGTAGTAGTAATATAACAACTCACATTGTTTACCTAAAATGTTATAGTGGAACTATTTATACAATAATTTAAATAGAGGATATGACAACATGTTATAACAATGCAATTGCTACATGAATTGCTCACAGTCCTTAGTGACAGTTCATGATGTAGCAATGTGTAAAAAGGTAATAATACTTGTCAACTACCTATATGTGATATCAGATTGCCTGTATCCATTTATTGGTCATATTAACACATTGACACTGCAATACTGGTGGGTGAATTCATAATTCAAAGCTGTAAGAATCACTTGTTGTTGTGAGTTATCTCTTGCTATTTATGTGAAAAATTCCAAACTATAACTACAGTAATTGATTCAATATGAGTCTAGTGCATACTTATAT
Organism: Pinus albicaulis; assembly: GCA_034641835.2. Classification (NCBI taxonomy): domain Eukaryota; kingdom Viridiplantae; phylum Streptophyta; class Pinopsida; order Pinales; family Pinaceae; genus Pinus; species Pinus albicaulis. Next base: position 258,492,465 of record CM076582.1, on the reverse strand, counting down.
ATTGGAAGATTAATAGACACACAGGAATTAGAATGAACACATATTACTGGAACAAATGTAAGAGAATTTCGGAGCTTCAAATTTACCAGAACAAATTTATATTAGGTCACAGTCAATGTTCAAAAGCTAGCAATGTACCTCTATGTAATTGTGATGAATTCTTCCTAATAATAATTTATCTACATTTTGTTTGGTGAGATGTGGCGCATCTATGGTTTGGTATTTAGAGCTTGATCGTCTGATTTTACTTGGTCTCATTTTTTGATGCATCTACTTATAGCTTGATATGTGTGAATATGTCACATGGGTAGGGAAAATCTATTGAAGTATGATAGGGAGAAGGATTGTTTTTGAAAAGTAATCCAAGGAAAATTTTTCATCTAATGATTGCTTCTTATTAACAATATATAAAATTAGAGTTTCTATCTTGTCTGGGGGGCACCAAATAGACACTTCCATTCAACAGCAGGAACTATTGTCAGTGTTATAGTTCAGCAAGTACAAGTGCGTAGTTGGCCAAAATTACTACAGGCATTGGTTCAATGCTTTAATAGCAATGACTTTAATCATACGGAAGGTACTCTTGGTGCACTATCAAAGGTAACTCAAGTCTCACTCTTGGCTCTCTGTCCGTTGTAATATATGGATTATTTTTTTTAACTCAACAGGATTTATGTATTTCAAAAGAATTCAAAGATGTTTGTTTAAAGTTATTTTTTCCTATGTTTCAGAGAGGTACATTTAAAATTGGATTTGTTCTTTCAGATTTTTTTTGGAAATTATCATTTCTTATAATAGATGTAAATTCTAATCAAGCCATGAGAAAGGAATAGTTATGGAATATTCTTGTTTGATGAGTAATAATCTCCCAGATTTCATCTTCTAAGCCTTTCAATTCTGAGAACCCTAACAGATATAGGAAACACCCCCTTGCCACTCCAAAAATAAAAGAAAAAACTCATTAACCTATATTCAACCTTTTGGTCACAACTTCCACTATAACCAATTCCAATTCCAATGCTTGTTATATTTTACATTGCACACTTAGAAATGAACAATTGATAATGGAGAGAGTGAAACTTCTTTTTTCAATGATGTTGTAAGAATGATGTAAAACCGTTCATGTACATTATGTCATTTATAGTACCCTTCAGAATTGATGGTGGTTAATCCACCAACCTATAGCGTCATTATCTATTTTTTACATTGATCGCATGTTAAACACTAAACATTCAAAGTGCCATGTGATGCTAATGCTAAAAATAAATTCATACAATAATTATCACTTTGTTGGAGCATGATGTCTGTTCCTCCAACATCTCCCTTCAAATATGAGCTACTCAATAAAGAGTTGTTTATCACCTCTTTCAACACAAACTTGCTACTAATTACAATATCTTCTCCATCCACAATCTCTGGGACCTATTCTCGGTGGCCACTTTGTTGGTTCATCATCACTTACATTTCAAAGTTAACTACGTAGCATGGTATTTTGGCTATAAACTTACTGATGCAACTATCATTGAACATCCCCTTAAATGTTCATCAAAGTCAAGAAATCACTTATTTATTCACCCAAAACATTACCTAAAAGATTGGATATGGGTTAACTCCCATCCATGAAGCCATCTGGGTAATTAGTTGTTATGCTTTTTGGTTCATTAGGAGGGAAACTTGGATACATGTTGTGTCATCCAAATTTATTTGTATCAAAATTGTTAGTTTCTTAGTTTTTTTATTATTTTCATCTCTTAAAGGCTAGTGATTTCTATCTCTTCTTTTCCTATTATGAGTGTAGAAAGTTGTTGTGTGTTGTCTTTATTTACAACTATTGAGCTGCCACCAGGTCAAAAACCAAGATACTTGGCTAGATAAACATTTTTCAACACTTGTGATCACTGGCAATCTTTGAGGTTCAATTGTTTACTTCTACTTAATTAGTCACATTAACTGGTTTTGGCTACCATTGAAAATTAATATAATTTTTTCTTTCTTTCAACTTTTTTTCAAGAAACATTGACACTGCAAGTTAAATTGAAAGGTTTCATAATTTTCAAGAGCAGGGGTTAGTAGGGTTGGGGTTCATAGCAAAGTGTATGGGCATTGTAGTGCAAAATGTTATGTACTAGAGATGGCATGATGTTTGTTCCTCCAACATCTCCCTTCAAATATGAGTTACTCAATAAAGAGTTTTTTATCACCTCATTCAACACAAACTTGTAGCTGACTGCAATATCCTCTCCATCCACAGTCTTTGGGACCCATTCTTGGTGGCCACTCTACTGGTTCATTATTACTTACATTTCAAAGTGAACTGCACAACATGGTATTGTGGTTGTAAACTTACTTGATGTTTGTTCCTCCAACATCTCCCTTCAAATATGAGCTACTCAATAAAGAGTTGTTTATCACCTAGTTCAACACAAAATTGTAGCTGATTACAATATCTTCTCCTTCCATAGTCTCTGGGACCCATTCTCAGTGGCCACTCTGCTGGATCATCATCACTTCCATTTCAAAGTGAGATGCATAGCATGGTATTGTGGCTTTAAAATTACGCAAATATCATTGAACATCCCCTTAAATGTTCATCCAAGTCAAGAAATCACTTGGTTATTCACCCAAAACTTTATCTAAAAGATTGGATATGGGTTAACTCCCATCCATGAAGTCATCTGGGTAACTAGTTTTTATGCTTGTTGGCTCATTAGGAGAGCAACCTGGATACAAGTTGTGTCATCCAAATTTATTTGCATCAAAATTGTCAGATTATTAGTTTTTTTTTTCATATCTTAAAGGCTGGTGATTTCTATCTCTGATTTTCTTGTTATGAGTGTAGAAAGTTGTTTTCTGTTGTCCTTATTTACAACTATTGAGTTGGCAGAAGGTCCAATACTAGGATACTTGGCCAAATAAACATTTTTCAACACTTGTGATCTCTAGGAAAACTTTGATGTTCAATCATTTACTTCTACTTAATTAGGCACATTGACTGTTTTTGGCTAGCATTGAAAATTAATATATTATTTTCTTTCTTTCAACTCTTTTTCAAGAAACATTGACACTGCAACTTAAATTGAAAGGTTTCATACTTTTCAAGTGCAGGGGTTAGTAGGGGTGGGGTTCATAGCAAAGTGTATGGGCATTGTAGTGAAAAATGTTAGGTACTGGAGATGGCATTAGGCTTAGGAATGGCTGCTAAGGCAAGGTGGGTTTCTCTTGAGAGAAACATGGTGAGGAAAATTTCTGAATGGCCGTGACATTTTTTTCTTATCAACATTGAAGATGTAACTGTTTGTATCATTTTCGTGTGTAGGTGGTGCAAAATAATAGTCTAGTTGTCTTGTTTGTGGTTGCATGATTTCTCATACAAAAAAAGAGCATGAATATGCAAATTTTAAAGCAGAGTACATTGTTATTTAAGCATTTGAATTGATTCTTCAACAATACATCAAGACAAGGACTTTACTGACCCATGAAGGCTTCCACAAGTGCTAAGTATTCACAACTGAATGTCCATCAAAGATCACCAAGGAAAGGTTGATCCTCTCATCATGCCAGAAGGAAAAAATATTGTAAGCTCGAACTTCAAACAAAGAATAGATATTGGATTGATATGATGATAGCAATTCAGATCATAGATAAATATTGGTTTCAGACCTCCTTGACTTCAAACAAAGAATAGATATTGGACTGATATGATGATAACAATTGAGATCAAAGATAAATATAGGTTTCAGACCTCCTTGACATACCTTGGATAGATGGTATAGATCTCAGACCAATACGACAGACTTAGAACGAGATCATAGATTTGGATCTATGCTACAAAATTTGATCAACTGTCACAGGACTTTGGTATAGTCTTCACTCTTCTCTGATATATATACCACAGACCTAGATCAAGCCACAACACTTCGGTATAGTCACCACTGAAATTGGATGAAGCCACAGATTAACTTAGATGTGTTCCACGAAATTCTCTCAAGCCATAGAAGAAGTCGGATATGTTGTCACAAGACCATAAGCCATAGAAGAAACATGTTGTCACAAGGTCTCAAGTGCTCCAAAGAATAAAGCCACTTAAGAATGGAGTTGAGGTCTAACAAATCAAGAGCAAGCTACCTCTACATGTGCATGTCCATCATGGAGAAACCAAAAGTTCATGCATACACCATGTACATCATATCGCATGGTCCTAAAATCCAAAGATCAAATTTCCTCCTCCAAGTGTCTAGTGCTCCTTCTAGGTACGTACTTTTCCTAGCCAAGCAAGTGTGTTGTCTTCTTAGCTGGTTTTCCAATTTTGGGTTTCCATGGTAAATCTTGTGTAAATTTTGAATATGCCACTATTTTCTTTCTGTTTTTCTTGAAAAATTTCTTGCTCTGCTCCTCTTTCATAGGTTTACAAGTCACTGGAAAAAAACAAGAAAGACAACCTGCAGAAGACCCTGCCAAAAATCTGATCAGAATGGGTATTTTCTATTTGATTTTTATAATGGCATGAACCAAACTTGTAGTTCATCAGAATCATGATTAAATCTCACTGAAAAATTAAAAAAAACTTAGCACTTACTTTCCAGTCAACATTCAGGCTAACTAGTAACAAGTGCTTGCAAGTGAAATTTATTGCTAATGAGTTAGACTCACAGGAAGCAAGTTTGGCTCACACACAAGTTAAAACAACTCATTTTTTTGAGCTGTGCAAAGTTTGCGATGAGTCCAAATTAAACAAGTGAACTTTGTTACTATGGTCAGAAATACACTTGCTACTATGGTCTGTTTTGGTGGATGCATTCTCAACACATGAAAAAAATTGCTGCAAAGAAACTAAACAACCAAGCAAAAGCCGACATCTGATCCAGCTTACTCTAATTAGCTTCTGAGCCATGAAAAGCCAGAAATTTATTTTGTTCCATAGAATACTCTGATCCAGGTTACTCTAATCCATCTTCTGAGCCATGCAAAGCAGATAATTTTCTTTGTTCCATTGAATTGACAAAGAAAGTACATTAGTGAATATTTTGTTCCATAATCTTTTCCTTAGGCATACACTAGGTGTAGACTTTAAGATTCCTAGATTCAAAGGGAAAAAATGGGTGTTAAGATTACAATTGAAGTGTTGGATTACCAATGTGATAAAGCCTTTCAAAAATAAATTATATGTACATAAAACAATGAATAAAAGCTTATTTTAGAGATCAACTGCAAAAACGTTTATTCATTGTTTGAGAAGAATCAATGTCAAGAAATTAGAGGAACATCTAGACTATCAAATGTATGAATTTGTACCACCCTTGTAAGAAATCAACTAGTATGAATTCATTGGGAGAAGTAAACCCTCCTTTCATAATATATCAACAACCATGTCGCATTCATTGTGTATGTGGAGGAAATCCAGTTGGTCAAGACCACACGAAAATTATTTAACAAGATGGAAAACATCCATTAGATTAATATTTATCATGGGAACTTCATCCTTCATACTCCCTATCACTAAAGATAAATCGCCCATCATGGGAAACAAATGAATGTTCCTACAACTAGCAAATTTCAAGATTTCAAGAGATAAAACAAAGATAAAAATTCAATGATTTATTGAATTCAGGTTGGATTATGGACATATGTAGTTAATTATAATTTATTTGGTTTGTTTATTTATTTATTTATATTTTTTGGACACCTAATATGTTAGGGTTGGTGTGTAGGAACTTGAACCATCACTTTGAATCAATCCCAAGGGACCTGGTAAGGATAATACAAATGTCACATGTAATTTTCTTTATATGTATATATGGTTAATATTATGCAATCTCATGTTTATCCTAAATATCTCTTGCATTCTCGTGAGCCCAATAGTGGTATTGGAGCCATGACTATGTAGTAGTGGCCATTGCCTTTAGCGTCATATAGAGCCTATTAGATATGCCTTGTTAGGTCTAGCATTCCATGTTGATCATTCTCCATTGCATCACCTCTTTGCGGTAACATTTGTTTGCAGTTATAACATTCCGTTACCTCTATTTGCAACCATTTATCTATGTGTGCATTGTTTTGAATTACCTATCTCTATGGTATCCAGGACTATGCACTCTACAACATGTGTAAACTTTGTCATTCTACAACGAGCATATTTTCTCCTTGTCTCTTCTTTGGCTGAAATGATATTACTCCTCCAACACTTCAATTGTAATCTTAACACCCAATTTATTTCCTTTGTATCTAGGAATCTAAAAGTCTACACCTAGTGTATGCCTAAGGAAAAGATTATGGAATCAAATCTAACATGCTAGATTTCTTTCAGCCTACAACGTTTTTGTGTGCTTGTGTTTGTGCTATGCATAAATTTAGCATGTGTTAAATTTCCTTCACCTTGGCAATGTGCTTGTGTTTATATTAGAAGGAAATATAGCATGTGCTAGGTTTCTTTTGGCATGAAATTTTGTTGTTGGTAATATGCTTGTATTTTTGCTACATGTAAAGTTAACATGGATTAAATTTATTTTACCTTGCGATGTTGTTATTGGAAATGTTCTTGTGCTTGTGATAGAAGTTATTCTAGATATATTTTTCCATGCAATGTTGTTGTTGGCAATATGCTTTTGTTTATGTTGGAAGCAAATCTAACACGCTAGATTTCTTTCACCCTACAATGTTTTTTTGTGATTGTGTTTGTGCTATGCGTAAATCTAACACATGTTAGATTTCTTTTTCTCTACAATATTGTTTTTGTCTATTTTTTTGGTTTATGATATAATGAAATCTAGCACGTGTTAGATTTCCTTCACCTTGGCAATGTTATTGGAAATGTGCTTGTGTTTGGGCTAGAAGTTGTGCTAGATTTCTTTTGCTCTACAATATTGTTGTTGTCAAGTTGGTTGTTTATTATAGAAGGAAATCTAGCATGTGTTAGGTTTCCTTCACCTTGGCAATGTGCTTGTGTTTGTGTTAGAAGGAAATATAGCATGCACTAGGTTTCTTTTGGCATGAAATGTTGTTGTTGGTAGTATGCTTGTATTTATGCTACATGTAAAGCTAACATGCATTAAATTTATTTTACCTTGTGATGCTATGATTGAAAATGTGCTTGTGTTTGTGATAGAAATTGTTCTATATATCTTTTTCCATGCAATGTTGTTGTTGGCAATATTCTTTTGTTTATGCGGGGAGAAAATCTAACACACTATTTATTTCACCTTACAATTTTGTTGTGTGCTTGCGTTTGTGCTATGCGTAAATCTAGCACGTGTTGGATTTTCTTCACCTTGCAATATTTTTGTTGGCAACATGCTTCAATTTTGGCTCAAAAAAAAAATATAGCATGCACTAGATTTCTTTTTCACTGCAATGTGGTTGTTGACAATATACTTTTGTTTGTGATAGAAGTAAATCTACCATGTGCTAGTTTTCTTTTTATCTAGAAACGTTGTGATGTGTTTGTGTTTGTGCTAGAAGGAAATCTAGCATACATTATATTTCTTTCACCCTTCTATGAGTTTATTGACAATGTGGTTGTACATGCATTAGAAGGAAATCTAGTGTGCACTAGATTTCTTTCATGTTGCAATGTTGTTGTTTGAAATTAAATTGTTTGTGCTAGAAGGAAATCTAGTATGTGCCATATTCCTTCACCACAATGATGTTATTGGCAATGTGCTAAAAGGAAATCTAGCATGTGCGAGATTTATTTTTCCCTAGAATGCTGTTGGTAATATGTTTGTGTTCATGCTATAACAAAATCTAGCATGCGCTAGATTCTTAACCCCTACAATGTTATGTGTTTGTGTTTGTGTTAGAAGGAAATATACCACACACCAGATTTCTTTTCTCTTGCATAAGGTGTTTTTGACAATATGCTTGTTTGTGCTAGAAGCAAATCTAATATGCAGTATTTTTGTTTCACCTTGCAATATTGTTATGTGCTTGTGTTTGCGAGAGAAGGAAATCTAGCATATGTTAGATTTCATTCACCTTGCAATGTTGTTATTGGTGACATGTTTGTGTTTGAGATATAAGTACAAATAGCATGTTAGATCTAATTCACCTTGCCATATTGTGATTGGAAATATGCTCATGTTTGTGATAGAAGAAAATCTAGAATGATATAGATTTCTTTTACCCTACAATATTGATGTTGCCAATATGTTTGTGTATGGTGGGAGGAATTCTAGCATGCACTAAATTTATTTTGCAATGCAATATTGGTGAGCAACGTGTTTGTGTTTGTACTAGAATAAAATTTAGTATGCAATAGATTTGTTTCACAATGCAATATTGTTGTTGGCAATGTGCTCGTATTTGTGCTAGAATTAAATATAACCTGCATTGGATTTATTTTGCAATGCAATATTGTTGGAAATGTACTTGTGTTTGTGCTAGAAGGAATTCTATCATGCATTGAATTTTTTTTTCCATACAATGTTGTTGTTGGCAATGTGCTAGAAGTAAATCAAGCATAGGTTAGACATTTTCCACCCTGCAATGTTGTTTCTGGCAATGTGATTATGTTTTTGCTAGAAGAAACTCTAGAATGTGTAAGATTTCTTTTACTTTGAAATGTTTTTGCGAGTAACATGCTTCTATTTATGCTAGAAGGAGATTTAGCACGTGGTGGATTTCGTTCACCTTAGAATATTGTTGTTGGAAATGTGCTTGTGTTTGCGCTAGAAGGAAATCTATCATGTGCTAGATTTATTTGACCATGTAATGTTGCTTCTAGCAATATGCTTATGTTTGTAGTAGAAGGAATGCTATTGATTGTTATCTTTCATTAGAGGTGCAATGTTGTTGTTCAAAATGGGCTTCTACTTGTGATAGAAGGAAAGCTAGTACACATTATATTTCCTTCATAATGTAATATTGTTATTAGAAATATGTTTATTGTTATGATAGAAGGAAGGTTATAAGGTGTTAAATTTCCTTCATCTTGCAATGTTATTGTTGAAAATATGTTTGTGTTTGTGATAGAAGTAAAACTTGCATTTGTTAGATTTTTTCTGCAATGCAACATTATTGTTGGAAAATTTCTTGTATTTGTGCTAGAAGGAATTATAGAATGCACTGGATTTATTTGTTCTTGTTCCAAAAGGAAAACTATCAAGATTTCACCCTCACCAAGGTTAGTGCTCTGATATTATTCTTCAAGAATAATACATAGTGATTACCAGCTTTCTTTTAGACACCATTACACATATGGAACCAATTCTCTAGGGGGTGACACTGTCTCAATAATCACAATAGTTAGAGTTATAGCTTTTAATGTGCCCTTTTATTGAATTTGAAACAATTTATGGAGATCAATGATAGTGCAAAAGAATTATATATAGATATATGTTGTTATTTGCACTACATTTGTGCTTGGGTTGGAAGGAAAGATAATGGTATAACTTTCCTTTTGGCACAAACACAATAATCCAAGCATAATTATTTGATCCATGGAGAATAATGTGATCTTTTTATAGTTTTGAAGTTTATGAATAAATGTATTATTGAGGTATACTATATTTTGCTTCCAGTGCACATGTATGCAACTTCAAAGTATCAAGCACAATTTTTTTAACATGTATTTTTTTTCTTTCTATTTTGTTGTATAGTTATGAACTTCCAAAAACAATTTCACTAATGTTTGGATGCATAAGAGAAGACTCTTCCTCGTCAACATAAAAATGTAGGAAAACTCAAATCTACACTTTTCGAAGACCTAAAGTTAACATCCCCTTTTATCCATCATAAATAGTTTGTCCTTAAATGTGTATAGGTAGGGAGTGCTACCATTGGAACTAAAGATTTGTAAAATGAAATTTCTTTTCTTTTGAACTAAAGAAAAACTCTGGTTTGGCTTTTGATTATCAAGTTCAAATGTCGAACATCCTCACTAAGAGAGAATATAATTTCTTGGGCTTTATCTTATGTAACATCAATCTTGGAATTTCTTGGATTTTCCAAAAGACCATGTTTTTGTTCTTCAACTTCTACAAATTTCTTATGATCATTATTCATACATATGCATTAAGACTACAAGTGTCATTTCTGAAGTTAAATAGGAACATGGTGGTTTGATATGAGCTGATATTTTTCATTCAAAACTTTTATTTGGACGAAAAAATCTAGTTTGGCTTTTGATTATCAAGTTCAAACATCAAACATCCTCACTAAGTGAAAATATAACTTCTCCTTTTCATGGGGCTTTTAGACATCTTATGTAGCATCAATCTTGGAATTTCTTAGATTTTCCAATGGAACATGTTTTGGTTCTTCAACTTCTACAAATTCCTTATGATAATTATTCATACACATGCATTAAGACTACAAGTGCCATTTTTGAAGTTAAATAGGAACTTGGTGGTTTGATATGAGCTAATATTTGTCATTCTACGATGCTATCTACATCTCTAATTGCATGGTCTTCATATATGTTTTTTTTTATGTAATTTTCATGTAAAGTACTTTTTGGTAGTAGGCAGTAGATGGTGGGGAAAAATGTTTCATTACATACAATATGACTACCATGCTATTTAAGTTATTGCATCTATATTACTTTTTTGAAAGTTGCGTGTTTTTATGAAAATATAAAATCACACTTTACATGGTTCAACCTTTTAATTACAATTTATGATTTAATTGTTGTTACAAAATTGGTACAAGCTAGAGTGGAACATATAATTTTGGCAAAAGGGGACTATGTTGATCTCCTTACTAATGATCAAGTCGTTGGGCTAGGAAGGGTCAAATGTACAAGTCTGGAACTTACTATGCTGGATAAAGGGTTAATGCATGTTATGTTGCAATTTTGATAATTGATGTCACTCAACCACATTTGATTGAGGATGTTGATGAAAGGGACATAAATCCATTGAAGATCATGGATTTGAGGCACAACATAGGTAAATAAAAATATTGAAGCATGTGTTCAAATATTATTGATAGTATAATACTTTTTTTTGAGTAAATACTAACCTTTTTTACATTCATTTATAGATGCAAATGTTTCTTCTAATTTTTCTATTGGAAACAAGGTAGATCTTCTACAACATGGAGTGAAGGTGGGTGAGGGCTTAATATTCAATATAGAACTTGGACATAAATTTCATGGAAATATAGTAAAGAAATGATGCATAATGGTTAAAATTGAGAAGGTGTTAAAATATGATGCTTCTCTACCACATCGAACATGATTTGAGCATACACTAGGGGGCGCATTGGAATCTTATGAGATTTGTCCAGAATCAGATTTGGAACCTCATTGTCATGGTCATGCCATAAATATTCCCAAGATAGGGTTAGATTCATATGTGCATCAAACATCCTCACTAAGTGAATATAATTTCTCACTTTTCATGGGGCTTTTAGACACCTTATGTAGCATCAATCTTGGAATTTCTTAGATTTTCCAATGGACCATTTTTTGGTTCTTAAACTTCTACAAATTTCTTATGATAATGATTCATACACATGAATTAAGACTACAAGTGTCACTTTTGAAGTTAAATAGGAACTTGGTGGTTTGATATGAGCTGATATTTTTCATTCTATAATACTATCTACATATCTAATTGCATGGTCTTCATATATGTTTTTTGTGTAATTTGCATGTAAAGTAATTTTTGGTAGTAGGCACTAGATGCTGGGGAAAAATGTTTCATTACATACAATATGAATACCATACTATTTAAATTATTGAATCTATATTACTTTTTGAAAGTTGTGTGTTTTTGCGAAAATATAAAATCACACTTTACATGGTTCAACCTTTTAATTACAATTTATGATTTAATTGTTGTTGCAGAATTTGTACAAGCTGGAATGGAAAATATAATTTTGGCAAAAGGGGAATATGTTGATCTCCTTATTGATGATCAAGTCATTGGGCTAGGAAGGGTCGAATCTACAGAGGCTGGAACATATTATGCTAGAGAAAGGGTTAATGCATGGTATGTTGCAATTTTGATAATTGATGTCACTCAACCACATTTGATTGACGATGTTGATGAAGGGGACATACATCCATGGAAGATCATGGATTTGAGGCACAACATAGGTAAGTCAAAATATTGAAGCATGTGTTCAAATATTATTGATAGTATAATACTTTTTTTTAAGTAAATACTAACCTTATTTACATTTATTTATAGGTGCAAATGTTTCTTCTACATTTTTATTGGAGACAAGGTATATCTTCTACAACATGGAGTGAAGGTGGGTGAGGGCTCCATATTCAATACAAAGCTTGGACATAAAGTGCATGAAAAGATGGTAAATAAAGGATGCATAGTGGTTAAAAATGAGGTGTTAAAATATGATGCTGCTCTACCACATTCGACAGGATTTGAGCATACACTAGGGGTGCATTGGAATATTATGAGGTTTGGCCAGAATTAGATTTGCAACCTCACTATCATGATCATGCCATAAATATTCCCCAAGATAGGGTTATATTCACATGTACACAGGTTTCTCTTACACATGAATGCATGGAAACAACCATGTGCATTGCAAAAGGAATGCTAGCTAATGTCCGCGAGGATGATATTGTTGAAGGTGAAACACTATGTGAAATGGAATTTGGTATTTTTTTGGAAGAGATAGATGGAAATTGTGAAATATATAGAATTGGGGATAAGTCTATGCATTGTTTGGTTAGATGGCCAGTAAATAAGTTGGTGGAAAACAAAGGTGTGATATTAAAGTTTAAGGAAAAGTTCAAGGAGCCAGCCAAGGAAATGGTGATATGGGATGTTCTAGAGGACACAAATCCCTTAAAAAAATGGGATGGGTATCTTTTTAATGAAAAGATAAAAACTCAATTGATATGCATGTAATGAGGCCATATAAAAGGATTAAATGAGTTACGGCTACAACAAAAAATTGCAAAACATCAACCAAAAATAGATGGAGAGAGATTCAATTTTTGGCAGTAGATGTAAGTTGTAGAAAAGATTGTCTTAAACATGTATATAGGAAGGTCATTGTAGGTGCTAGAAGGGGTATGAGACAAATCAATAAAAACGGTATTTGGGAATTTGTCGTGAATTCACTCATGTCAAACATAGTCAAGCCAAGGATCCATGGCCTTGGCTTATCACCTATTGCTAGAAATGTAAAGGGCATGAGATTTATTGGGAATATTATTTGTAAGAAAGCATGTTATAAGATACATAAGATTCATCAAATCACATTTTATAACTACCGTCATTATTTCAAACATGGAAAAATCAAAGCTATACATGGTAACACCAACACATGCAAAGCACGAGCACACATCGTGGCAGCCATAGAAATATTGCACAAAATTGTAATGGATAATTCAAAATTTTCACCCAACCAAACACGTCAAGTTGAAGAAGAAGGAATATTTTCTCCTTTAAGATTGCTTCTTTTGACTTACACAAAATTATTTGTTGAAAGAGATCAATCGGGCTCTTCAGAGCTCAATTATTTTGGGATGGCCTTAAATTTGATATTGAAAAGTTTCTGGCGGAATGTTTGATTTTCCAGAAAAATAAAGTTGAGACAATTAAGACCCCGGGTCTTTTACAACCATTATCCATTCCAAGCCAACTTTGGGAGGAGATTTCTATGGAGTTTATCACAGGTTTACCTAAGTCCGAAGGAAAGAGTGTCATCATGGTGGTAGTTGATAGAATTACCAAGTATACACATTTTTGTGCATTATCTCATCCATTTAAAGCAAGTACAGTTGCTACTGCATTTATGGAAATAATTCGAAAGCTACATGGAAACCCAAATATTATTGTAAGTGACATAGATCCCATTTTTACTCGAAATTTTTGGACAAAATTATTTTCTTGTTTGGGTACTCAACTAGTTCATAACTCATCTGATCATCCTCAATCAGATGGTCAAAATGAGATAGTGAATAAATGTTTGGAAGGATATCTTCATTTTTTTTGTATCTGATAAGCAAGCACAATGGGTCAAGTGGTTACCTCTCGATGAATGGTGGTATAACACTTCCTTCCATACTACAGCAAAAGTGACCCCATTTATGGCACTTTATGGATATCATCTATCGTCCATCACATTTTCTTTAAGATAAAAATATAAGGTTCAAGGAGTGAAAGATCACATCGACCATCAACAAGAAGTTCTCCAACTCTTAAATGATAACCTCAATTTGGCACAAAATCGAATGAAACAACAAGCAGATCAACATTACGTCGAGAGAATTTTTGATGTAGGGGAATGAGTATTTTTACGGCTACAACCATACAAAAAAATGTCCCTCAAGCAATACAAGAAGGATAATAAATTATCGCCAAAGTACTATGGTCCTTAAAAGGTGTTCCAAAAGATTGGTACTATGGTATACAAATTGGAGCTTCCTAGTTCTTCATAAGTGCATCCAATTTTCCATGATTTATGCTTAAAGAAGGTTATACGGGACAAATTTCCAGTTCAAACAATATTGCCATAACTTAATGAGGAAGGAAAAAACATATTGGAACTTGAAGAAGCCACGGAAACAAGAACTCGACAGCTATGACATCAATCAATTTCATAGTATCTCATCAAATGGAAGAACTTACCCACTGAAGATTCTACATGGGAGGATGAGAATTTTATACAGAAGCATCAAGAGCTACTCAAGCGTCGAGGAAAACACTTTTTTGAAGGAGAGGGGCAGGTTAGTCCCCTATATTTCTAGTATAGTCCCTTATTTTTGTTAGTGTAACCCCCTTATTGTTATTGTTGTACCCCTATAACCCTAATATTGTTATCATTGTGCCCTTACAATAATATTGTTAGGTTGGCTAGGATTATATTGTGACCCCATGGAATCTTATGTATAGAAGGAGGTTTTTCCATTTGTATCATCCAAGAATTGTTCATTTATGTAACGTATTTGGAGGTTTCCCCTCGAAGTGGCTATTTCTATGGCACTGATCTCTCCTTTCTTCTATTTTTGGAGTTGGTTTCATAAAATTATCTTTCTTTGGCTTCATGTACTTGTTGAAGATATCTAAGATCCATATAAAGGCCATCGATAAACACCAAAATATTCAAGGTGTTCATAAAAGTGGTTTTTTGAAATATAGAGACCTCTTGGGTGTTGGTCATTAGTGATGACATAGATACTTTGGTGTTCATGTCTAGGAGGTACTATCATGATCTTTGTGAGATGGCACACAACCTCCTTTACGGTCAAGTCTACGCATACAAAGATGTCGATACATTATATATCAAAAGGAAAAATCCTTTGCACAGTCAAATGATAAGACCTAGAAATATGATGAATAAGGGATGAGCCTTAAAATACTTATCATATAAAGTAAATGTGTTATGAATGATTATACATATATCACTAATGTAAAGGACCTTCTTAGAAGCATGCGTTCATGAGCATCTTCCAAGACTTTAATTTAAGGTGTGTGAATGATACTTTCTCAAATGTAATGAACTCCTTAGCACATGGGTTTCCTCAATTTCCATAATGACTAAGCAACTATCATGTTTGGCACCAAGATTATGATTGCATCTTAGATAAGGAAGACATCAATTTTATTATATGGAGGTCATAGAAATCCCTCTAACCCTGGTGTAGTCATATGAATGTAACCCAATAATTCCAAGGCATGTTCTCAGTGGCATATCATGTACGTGGCAATGCATATAGGGGATCAATTAAGGTTGAACAATGATGGGGATTTATTCATCTATCTAGGGTTTTAGGTGCGCATGATGAGGTTAATAATGCATAATCCCTAATGAATTTCAAAGGGATGAGGATGGTCGTGAGACCACATCATTGACAGAAGGTATTACCATAAAACACTAATGCTACTAGTGTGGGCATGTTTCGAGATTCGATGAGGAGGTGAAAATGATACACACCCTACAAAGTGAACATTAATTCAAGTCATGATGGATCATCAACTACAAACATGTAAGGTTTCAAGGATGCAAGGGGAATACATCTTCCAAACCCTCATGTGCATGTTGAGATGGGGAACCGGTCATGGACCTAGGGGACTACATTATACAATGAATCTCACCATGATGTCATGTGATGCCGATGAAAATTCACCCCTAGGGGTATGTGAATTAGGCTAAAACAGGAAAGGGGATCACACTCTTGATAGATAAGGGTTTCTCCGAAACCCCAGTGCAGTGAACAATACCGAAGATTTCTCTGTCTGTGCTCAGTATCCTTAGTAATTGGTGTTGACTTCGATTGACAACCTAGCTTCGGATACAGAAGGTGAATATTAATGTTATTTGAAGCATCACACCCCCAAACCGTAATACAATCATGTGAAAAAAAGGCAAGTGAGTGTGGTGTGCATCACATGAATGGGCACAAAAATAAGGTTTGGTATGAATAGGTCATGACCAAAGACTGGTTTGAAACCTTAATGGGCTGAGAGAGAAGAGGGGGGACCCACAATTTCTAATATGCCCAAAATTTTGGGTGGTGTTGTAGTAGATACAACAATTGGTGAACCACTGGTACAATCCATAATCTCTGTCGACATCCCTACAATATCTCGAGTATGGGTAATGATGCAAGGGAATATTGAAAAATTAGTGTGGGTACCTCTTGTGTTACTTTGACCTTTACTGATATGCTTTCACTTTGTGCCTCCCCTAGGTCCTGTTAATCAGTAAACACCCAATTTGAAATTCACGCATGCCAATAGTTGATGATGATGCAAAGAACAAGGCATAGAGTTTTTTATATTCAAAGTTTTAAAATAGGTTTCTCGTGTTGCTCTGTTACCGGCAGGCCTACTTCGGCGGAGTCACTTCAAGAAATCACAAATGTTGCTCCACTACCAGCGAGCTTGGTCAGTACCCTAGTAGAGTCGTTTCATTACCTCTCTACGCAAGAAGCCTTTCTCAATCCTTTACCCTTCATTTAATTTCATTCTTCTTTTTATGTGCACATTATCACTTATTACTGGGAATTCATTGTGCCAAGGCAGATGAGGGATCTCGACTTATTTTATGGGAAAGAGAGGTTATTTCTTGTTTGAAAAAAACTGGAAGGTAATTTGTTTGATGTTTGCCCTCATTTCAAGCCTTCACATGCCATCTCCAGCTAACAGATGAAACATGTAAACAAATCATTGAGATATTCTAGACTATGTTGAGCACAAGGTTCAGGTTATGAATATAGGTCATTCAAACTTATTAGAGTTCCCCACAAGCAACCTACCCTTATCTCCCTAGCTGATGAATTAAACTTGTAGGAATGATGTATAGGACATGAATTTGATGATTGCTTTTGAGAGAAGATTCCTCTTTGGGTAACCATCAAAACCTCACAAAACCATTAGGGTTAGGGTTTCAACATTATGGGAAGGAAATCAAGGAAGACCTTAGGGTTTCCATATGTGCAAAGAGGTAGAATCAATCCATTTAGCTTCAAGCATGTGTAAATTGGGGTAAGAAGGCTAGTAAAGGCACTGAAGGTTTGAAGGCTCCATGTTCAATGAAGGATTATCCAGTGGCATGAAATACACAGAAAATTCTAGGCTAGGTTAACAAACAATGCATATTATGCAAGAAGACAAATGTACAGCGTGATGTACCGAATCAGGGTTATGATGCAGGTAAAGGACAATGCAATGCGTGTGCCATGATTTTATGAATGCCATGAAATAATGCAGGTAAATCAGCCAATTGCAAGTAAAGGAAAATGCAATGAGTGTGCCATGATTTTATGAATTCCATGCAATAATGAGCTAACACAAACTATTGCAAAAACCATAATGCATAAAACTAAACTACCTACAGTAAGGAAAATACTAGAGACATAATTTAACAATAAATAAAATCCTAGGAAATAAACCATAATCAACAAACTTAGACAAATAAATATTTGATTAACAAAACCCTTGCTAGCCTTAACTGGAGAGGCGGTCGGGTCATGTGAAATCAGATTTCTAGTGCAGCCATCGCATCGGTTTTAGATGTACAAGAACAAGGATGTCTGCAATCACAACTAGCATAAATTTTTTTGCACCAACAACAAAGCTTACCCATAAAAGATGTACAACAACAAGAAGTTCATGGCTACTTACTAGAGAACGTGCCAAAATAGATTACTCATGTTGAACTTCAATCCCATCGTGATAAATAGGAATATGTACTTGAAACCTATGATTGTCTAGCCATGACATACATTCATTCATGCACAACCCTAGATTGAACAAAAGTTAGTTAAGACACTACCTACTTGCATAAAAAATTGATTGATAGGATCCTTCAAGCCAACCGACAATCTCCTTATGATTTTTAGGACAATCAATGTGATGACATGGAGAAAATTAGCATTTGTGAGGTGAAATTGAGATGCTAGAGAATTCAAGTGTAGAAACCCCAATTTTGGAAACCCTTGTTTGAATTTTTCCATGGGTTTTGTTGAGGACATGAGGACCTGACGTAACCTTCAGTGGGAGTTGAAGCACCTCTTTGCACTAGAAAAACTTTGAACCTTCAAACAGGGATTTATAGAACTTCGATGGTTTTGTGAGATTAACTGGCAAATGCATGTAGTCATTATTTGCAGCGACTAGATAACTATCAGTGAGCACATTATTAAATTGGTCAATTGTTTTCACACTGATAGATTGATAGATCAAATTATTTAGATTCCCAAGGATGAGATGAATTTACCAAAATATACCAAGGCAACATAAAATTGAGTGATTGGGTTTTGAAACATCATCTACTTGTACCTGACTAGAATTGGTATTGGTTGGGAAATAGTAAAAAAGATTTGAGACAATGGCCAGTGTCCTCCCTCCATTGAACAAATCATGGTATAGAGGTTAATTATATCATCTGTTAGGGGACACAAATATGTGCTCAAAGAAACATCACTCAAATCAGAGGCTTGCCAAGACGAGGTGGCATCTGAAACAATTATGCTGAGAGGAGTCTGGTGCACAAAAACCCTAATTTTAGAAACCTTAATTTCAGAAACCCTAATTTGACTTTGTTCAGGGGTCTCATTAGGATCGCAAGAACCTAACATAAGCAACAGTGGAAGATAAAGTGCCTCAACTTCCTGATGAGTCCTTTCATCTTCAAAAGGTGAATCATCGAATTCCAATGGCTTCATATTATTAACAGATGGATGTGAATGACAATCACCAGAGGTGTGAGTGAACACATCTTCAGAAAAGTTACAATCGTTTAAGCCACAAATTTGATCATGTTGGGTATCTGATACATTAGATTCTTCTTGGATTAAAAGTGAGGATGAATTAGTGAGAGAAACATCCTAAGATTGTCGAGACATAAGGTCTCTTTCTTGACCGGTTAAGCACCATGGATGGAAGAGTTCATAAATAAGAGATTTATCAATCTCGTAGTGTGATTGTGAAGCATCACCCTCGTGTTCATCACTGCCACCAACACTAGCATGAGAAAGTTCTAAAAACTTTCTAGAAATTTCCAGTGTGGTAGACTCATGAAATGAATCAAGGAAAATGGATGAAACATTTCGAATGAGGGGATACCAATCATTCCAGGAATTTCATCTCGCACATTCGTGTCATCCAAAGGGAACAATGGACCTCGATGCACATCATGGTGCAAGGATTTTATAGGACAATCAAATTCATCCAGGACAAGACCCAAGTCATAGTCGGTAGGTGCATGAGATTTAGGACTAGACCTGGGCAGATGTTAAACAAAATCAAGATTGGTTTCATTAACAAGGAGAGATGTTAAATCAACTTGTTTTTCAAGTTTTGATTTGACAGGGTGTATGGCAAATTCATAGGCGATGCAACATGGTTCATTTGCTTGCAGGCATATTTCAATACCTAAACCATTTGTGACAAAAACTTCATTAGGTAGTAAACTAGGAGGAGGATGAGAAATTCCACAAATAGTAATTTCCTCCTTAGAGACTTGAAGTTGTTCCACACTCGGAGACATAGGAAAGAAAATATTAGGGACAAAGTCTGGAAAATTAGTAATTTTAAGATTATCATGACAACCATAAGGATTAGGATGTGTTTCATATTGACGGCGTTGCAGAGACACGAAAAGAAAATGTTGAAACTGTTCAATTAAATATTCCTAATCGACATCTCTTTCAGGGATCTCAAAACAAGGACAAAGAAATCTAATAGAAAAATCCTGTAGATATTCTTGAGGTTTCATTCTAATCTCATTTATCCTTATCAATACATCTTGAAAATCATACGTGTGAAAATCTTGTTGAAGATCACCAATGAGTTGCGCAAATGAATGAATGGAAGTTGCTATCAATGTATGGCACCATTTCTTAACACGACCTTCGAGGGTGAGGGAGAAAAACACACAAGCAAACTCCTCATCATAAATTTTGTAATATTCACAAAACTCAAGAAAATCAGAAAGGTCCTCCGTTATGGAAATGCCATTCTAAACATCAAACTTTAACTAAGACAAGTTATAGAGAGGCAAAAATAGATAAATCTAATAAATATCTTGAGAGAACTATTTCAGGACGAGCCATTTATAGATATGAGACTAAACTGTAGGTTCCAAGGGTTGAGATTGTCATCTGGCCCTCCTTCTAGTGCCAATTTTTTTGACAGGAAAAATTGTACTGCCAACAATGAGGGGGTCTCCCTGATGAGAGGCCCCAATTATACCTCACACAGTTTCGTGTAGGAGCCCCCTCCAGTATGTGGGCCCGGCTACCACCATAAGTGTCTTTTCTCGTGGTTGTCAGATGAGAAGGTGTCGAAGTGGGGACATGAGTGAAATGACCAGGCATTGAAGCAAATTCAGCCCAAGATTGACAACCTATAGAAAGAAATACAAGAAAGTCTAAGCAGTAATAAGAAGGGGCACACCATGAGAGGAATCAATGATCTAAAACCATGTCATACATACATGAAACAGAACATGCGAAAAGTTAACTACAAATTAGTTCAAAATAGATCATTGACATGAAATGAAATAAGTAAACACTAATTCAAAAGAAAAACATGCCTGCAACCACTATGAATCAATCCATAACATATTGCATGTACAAAAGCTCTCTGAGGAGTGCGACTTGAAGACTTCGAGAAGATTGCGACTTATGGAAGTCGCATAGTCACAGCTCCTGGAAGGTCACATCCTCTCTTCGGGCACCTGAGGCTTTCACCTGCGACTTTGTGACTCGTGGGGATCTGTGACTTGAAATAAGGTTGCACGGTCACTTTGGGGCTTGGTCGCATTCACCCGTTTCATTATTAGAGTTCACCAATCGCGACTCTGTGACCTTGGTTTGAGAAATGCGAGCCCAACTAAAATCGTAACCTGGTAGTGCGACTATGTGAGAAATTTGCAACTTCTGGGATTGCCAGTGATAGTGGAGTCCTGAAAACCTCTCAGCAACTATGTTGTTGACCTAAGACGACTGAATTTAGTTGAATAACTGGTATCGATAGTATTTCCCTAAAATAATTCCTTTCTACTGGGAACATTACCTCCTGGAAGCGCGTCGATGAATTTATGAGGTAGACTGATCACTGCTTCATTCGGTCTTTCTCATTTTCTTTCCATTCAGTGCTACTGATATCTATTTTGTGTCATGGTTTTCATCGAACCTCTGGAATAAGGGCCAGTGCTTCAACCTTTGAAATGCAAATTCACCATACTGATCTATGAGTTGTCTAGCCGCAGTCATTAAAATTAGTTTACATAATTACAACGCTCGGTTATACCTGCTGGTCCCATCCTTTGAAGTTTCTCAATGTTGCATATCGATACTACGCCTTCTCGACATATATCCTTCATGTCATCGCAACCATATTTAACACTGTGTAGGGGTAATTTATTTTAATATCGTAGTCTTCAAAAATTTTAAGTGGACTCCATCACGATGGGGTAACATATCTTGATTCCAACCGAATGCTTAGTGTGTGATGATGAGGAAAAACCTAACAGTGTTAATCCAACCTCAAAACCCATTGAATCGTGCCTCATATAATCACGCTTCATTACCTTCTTGGTGAACGCATTGCCAGGTGCGAGGATCTCAAATACAACCGTTACGGCATCGATTTTCAATTGCTTACTTGGGCTTGCATTTTCCTTAAAATGTTCCTTTAAACATGATACATGGCCAATTTCTCTTTGACACCAAGACTAATCATACACTGTTCCTTCCTTGAAATGTTGTTGTTTGGGTGGGTTTATGGAAAATGATAGCCAACGCCTTATTCAAATGTCTGACATATTAGCAAGTTTCTGCAACGTGGCAGCGTATGGGTCTTCGAGACACGATGCTATGCATTAAAAAAATTGTTATAGACTTGAGGTGATTCTTCGTGCCAATGTAGTCCGATGCTGCCCATGGAAGCTATCAAGTAGACTACTAAATAAGAAATGATGTCGTCGGCAACTCGATATTGGTGATTTGAAAAAAAATAAAAATGGTAGTTGCTTATCCTTCTTCGACTTCCTCTACTTGTTGAAGACAACGAAGATCCATATAAAGGCAATTGATAAACACCAACATCTTCAAGGAGTTCATAAAAATGGGTTTTCGCAATATAGAGACCTCGTGGGTGCTTTTCATTAGTGATGACATAGATAGTTTTGTCTTCATGTCTGATGCAGGCAGGGCCTGCAATACCCAGAATCTTTCATCTCATGCATATACAAATGCACCTCAAACAATTGCCCAATTAAACTTCAATACACGGGCAAATTCAACAACTTAAATTCGCGGAAGCTCTTCAAATATCTTGTTCACAAACTTTTATGGTTTAGAAAAACCCATGCTTCAAATCATTTTCATGCAATCACCCCAAAACTTCATTTCAATCTCAATTTAGAAACTACATTCATCATTTCAGTTTCAACATATGCTTCATAAAACTCTCAAGCTTTCTGAACACCCTTTCAAAAGTCTTATAAAAGAATTTAACCATTCATCCACTAGTATTTAAAACTCCAGACTTTTACCATTCAAGCCCAACACTTATCATGACATGAAGGCATTTCAATATTGTGAAATTTACCCCTATATCTACCATACACAATGGATACAAATTCACCCATCCCATTGAACACGATAGTAGATCTGACACGGTAATTACAAATGAGGTTATCTTTGAATGTCTACGCAACTCAAGTGCGCCTTCACCCTATTCATTTCTGCAACGCTCTCACACACAAATCATACACAAATATGAACTTTCGACTAAGGATTTCAATAAACCCAAACCAGATTTTAAAACTTGAACCCAACAACTTAACTTACCTTCCCAATCGATCACTGGCAATGTGATTCAACCTTTATTACACACCATGTCCTATCACTCATGGCACTGGTTTTGATCCTTGCATAATCTCCACGTGCTATGATTCAGATTCTATAAAACTCAATATTGATTCACCAATCGAATCCTCAGTGACTTCTCGCAATATCGCCCTTGTATTCAGTGTGCGCCCTACTATTCACTTTTACCTATTTCAAAATTCCCAAAGCATCACCCCAAAAAGCCAGACTTGATCAGATGTCATACCTTTGCACACACAATCCCAACAACTGGCCCACACATTATCTGCTTATACGCTCCATGTATAATCTTCTTTTAACCCTCCATGTATAATCTCCTTCACTGCTACTTTGATTTTCACTGCATCAAATCTTATTTGCCATACTGAACTTGAATTCCGCCTTGTCGATCCATATTAAATTACACATTTTTAATTGCTGTGAAATATTTGTATATTCCATTTATATTCAACGCTACTATGTTTTTACAGTTCAGTATTCCAATTAGTCTCAACGCTAACTCAGAACCTATGTGCCCACGATTTCACTATGTATTTAACATTCTATTTGAACTCCAAATTCTAGTTTTTCCAATTCATTTAATTTAGTTCTGCATAGAAGTGGTTACAGTTCATACCTTTGTGCTCAACAGGCAATCAAATCGTGTGATAGCACTAATCAATCGAACCTGTAAATGCACAGTTCAACTCTGTAATAATTCGATCCCAACCAGGTTCCAAACTGAAAAGGAACTCCACGCACTTTGCTTTGGTTAACCCACTACAACTTTGCCACCAGTTCGATTCCAAACCTGCGCCTTTGACACACATTAATCATTCAAATGTAACTTCGCTATACTATTTGACTTCAACACTGCAAATCGACTTGGAAACATTCTCCCATTTTTACAATTAATAATAGACCTTCCATTGATGCTTCGAATTGCCATTTAAACGTATGGCAATCGTTGTGGGTGTTGTCTGCTTATCTCACACCTGCAAATCATTAATTCTTCTAACATCGACTTTCAAATCTCTGTTCCTACTTAAGATTTGTGCTTTTCATCCGAGAATTATATTGGTGCTTAGTAACAGGAAATATGAATCAATCCTATAGACAGAATTTGAAACAACTCAGCGCCATTCTAATGCAAACAGAGGTTTAAATTAACAGTTGCCATATCAATATCGATCCTTTCAACTTATACACATAAATCGATCTTACAAATTCTTTTATTGCACACTTCCTTCAATCGATCTCTCCAACGATCGATACCTCAAATCATATATATATATATATATATATAGCTAGAAACACATACAGCTTTCACAATCAATCAACCAATGTATATATAATCTGAAACAAAACAAATTACTTACAAACTCTTGTTGGCCAGATATTCGAGATCTGTGGCCCTTTACAATCGCCCGAAGGCTTTCTCTCACTACTCACACTCACACTCTTCCTGCAACTATTCAAGTGTCTTTTCCTCACAAAAACCACTCATATTTATACATAAATAATGCATTTAATTCACTCCGAAAATCCCTCCACCTAATCCTCAACTAGATCTATATTTTAGGTGTGGACTCAACAAAGTCCCATACATAGAATACCTACTCTCTAATTTTGCTCCTAATCTATTTCTCTCATATCCTTTTAATTAATAAAAGAATATTTACACATCCTCACTTATATAATTTATCTCCTATTTTATTAAAAATAACAAATTAATTAATAAAATAATAAAAATGTCACACCCCCCTTTATTACATATTTACAAATGAAAAATGGCCTTGATGCTCCTGCATCAGACTCCCAAGGTTGAAATTAAACATGATCGCCTGAGCATGTGTTCGGATCTGTGTATGCATGGATCTCATCTCTTGTGCTGTAACTTTCCACTTGTCGCTGCTTCTGTCTGTTGTTCTTCTCCAGGTCTCCACACTTTATGTTGCATCGCCGCACTGGCTATGTTTTCACAATCTTTTGCTATTTTTCTTTTGCTACTTCTCCTTTGTTTTACTGCTGCTGGCCTCTTCCGGGATACTTTCATCATCATCTGTCTCATCAGTTCAATTTCTCTGTCTAATATATTTTCTCCAGCATCTGCAATAAAACCTGTACTCACAAAACAATTGTTAGAACAAAAAACATAAGGCTTCAGTGCCCCTTCTGCTGCTGCTGCTGGCAACATTTCAGTATGTTGCTCTGAAATTTCCTTGTTCATCAGCACATTAGTATGCTGATTCTCTTTGCCCAAAGAATTCTCTAAAGAACTCTCAAGACTGTCAACCAATCTTTCCTTCACACCATCTGTCTCCAAGATGTCTTTCTGCTCTCGTTCACTGTACTGAACTCTTTCGTTTGCTGCAATCTCTCTATCATACTCTGAATTTATCAACAAGTATTCCAACAATGCAATTTCTCTGTAGCATTGCTGAAGCATATCATCATCACTTGCATTCATACATAAACTTTCAGTTTGCATATCAAAATGTTCAACAGTATCAACTGTTACTTCCCCTATCTGTGCTTCAGACTGATTCTCTTCTTCAGCATCCACAAGAATTTTCTCTTGTACTGTAATAGCAAAAGCATCACTGTTTTATTTTTCATAGTACTTATCTCCTGAAAGATACTTTTCCACACTTGCGTTAGCTTCACAAGATTACGCATCCTCCTCAACACCTGTAATCACATCACAATTGTCAGCTACAAAAATACAAGAGTTCACATTATCCAGCTGATCTGGATCCACCCAGTAACTCAAGAAATCATCAGTGATCTTTTCTTCTGTTTCATCAATGGAAACCTCCACTTTTAACTCAGCTACTCTGAGCTGCGTACACCTCAACTATACATCCATCATCTGCTCGAGCTTCTTCAGCTCCTCTGTTAATTGCATGTTTATCTGTTGATCCCTTTTCTGCTGTAGCCTCTGTCACTTCACTCTCTTCCTCATCAGCCAAACCTATCTCTGGCCTTTCATATTCTCCTGCAACAACTCCATAAATAACTCAAGATGAATCACGATCTCAAATTTCTCTTTCTCGTACTCTTCATCAATCCACTACTTCAATATGCCATTTGCCTTGGCATCTTTCTCTCTCATTCTACTGTGGCCTCTTTTTGAACCTCTGCTCTCTCCTTTATGACTTTCAGTAGTCATTTCCTTCGCCATGAGTTGCACCAAGCCTCTGCAACAGTAAACTCTTCTGTTGGCACTTACCTCACCAATCCCTTTCTTCGGATCCGGTCTCTTGGTAATCACCCGGTCCTCTACTGGAACCTTTCGAGCATTCTCCACTACTCCTTTAGGCTTCTCTCATCTGCAACTTTCAAGAACACACTTTTCCTTTTCATTCAACCTCTGTTGAATCTTTAGGTTCTGCCACACACCTAGAATCCCTTGCTGGACTCCTTCATCAGTGCACTACAACTATGATCCGCATCTTCCTGCTGAGATTTCTTCACTATGCCTGCAACTAAATTCTGCAAATAGTCTTCAAGCCAGAGTTAAATGTCAACTGCAAAATCTCACCTTTCAAGATCCTGTTGATCTTGCTTCCTTCCTCAACTACACTTGCATATCTTTGCTGCCATCTTCATCAGTTTCACAATCAGATATTCATTCATCACATGCAATTAATCAATTCAATTTTAAAAAATTGAATCTTTACACAGAGCTATTCCAGCTCTGATACCAAAATGATGCAGGTAGGGCCTGCAATACCCAGAATCTTTCATCTCATGCATATACAAATGCACCTCAAAAAATTGCCCAATTAAACTTCAATACACGGGAAAATTCAACAATTTAAATTCGCGGAAGCTCTTCAAATATCTTGTTCACAAACTTTTATGGTTTAGAAAAACCCATGCTTCAAATCATTTTCATGCAATCACCCCAAAACTTCATTTCAATCCCAATTTAGAAACTACATTCATCATTTCCGTTTCAACATATGCTTCATAAAACTCTCAAGCTTTGTGAACACCCTTTCAAAAGTCTTATAAAAGAATTTAACCATTCATCCACTAGTATTTAAAACTCCAGACTTTTACCATTCAAGCCCAACACTTATCATGACATGAAGGCATTTCAATATTGGGAAATTTACCCCTATATCTACCATACACAATGGATACAAATTCGCCCATCCCATTGAACACGATAGTAGATCTAACACGGTAATTACAAATGAGGTTATCTTTGAATGTCTACGTAACTCAAGTGCGCCTTCACCCTATTCATTTCTGCAATGCTCTCACACACAAATCATACACAAATATGATCTTTCGACCAAGGATTTCAATAAACCCAAACCAGATTTTAAAACTTGAACCTGGCAACATAACTTACCTTCCCAATCGATCACTGGCAATGTGATTCAACCTTTATTACACACCATGTCCTATCACTCATGGTGCTGGTTTTGATCCTTGCATAATCTCCACGTGCTATGATTCAGATTCTATAAAACTCGATATTGATTCACCAATCGAATCCTCAGTGACTTCTCGCAATATCGCCCCTGTATGCAGTGTGCGCCCTACTATTCGCTTTTACCTGTTTCAAAATTCCCAAAGAATCACCCCAAAAAGCCAGACTTGATCAGATGTCATACCTTTGCACACGCAATCCCAACAACTGACCCACACATTGTCTGCTTACACGCTCCATGTATAATCTGCTTTTAACGCTCCATGTATAATCTCCTTCACTGCTACTTCGATTTTCACTGCATCAAATCTTATTTGCCATACTGAACTTGAATTCCGCCTTGTCGATCCATATTAAATTACACATTTTTAATTGCTGTGAAATATTTGTATATTCGATTTATATTCAACGCTACTATGTTTTTACAGTTCAGTATTCCAATTAGTCTCAACGCTAACTCAGAACCTATGTGCCCACGATTTCACTATGTATTTAACATTCTATTCGAACTCCAAATTCTAGTTTTTCCAATTCATTTAATTTAGTTCTACATAGAAGTGGTTACAATTCATACCTTTGTGCTCAACAGGAAATCAAATCGTGTGATAGCACTAATCAATCGAACCTGTAAATGCACAGTTCAACTCTGTAAGAATTCGATCCCAACCAGGTTCCAAACTGAAAAGGAACGCCGCGCACTTTGCTTTGGTTAACCCACTGCAACTTTGCCAGCAGTTCGATTCCAAACCTGTGCCTTTGACACACTTTAATCATTCAAATGTAACTTTGCTATACTATTTGACTTCAACACTGCAAATCGACTTGGAAACATACTCCCATTTTTACAATTAATAATCGACCTTCCATTGAAGCTTCGAATTGCCATTTAAACTTATGGCAATCGCTGTGGGTGCTGTCTACTTATCTCACACCTGCAAATCATTAATTATTCGAACATCGACTTTCAAATATTTGCTCCTACTTAAGATTTGTGCTTTTCATCCCAGAATTATATTGGTGCTTAGTAAAAGGAAATATGAATCGATCCTATAGACAGAATTTGAAACAACTCAATGCCATTCTAATGCAAACAAAGGTTTAAATTAACAGTTTCCATATCAATATCAATCCTTTCAACTTATACACATAAATCGATCTTACAAATTCTTTTATAACACACTTACTTCAATCGATCTCTCCAACGATCGATACCTCAAATCATATATATATATTTAGCTAGAAACACATACAGCTTTCACAATCAATCAACCAATGTATATATAATCTAAAACAAAACAAATTACTTACAAACTCTTGTTGGCCAGATATTCAAGATCTGTGGCCCTTTACAATCGCCCGAAGGCTTTCTCTCACTACTCACGCTCACACTCTTCCTACAACTATTCAAGTCTTTTCCACACAAAAACCACTCATATTTATACATAAATAATGCATTTAATTTACTTCAAAAATCCCTCCAACTAATCCTCAACTAGATCTATATTTTAGGTGTGGACTCAACAATGTCCCATACATAAAATACCTACTCTCTAATTTTGCTCCTAATCTATTTCTCTCATATCCTTTTAATTAATAAAAGAATATTTACAAAATCCTCACTTATATAATTTATCTCCTATTTTATTAAAAATAACAAATTAATTAATAAAATAATAAAATGTTACACCCCCCTTTATTACATATTTACAAATGAAAAATGGCCTTGATGCTCCTGCATCAATGTCAAGGAGGTACCATCATGATATTTGTGAGATGGCACACAACCTCCTTTAGGGTCAAGTCTACATATACAAAGGAGATATTAGGTGTCAATACATTATATGTCACAAAGACAAATCCTTTGCACAATCAAACTATAATACTTAGAACTGTGATGAATCGGGCCCGAGCCTTAAAATAATTTTCATATAAAGTAAAGGTGTTATGAATGATGATACAAATATCGCTAATGTAAAGGACCTTCTCAGAAGTATGGTAAATTGTGCTCATGAGCATATTCCAAGACTTTAATCTTGGGTGTGTGAATGATAATTTCTCAAATGTAATGAACTCCTTAGCACATGGGTTTCCTCAATTTCAATGATGACTAAGAAACTGTCATGTTTGGCATCGAGATTATGATTGTATCTTACAAAAGGAAGACATCAATGTTATGATATGGAGGTCATGAAATCCCTCCAACCCTAGTGTAGTCATATGAATATAACCCAATAATGCCAAGGCATGTTGTTAGTGCCATATCATGTATGTGGCAATGCATATCCATGATCAAGTAATGTTGAATAGTGTTGGCGATTTATTCAACTATCCAGGGTTTCAGGTGCACATGATGAGGATAATAATGCATAAACCCTAATTAATTTGGAAGGGATGATGATGGTGGTGAGGTAAAGTCATCGAAAAAAGGTATTTCCATAAAACCTAATGCTACTAGTGTGGGCATGTTTCGAGATTGGATGACGAGGTGAATATGATACATACCCTATAGAGTGAGGATTAATTCAAGGTAGGTTGGATCATCAATTGTAAACATACAAGATTTCAAGGTAATACATCTTGCAATCCCTCATGCACATGTTGAGATGGGGAACCGGTCATGGACCTAGGGAAGCATGTTATGAAATGACTGTCACCATGATGTCGCATGATGCCAATGAGAATGAATTCCTAGAGTTATGCCAATTATGCTAAAACAGGAAATGGATCACTCTCTTGACAGATTAGGGTTTCTCCCAAACCTTAGCGCGGTCAACAAGATCAAAGCCTTGTCTATCTGGGTTCATTCTTCTTCCTAATTGGTGTAGACTTATATGAAAAAACTAGCTTCAGATTCATAAGGGAACTCTCAATATTATTTGAAGAAACATACCCCCAAACCCTAATACAATCATGAGATAACAAGGAAAGTGAGAGTAGTGTTGATTGCATGAATGGGCATAGCAATAGGGTTTGGTATGAATATGTCATGACCAAAGATTGGTTTGAAACCTTAATGGGCTGAGCGAGTAGAGGGGTGACCCAAAATTTTGAATATGAAAAAAAATTTTGGTGGTGTTGTAGTAGCTACAACAATACCTTATGAGGACATCAAGACTTTATTTAGAAACCACTCTAGGGAAGATAGGAAGAAAGGAAAATATAGCCAAAGCATGACCAACACCTTCCTCTTCCACCTCCATCAAGCATGAGATTGGAAACATGTTGGAGGACTTCAGTGAAATTTTGCACATCTTTTCTTTGCAAAGGGAAACAATCCATATGAAGAGGAAACAAGAGGAAGAAGGGAGATCGTTAGCTATATTTTACCCTAGATGTAGCTATATTTTTCCCAAGATGTACCAAAAACACCCTAAAAATGAATGTCCACTGAATGTCATAGAGGTTTTCTTAGTATATGAAGAGAATCGTGCCACAAATAAATTTCCCTCCTTACCTAGTCTCAAAGTTGTATATCAAGGCAGGGAAGGAGCACCAAGGCAACTATTTTTCATAAATTAGAGGAGGCCTCAAGGGCCTTGGTCATATTAATAGGTCATGCAAGGTGCACCTTACTCCTACTACCACACAAACCAAAATGCACCTATACAGTCTTGGTATACCTCCACTCATCCATAATGGCCTACACCTCCTACGTGGCCTTAGGCCCCTACATATCACCCGCAATCTGCAAATTAACCCTTCCAGCAGTATTTTCCTCAACCACCTTAATGGAGAAACCCATCACAAGGGTGGAGGCCCCAACACAACCAACCACCTTCTTTATTGCCTCCACCCAAACCTCAACCTAATCTCACTCAATCTTATCCACCGAAGTTGCCTCATATGTCTTCCCAAACCAATATGAACCTAAAAAACAAGAAGACACAACATATTTATAGTGGGGAAACATCATATCCAGCTCATGATGTGGAGATACATGAAATTAACCTGAGATATAGAAGAGTGCTTCTAGAAAATCGTCTTCCATCTCCACCAACAAAGGTTGAGGAGGAAAAGGAAGAAAGAAACTCTCAAACCACTCAACCTCCATTTCTTGAGTGCCTGATCCACCCTAGTTAGCACACCCCATAAGAGACTAAAATTTTGGGAGAACTGAAGAATCTGTGTGTGAAGATACCCCTTCTCCAAGCCATTAAGGATGTTCCTATTTACAATAGGCTCATTAAATAAAAATGCTTCAAAAATCTTGGCAGAAAGGACAAAGACACCCCCACCATCAATGTTGTAAGATAGTTGTCAGACTTAATGTTGGGAAGGGTGATATTCCCCAAGTACCTAGACTATGGGAGTCTAATAGTAGATATACACATTAATGGTGGCATTTTCCTCCACACCTTTATTGACCTTGGGGTTTCCATTAATTTGATGACCAGGGAAACCATGCTTAAACTAAACCTCCAAGAAACCTTGAGAAAGACCACCATTGTTCTGCAACTTATGGACGGATCCATAGTAGCTCCAGAAGGAGTTGTTGATGACTTTATGGTCTCGATTGACTCCTAGGAGTACCCAACATATTTCCTAGTCCTTCAGCCAAAAAGAAAGTTTAATGGATACCCTCTCATTTTAGGAAAACCTTGCTTGGCCACTATCAGTGCTTATATCAAGTTTAGGGCTAGAAACATGACTATCAAGAATGGGCCCTTGTCCAAATAGCTGGTATTATATCCTCCTGATCAGCCTAATTCCATTGACAATGACCTATTCTTGTGGTGGTAGGATGAAGAAGAATAATATGAAGTGTAAAATACCACACCATGCCCCATTTGTATTGTAGATATTTTTCTTAAAGGAGGGAAACCTAATGAGGATGATCTCATTGACCACATCCTTCAAAGTTAGCCCCCCACTATGATTCCACTCGATGACCTAGTGAGAGAATATGAGAGCCACCCTTAGATTGAGATGCACTTAGTTGAATCAACCTCTGAAGCCACCAAGGCTATGGAACTTTTCCGATCTAAATCCATGAAGATTAAATCATCCCTCTCAACCAAACAAGAAGGGAAATTGTGCCAGCTCCTTATGGAAAAATTAGATGATTTTTCTTAAGACTACAAGGACCTGAAATTGTTTCATCCCTTAGTGTGCAAACATCATATCTATATTAATGAGGGATGCAAGCCCATTCACCAACCCCAAAGGAGGATGAACCCAGCCTTAAAAGACATAGTGAAGGAGGAACTACAGAAGTTGTAGGATGCAATTTTCATCTACCCCATATAAGAGATTGATTGGGTTTCTCCTCTTGTTCTAGTCCCAAAGAAAAATGCAAAGTGGTGAATCAGTGCTGACTATCGAGAACTAAACAAATCCATTAAGAAAGACCATTTCCCTTTTCACTTCATCGATGAAGTGCCAGATGGTATTGCAGGAAATAAATTTTTCTCTTTCCTAGATGGATTCAGTGGGTATAACTAGATTTAGATCAGCCCCGAGGACTAGGAAAAGACCAAATTCACATGCCCCTAGGGTACTTTCACTTACAAAGTCCTTCTTTTTGGCCTGTGCAACACTCTTGCTACTTTCCATAGAGCAGTCCTGAGAATTTTTTCTGAATTAGTCTATGATTACGTAGATATCTACATGGATGATTTCACACCTTA
Source organism: Pinus albicaulis (assembly GCA_034641835.2). Taxonomy (NCBI): domain Eukaryota; kingdom Viridiplantae; phylum Streptophyta; class Pinopsida; order Pinales; family Pinaceae; genus Pinus; species Pinus albicaulis. The sequence continues at coordinate 258,459,152 of CM076582.1, read as the reverse complement.
TGGGTACGATTTCTAGGAGGCTCTCTCAAATCTAGGAAAAGTGTTGACGAAGTGCATTGAAATGCATCTCTCCCTGAGTCCTAAAAAGTGTGAAGTTTTTAAAAGGGTAGGGATTGTTCTAGGCCACTCCATATCAAAAGCAGTAATGTTGGGTATGCATTATATTCTTTCCATGATTAGAAGTAGGCATAAGGCAGGGGGTGGCAGCCCACCTTAGCTTGCACCGAGTGCAGTAGGGATGGCGGTAACCCCCCCTGTCGGGGGTTTGCAGCGGGCGGTAGACTCCCTGCATGGGGTCTAGGGTAGTGCCCCAAGAATTTTTTTTTGGGCCGTATATTAGGTGGGCAGACCCGCCTATGGTTTTTTCAATGGGTTTTCACGTGCTATTTGGGCATGATGGTTTTCTTCTCTTGGTATTTTGTAGATCCACTCAAGGGAACTATGGTTATGTTCTAATCTATGGTTAATATATTGGGCTTTATGAATTCTTTGACATGTGTATGTATATATATATATAAATGTGTGTGTGTGTGTGCATGTGTGATGTAGCACTAAAAGGAATATAATGAAAAATCAAGTTGGCAGTACTGGTTTGGGATCAAGGGGAATATCTCTGTGTATATCTATTTTATGTTTTATGCTCTTACTATTTTTATTTTCTATTTTTTAAGAATTCGTTTGCAAATAATTTTTTTACAGGATTAAAACATACATTTGGTATCTTAGATGTTTCGGCTTCAATGGGACACCTTTAGTGCTGAGGGTTTTTTTTTCTCGGGCCTGTGGTAAACCCTTGAGTGGGAGATCTGTGGGATAAATTTTTATGGTGAAAGAAGGTGGAAAGTACTGGAAAGACATAGATTGATAAATGTAATGGCCAGTATTTTAAGTTGTGGAATTTTAGAATGGAGGATCTGTAGGTCGATAAATATCATTGGATCGCAGTAGATCCTGATACTAAACCAACAAAAATGTCAGATGATGACTGGGTGAATTTGGATTGGAAGGAAAGAGAAAAATACAGTTGTGTATCTCAGATTCAGTGTTGTTGAATGTATCTAGGGAAGCTACGACAAATACTCTGTGGGTAAAGTTATGGACTTTGTACCAATCTAAGTCTATGGTGAATAAATTGTTCCTGCGGGAAAAGCTATATAACTTGAGAATGAAGGATGAAGACTTAGTGACAAAGAATTTGAACGCCTTCAATACCGTGGTAAGCCAATTTCCATATGTTGATATTAAAATCTTAGATGAAGATAAGTGCATCAGTTTGCAGTGTTCTCTACCAGATTCATGGGATAGTCTGGTTATTGCAATAGGTAGCAATAGAACTACGTTGAATTTTGATGAAATTGTCTCAGCCTTGCTGAAAAAAGAAATAATATGGAAAAATATGGAGGGCCAGAGTGGAGATGCCTTATATATACAAGGAATGTCCTAGAAGAGACACAAAAATATTTTTTCGAGTGTGAGATCTAAATCTTTAGGAAAGCCTGTAAAGGTGTGCTGGAAATGTGGAAGGGAAGAGCACTTCAAAAAGGACTACAGATCTAATGCTCCTAAGAAAGGAAAGGGATTTGATGATGATCCTTCTACAAAGGTGAAAAACGCATCAGCTGAAGGTGGGGATGTGTATTTGGCTTCTTCTTCAAATACACATGTAGATCATGATACATGGTTAATTGAATCAAGTGCATCCTTTCACTTCACCCCCCATAGGTAGTGGTTCCACGAGTATGAGAAGTATGATCATGGTAATGTCTTCTTAGGGGATGATAGGAAGGCCATAATCGTCATATGTGAAAATTTCAAGTTGAAGCTGCAAGGTGGAAGGATTAGAACACTTCCTAATGTTATGCATATTCCTACATTGGCCAAAAATATAATTTATGTAAGCAAGATGGATCATGTAGGTGTAAAAACAAAGTTTGAGAAAGATAATTGTAATATGGTTCAAGGAGCACCGGTATTTACGCGGGGAGTTTGCTTCTGTGTAGCACTGGGTGCAATAGTTCTGTGGTTCCTCAAAGTGGAGCAGAAATCATAGCAGTCTCTGGAGAAAAGACCATGCTATGTCATCAAAGACTTGGAAATATTAGAGAGAAAGGCATTTGGATTCTGCATGGTAATGTTATGGTAGAATTTATGTCTAATTTTTCTTCGGATTTCGATTTCTGTGAACATTATGTATATGGGAAGTAGAATCAAGTGAGTTTTCCTTCTGGTGCTAAGAGGGTGAACAAGATATTAGAGCTTGTGCACCGTGATGTGTTTGGATCTGTGTTGGTTCCGTAATTGGGTAAGTCTATGTATTATGTTTCATTTATTTATGACTTATCAAGGAATATATGGATATATTTCTTCAAGAAGAAATCTGAAGTATTTGACAAATTTAAAGAGTTTAAGGCTCTGGTGGAAAACCAGATAAAGAAGAAGATAAAGGTGCAGGGGACAGATAATGGTGGAAAGTTCCGCAAGAATGAATTTGAAGAGTTCTGTAAGAAGTGTGGTATATCATGACAGAAGACTACTCCATACACCCCTCATCAAAATGAAGTTACAAAAAGAATGAATAGAACGCTGATGGAAAATGAAAGAAGCATGCTCAGTGGTACCAGGTTAGGACATGAGTTCTGGGCAGAGGTAGTGGAGACTGCATGTTACCTGGTATACAGATCACCTTCATGAGTGTTGGAGGATAAGACTCCACATGAGGTATGGAATGGTAAGAAAGCTTCACTTTCACATTTTATGGTATTTGGATGTGATCAATATGTACATGTTACAAAGGAGAAAAGGACCAAGTTGGATAATAAATATGAAAGGTGCATATTTATTGGGTATAATGATGGCTTAAAAGGTTACAAGATTTGGAACCCAGAAACAAGGAAGCTTGTGTATAGCTGAGATGTCATGTTTAGAAAGGTGAAAGATGTTTTTAAACATGAAGTCCTACCAAAGTAACCTGATAAGATAGAGTTTGAGCTAAAGGAGGAAGAATTTGAATCTACGACATAATAAGATTCAAAAGAGGAAGAGCCACAAAATCTAGCTATGAGAAGATTAGTTTGAGAAAGAAGGAAGCTAGAAAGGCATATTTCATATGCTTTCTGTTCAAATTTATCTTTAAATATCATTCATGATGATCCTAGAAATGTAATAGAGGCAGTGGATTCAAAGGATGGAAAACTTTGGAAGGAGGCCATGGTTGATGAAATGGAATCCTTGCACAAAAATGAGGGATGGGATCTGGTGGAGTTGCCACCTGAAAGGAAGCCCATTAGGATAAAATGGGTGTTTAAGAAGAAGATGAATGCATAAGGCAAGGTGGAGAAATACAAAGCTTTGTTGGTAGCAAAAGGTTATTCCCAGGTGTCGGGAAATGATTTTGGTGATATTTCTTTCTCTGGTCACCAAGGTTACTTCTATTAGATTACTTTTACCAATTGTTGCTGCATTTGATTTTGATGTAGAGTAGATGCACATGAAGACAAATTTTATTCACGGGTATATGGAAGAGGAGATGTACATGAAGAAACCTAAAGTATTGGAAGGATTTTTGGACATCCATGCGTTTGTTGATGCATAATGGGCTCGCGATCTGGATGAAAGAAGATCTAAAAGTGGGTATGTGTTTAGCCTATTTGGAGGTACAGTCAGTTGGATGAGTAAAAGACAGTATGTAGTGCCTCTTTCAACTACAAAGGCGGAATACATGGCAACCACTCATGCAAGTAAGGAAGTAGTTTGGTTCCAGAGATTGTGTTCAAGTATGGGGTTGGTGCAGCAAGCTATAAGCATAGCGTGTGATAGCAAAATTGAAATTTTCTTGGCTAAGAACCGTTATTATCATTTAAAGTCAAGGCACATTGATGTTTAGTAACACTTTGTGAGAAATATGGTTGAGGATAAAAAGCTATTGCTGGTAAAGGTGGACACTGTGAAAAATGTTGCAGATGCATTAACAAAGTCTGTGAGCATTGAGAAGTTCTCTTGGTGTAGAGAAAAAAAGGGTGTTGCAAGGTTGGACCAACAACTAAGCTCTCATGTGGCCCCTTATGGAAATAAAACAACAAATGAGAGAATGTTGGGTTCGTGTTATATTCTTTCAACCATTAGAAGAAAGCGCAAAGTGGGGGGTGTGAGCAGGGAAAATTTTGAAGGATGAAAATTTATCTTGAAGTCTAGAAAACTTCACGAATATTATAGTGCATCATATGCAATATATAAAATATTTGAAAATATTTTTGTAAAATTATTCAAATTTCTAATAATTTTATACAGTCTCTATATAAAATTTTGGCAATTTTTAAGGTAAAATAGTTTTATACTATAAAATTTTGGCAAATCATTTTAGAAAAAAAGGGAAATAAAAAAATATTTTTTTGGAAAAAGAATGGAAAATTAACCCACTTGCGATTATTAGCCCCTAAAATTTCCATAGGTGTGAGGGGAGTAGTAAGGGGCAATAGGCGCCTTGCACAGGGTCTGGGGCAGTGCCCTGGGAATCTTTTTTTGGACCCTATATTAGGTGGGCAGGGCTGCGTATGGTTTTGTGCATGGGATTGCATATGGTTTTGGGGCATGATGGTTTTATACTCCTGTTATTTTCTAGATCTGTTCAAGGGAACTACAATTATTTTCTAATCTAGGGTTAATGGATTGGGGTTTATGAATGCTTCGACATGTATATATATGTGTTATAACACTAAAAGGAATATAATGAAAAATCAAGCTGGTAGTCCCGGTTTGGGATGAAGGGAAAATATCTGTGTATATCTATTTTATTTTTTATGCTCTAACTATTGTTTCTTTTTTGTTCTTTAATAATTTATTTGCATATAATTTCTGTACAGGGTTAAAACCTACAAGGAATACAAGTAGACCCGAACAAAATCACCATCATAAAAAGGCTACCTACTTCTCAAAAAGCAGAGAGAAATTAGAAGTTTTCTAGGTTTGGGTGCTTACTATAGGAGGCCCATTAAGGGATTCATCAAAGTGGCTTCACCATTATTTGGATGGTTGGCCAGGGATTATTAGCTTTTCTGGTCTAATATTTGTCAAGAGGCTTTTGATCTCATCAAGGAAAAACTAACTACTACCCCTATACTTCAGGGTCCCAATTGGGTTTTTCCCTTCCACATTCATACAGATGCATCATATAAGGCAGTGGTGGAAGCCTTTGGAAAATTGGAATATAAACTACCCTATGCCATTCATTTCTTTAGCAAGAATCTGTCCAAGGCTAAACTAAACTATACTGTCACTGAAAATGAGTTCTTATCTATTTTCATTCGATGAATAAATTCAGGCACTATATTATTGGTTATCATACTTTTGTACATACCAACCATGCAACAATCAAGTAATTAATGAATAAACTTGATGCTAATGCCATAATCATTAGACAATTGTTATTTTAGTAGCAGTTTGATTAGAAATTGCTAATAAACTAGGAAAATAAAATGTTGTTGTTCGTTTCTTATATATACTTAGTTTATCTGCAAATGAGGAAGGGATGGTAGATGATCAACATATGAATGAACGCCTATTTTATATCTCAACACTCTCGCCTTGGTTTTCTGACATCGCCAACTACTTGTTTGCTGAGAGGTTTCCTCCAAACCTTTCATCCAAATAAAAGAGAAGAATTATAAGGAAAAGCGCCCCTTTCACTTGGATTGATGGAAATCTCTTCAAATTGGGTCCAGATCAAATTCTCAAAAGATGTGTGAGGTAAGAGGAGGTATTTGATATCCTCTAAGAATGTCATGATGGTCCCTGTTGGGGTAATTTTTTTGCTAATAAGACAACCTTCAAAGTCTTGCATGTTGGTTACTATTGGCCTACCCTCCACCAGGATGCCAAGAGATACACCGGTATATGTGATCAATTTCAGAGGATGGGGATACCTACACTGACGAATGAAATTCCTTTACAACATCATGTGGCTTTAGAGCCATTTGAAAATTGGGGTATGGACTTCATTAAACCCATTGCTCCACCATCCAAATAGAAGAAGTATATCATAGTCCACACCAATTACTTGACCAAGTAGGCTGAAACAAGGGCTATAAAGGCAACAAGATAAGAGAAGTTGGCTGAGATTTTGAGAGAGAATGTGCTCTACAAGTTTGGATACCCCAGCGAGGTAGTCACTAATCAAGGGGCTCAATTCACATCTCATCTCATTGAGCACCTCATGAGGCAACACAAAATAAAGCACAAGACATCCACTGCCTATCATCCTTAAGAAAATGGGCAGGTGGAGGTGACAAATAGAGCCTTAGAAAACATCCTCACAAAAGTAATGAGCAACAACATGTAATACTGGTCAAACATATTGGTGGAAGACACTTGGTCTTACAATACCACCTAGAAAAAAAACTACAAGGTTTATTCCATACGATCTAGTTTATGGGAAGAAAGCTTTGCTTTCCATTAATTTTGAGTATATCACTCTTGGAATTGTAGCTTAGTTGGACCTGGTCATCACAAAGGAACATCAATAAGGGTTGCTTGAGCATAATGGTTTGGATGAATTTAGAATTCAGACCCTCCCTCCCACAGACATAATCCAGTTGTAAAGAAAACTTTGGCATGGCAAGCACACCAAGGTGAAGACATTTTAAGAAGGAGATTGGGCTATGCTCTATGGCTCCAGATTGAAGGACTTCAAAGGAAATTTAATGACTATATGTCTAGGACCTTATCAAGTGGAGAAATTACATGAAAATGGGGTTGTTCATATTAGGAGCATAGATGAGGATGGGATCCCTCTAGTTGTCAATGGTTACAGGATAAACATGTACAAGAAGCCCATGTCTAAGGATGAATTTATAAATATAATAAACAAAGAGGTGAATGTAATTGGAAGATCCATATTTTCCAGCCCCTAACCTTCCTAGAAGGAAATAAAATAAAATAAAATAAATATACCTGGGGGAAAACCTTTCGGATGCATCGAAGGCCAACTCATGGGTTGAAAACCTCAATGAGGCAATCCTAGAGCAGAAAAAAAGAGAAAAAAGAAAAACAGAGAAATAAAAGATCCTTCGGTGAAAACCTATTTGAGGTTCCCAAGGAAGGCTTGTGGGGTGAAAGCCTCTGCTAAGGAATCCCACCTGTCTTTAAATAAAAAAATAAGAAGAAGAAGAAGAAGAAGAAGAAGAAAAAAATAGAAAATCCAAAAGAAATAAATAACACCTATGCATTAACTTGCTTCTGTTTTACAGGTTGCTGAACATGGAAAATATGGACAAAGGGAGCAACATTCCTTCCACGTCTCTCTCTCCTCTACCTATCCACTCCATGTCCAACCCCAACATGCATTCCTTCATCCATTTCTACCACTAGGTGAGAAAAAATTCAAATTTTCTCATGTTCTCTGCAATGCTACAAGATGTCCTAGGCTGCTACAGGAAAGATACCTGAGGCTGATTAATCTCACCTAAGGCTCCCTGACCCTCAAAAAGACATGAAATTATTTTTTACGCCTATTTCTACCATCCCTAATCATCACAATATCTTGAGGGAAAAGTCACTCAAGTTGGGCAAAACAAGCCTCAAGAGAACATGTACATGGAATATGAAGAACACTGCTGCACAATAATGCCCAAGGCTAAGAAAACGTAGTTTTAATAGATATAACTACTGCTAGAAAATTTCAATACATAGATATGTTTTTATATGGCTCAAATAATTCTGGTAGTAGAGATCTAATCTCCCAAACACATTTTGAAGATAACCCGAGAAGGGTTTCCTGAAATACAGAAAATGTAGAAAATAGAAATATGGCCCTAGGGATGAATAATTTATGTAGCTATATAGCTGAAAGGAGGTTGCTGATATGATATAGAAATGTATGTAAAATCCTCCAATATATTCACCAAATGAGAGGTTGATCCCCTCACTGAATATCTATCTCCCCAACTAGGGCTCCAAACACTCTACTACAACTTCTCACTGAAATAATGCAATCGCTTAAGGAAACTGCACTATAACTAATATCAGTACCTTAGCCTGATGCTAAATGATTAAATGAAGCTCAATGATCTTCTTTAAAATCTTACTGGATGAAGGGCTACTCCCTCCACTAGAAACCAAGCTCAGAAGTTCGACTTCTCAACCCTCCACTGTTGCACCCTACAACAGAACACAACCATAAGCAGAAACTATGCAGTTGAAGAAAGATGAATCTTGGCCGTGTGTTAGAATGTGGAAATGTAGCCCAAATACTTCTCTTGAGTGGGCACTTGAAGTACCCCAAGGATGAAGGTGGGATTCCCGCTCGGGAACACCCTTGTGCTAAATAGCATTGCAATCTTAGCTAAATAGTTGAAGAGAGAAAAAAGTCATACATACCATAAACAAAATAATAACCCAATCATACCTTCTATGGCTTCCATCCCATTCCTTATATGATTGGTGAGCTTCCTCACCTTAGGCCTCACTCATTAAATCCACTACTTCCATGCATGGAGTCTCCCTCCAAAACTTTGTTGTCCCATAATGAATGTCCACTCCTCCATACCAACGTTGTTGATTTGGGCAAAGTTGACCCAGTCTACATGCTCCAACCCATTTTCACACACAAGGGTGCTTGATCAAGCTACTACGATGACCCCCATTCACATTAGGAGTTTTTTTATTCCTACTAAGGAGATTTATGGGTCTCCATACCCTCTTATTCTTCTAACTAAGAAGAAAAATAAAAAATTAATATTCCAATTAGCTGCATGCTAATTTAGGAATATTACAATCCTCCCCTCCCAAATGTTTCTTGTCCCCAAGAAACAGCAAATATAGAATTGAATAGCCTCCTCTCCTCCTCATGTATCATCCTCATATGATAAGTTCCTCCAATTAACAATATTCTCTCTCATCAATATGTCCCCAAGTTTCTCCTCCCAAGAGTATAAGTAAAGCCTTTGGTGATAAATCCAAATGGTTCTCATCATGAAAAATTGGGATATCCATGGAGGAAACTATATGTAGTCTAGAGGCCTTCTTTAGGCATGTATTAAAAACATTATTGGGAACCTCCATTCCCAAGTGAAGCTCCAAACCCCAAGCTATCATCCACACAAAGTGAGTCACCCTCCAAAATGGTAACTCATGAAAAAATTCCTCCACCTTTGGCTCCTACAATGTAGCTGGGCTACATATTTGAACATGATAGACCAAATGGCCTACCCCATGTTGTCTCTCTCTCCAATTATGAAAATTGTAGAGATGCTGCTGATATTGGGCTGCGATAATGTTTCCCTCAAGGGATAAAAGGACAACTTGATCTTCAAAGGCCCCTTCTCTAGTTTCATGAATCTTGTTTGCCCAAACCGTCACATACAAAGTGAATAGAACATCATCGCCATATGGCATCCAAATCAGAAAGATACTAAGTGTTATGTGTAATGCTAGATGGTACCAATGGTTTCTTCAGTGGATACAGTGCATTTTTTCTAAATGTTGTTTCAGAACATCATGTGGCAAGTTGTCTCCCACCAATTTGCTAGTTGTGCATGTTTTCTCATCTTCTAGGAAGTAGTAAATGGCATTATATATCAACTAAGAATAGAAATAATAACAGAACACTTGCCCAAATCCATCCAAGAAATGGCTTCCTCCATCACTAATATTGGTCTTAGAAAGACCGCGAAGCCAAAATAGAAACTTGCCCTCTTGTGGAGCAATGCACTATACATATATGGCAAGAGAATGCACATATTTTTTAGATGAACAATATGTAAAAAAATAAAATTCTTACCATCCATTGTGAGTAGGCTGAAAATGAGGTCCATGGGTGCCCTCCCATGAAAATCCCCTCATATTGGTCTAAAAGGTGAAGGGATGCATACTCCCCTTGGAACACTCCATCAATAGATACATACTCCCAAATGACAACATTGTTGGCCTTTGTGATAAGGCTCTTGTCACCTCATGACTCCATTCTTTGACATGCCACATGCAAAAGTCATCCACCATAATGCTACTATATGTGAGAGACTTCTTCCTTTGTGGAAGTACCTACTGAATCTCCAAAAGTAAGGAGTAGCTCCTTTGCACCATGATTGTGCCACCATATACTCCTGCAACATCATGCAAAGTATGGGATAAAATCAGCCCATAGTCTCCTAAGAATAAACAAAGCAATCATAGCTCTTGTTTCCTCCTCATATCCACATCACATAGACCATGGAGTGAAAATATGATGATTTACATGAAAAATGCCACACCACCCCAATGCAACCAAACTCCTTGACTCCATATGATGCAAGTGTCCTGCCATGTCCCAAATACTAACACACCCTTAAAGATATGATATGCTACATGATGGCCAAATTCTTTCAAGAGTAGCCAGTGAAGCCATGCCTCCTGATGCCCTGTGTCATAGATATGCAAGTGGCTCACCAACCCATTGCTCACCATCCACACCCATCCATCCGATTGTGGGTGTATTCCATCATGCTCAAAATTGGTATCCCTCGAATGGAGAATACCATCCTCCCAAACCAAATCACTATCTCTACACTTCATGGGATGTTGAAGTGCAGCCTCTTGGAAAGATCCATATGAATACCACTAATCAATGACTATGTTGAACCCATAAGGATCCAAGTATGCTGAAGGTAAAGTTTTTTCATTGAGTTGTGAAGTGCTCATCAAGAAATATTCATCATAGCAATGGAAGATAATATGTCTCTCATCAACCACCTGCCTATCCTCTGCTACACATGTAGAACGGTCACTGGAATCATCCAATAATGGTTGGGCCCCCGACTCATGAATGTTTCTCAATGAAATCTTTGCTAATCTCCATGATGGTGCATTATCTGACTCATGATCATGCTCAATGCTAAACATATAGTTTTTCATTGGATTGTTTAGGACAATAATCATCCCATCCTCCAAAAATATACACTCCAACCCCAAGAGGTGTGTGTAGCTTAGCAATGAAATACTAGAATGAATGTACATCTCCTCCTTGATCCTGTCAAGGGTCCTCTATGCAGTGATAGTCTACTGCTCCAAATCAGTAGTGTGTCTTTACCCTAGGTCATGCAATGGTATGTCCCCACAACCTTCCATATGATGTGCTGAAATAACAGAAAGTGGAAACATTTTCATACCTTGGTTTAGCTTGGGAGCATATTTTACTACTACAAGGGTTCCTACCACTAATGTGATGACTTCCCCAACTATTGGTGATGATGGCCACTCCTCTACAACTAAACCAGCACTGGTATAAGCCTCCTCCACCTCATGCATCTCCTGAATATTGCATGTGAATCTAAATGTCAAGTGATCAAGACCACTTTGCAAAGGTGCAAGTGTTCCTCATCCTGACGTAAGTATCTATGTAGCAAGTGGTGGTGGAAGTTTATTTTCTTCTTCTTTCTTCTTTTCAAAATTCTTGATCAACCTTTGAGTAAAATCTGCATAAGTGATAACTCTGGCATGACTCAAATTTTTAAACCACCAATGGTTTGCTTCACCCCTAAGGTGCATCGCTGCAATCTCAATAGCTTCTCTTTCCACTTATGGATGTAGTAGGAAGAATGCATATAAATTCTCCTCCAAGCCTTTCCATACATGTGTATGAGCCATCAAAAGTACACAATAGGAATCTATTTTGTTTCCTTCTTCTATGGCTGCAAGGTTTCCTTTCTTCTTTAATTTTATTAAATTGTGAGAGAGTTTGATTCTCCTTGAAAGCTATTGATTGAGATTTATATTCTACAATATACTCACTTATAATCTCATGATCTAATTTTCTTCCATCTCCATGCCTTTCACATTCTTCTTCAAAGAAAGTGGGCATAGAATATTGCTTTGGAGCTCTATGCAATATTGGTTCTCTCCTCTGTTAATAGGAAGTGCACGTACCTTCCTCATCTTGAAACCCTAATGAGGTTTCATTGCTTTTCACCATTCTCCTTTGCCTCACCTCCTTGGAGAGGTCCTTCATATATCTAAAAAGAGATGAGACAAATTTCATTCCTTCAATCATTTTGATCTCTTCTCCTTCTTCTTACTCTCATGATAGCATAATGGCTGAGATCCACAGGCCGAGACAATATTATGCTTGGATACCACTGTAATATTCCCAAATAGGGAAAGAAACAATATAGAACACAAACATGGAAATAATAGTGATAAATCAACACATAAAATGTAAGAAGACCATATAGCCATCATATTAATATCATAGCAGAAAAATGTATACAACATATTGAGGGAAAAGTCACTCAAGTTAGGCAAAACAAGCCTCAAGAGAAAATGCACATGGAATATGAAGAACACTTCTACAAAATAATGCCCAAGGCTAAGACAGTGTAGTTTTAATAGATTAAATTGCTGCTGGAAAATTTCGATACATATATCTGCTGTTATATGACTCAAGTAATGCCGGGAGTAGAGATCAAGCTCCCAAACACATTTCCAAGGTAACTCGGGACGGGTTTCCTAAAATACACAAAATACGGAAAATACAAATATGGCCCTAGGGCTAAATAATTTCTGCAACTGGATAGCTGAAAGTAGGTGACTGATTTGATATAGAAATGTACGAAAAATCCTCCAATAGATTCAAAAAATGAGAGGTTGATCCCCTCACTGAAGATCTAGCTCCCCAACTAGGGCTCCAAACCCTCTACTCCAACTGCTTATTGAAATAACACAATCCCTTTAGGAAACTACTTTGTAACTAATAGTAGTAACTTATCCTAATGCTAAATGATGAAGGAAAGTTCAAGGATATTCCTTACAAGCTTCCAAGATGAAGGGCTACTCCCTCCACTAGAAAACAAGCTCAGAAGTTGGGTTTCTAAACCCTCCACTGCTACACCCTGCAACACAGCACAACCCTAAGAAGAAACTACATTGTTGAAGAAAGTTGAAGCCTAGAATTATGTTGAAATGTGGAAATGTAGCCCAAATACTTCTCCTGACTGGGAACTCGAAGTCCCCCAAGGATTAAGGTGGGATTCTTTCTCGAGAACACCCTTATGCTAAGAAACACTACAATCTTAGCTAAACAACTGAATAGAGAAACAAGTCATACAGACCATAGACAAAATAATAATTCAATCATACCTTCTATGGATTCGATCCCCTTCCTTATATACTTGGTGAGCTTCCTCACCTTCGACCCCACTCAGTAAATCCACTACTTCCATGTATGGAGTCTCCCTCTAAAAATTGTGCTTTCCCATAATGAATTTCCACTCCTCCATACCAGCGTTGTTGATTTGGTCAATGTTGACCCACTCTATAGTCTCCAACCCATTTTCACACACAAGGGTGCTTGATCAAGCTACTAAGATGATCACCATTCACATTAGGAGTGTTTTTATTCCTACTAAGGAGATTTATGGGTCTCCATACCCTCTTATTTTTATAACTAAGAAGAAAAATAAAAAATTTAATATTCCAGTTAGCTGCATGATAATTTAGGAATATTAGACTCCATCCCATGCATGAAGACTCACTCATCAAATGCTCTATTTTTCCACTGTGACCAAGTTTGTTCGAATACACACATAGGGTCTATTATCTCAAGTTTTCCTCCACTACACCACTCCACCCACATCCTAACACCACCCTTAACATCCCTACGCTCCTTTTCTTCCTTCCTTAGGATAGCCTGAGCTCCAAAATTGTAACAAGAAGACTACGACAGGAAGATGATCACTTCCTTAAGCAGATCTATGCATGCACCAAAATGCCTTAACCACCATCCAACACATCAAAAATGCATGAGATGAATCATGAAGACTGATCTTGAAAATCACCAAAAGAATACATAAGGGAAGCTACATCAGCAACAATATATTAAGGTCTTTATGAGGTACCTGGAAAAGATGCAACAAGAAAAAACACAATAAGCACCTCACTCATAAATAAAATAAAATAATAATTAAAAAAATAATTTGTGACCAACAGAGTTCTCCAGCTCCCTACATCAAAATATATTTCCACTCATCATCAATTAGGTAGGCTCAGGTATGGTTCCCTCATCCTCTCGTTATGCATCATTTGTCTAAATGAGTAAATTTCGACAAAAGAGAGTTTAATAGGAAAAAAGGTGGCCAATTACTTTAGCCACCCTCAAATAGTTAAAGTGAAAAATTGGTGGAGTTCATGCAACATGGAGGTATCACATCAGTTATGGGAAGGATAAAAATGAGTGGGAGATGATTACAAGGTAAAAGGGAATGATAGGCTCGATTGTGACCAACAATCCAAATATGGAAACCTCGTGCTAAATCCACATCACCAATGTGCTCCAAGCTCACCCAATTTAGAACAAAAAACATACTTTGGCTCATTTCCCGTCATTCTATTGTGTAGTTTGAGATTAGTTAGCATAGGACAAAGGTAGGAGACACCGATGAGCTTTGATGCATGGTCAAGCTTTGCATGCACACTATGCTACGGGAAACTTTGCTACTACTACAAGAAGTTTCTAGGGAAGCCATAGAGGGTTGAGAGGTGAAATGAAAGCCACCACCAGGGTGTATTTTCACCCCAAAACCATCCTTGAAGTTAGAAACTTCAGAATTGCAGAGGTAATTGGCTATCACCCCCATAAAGTTACAATAATTGTCATGGTAATTTGCACATAGTTAAGCCACAATTCAGTAAATTAAAGGGTTGTTTAAAGGAATAGAGGATAATAAAACAACATTTGGTGTAAATTTAAAAGCTTTCAGGTCCCATATCAAAACAAGCCATAGAAAAACACCTCTCTAAACACAGTCACAAGATGGGGGGAGGGTTAAATAGAAGGGACCCATAGACACCAAGAGAATTAGGCTACATCCTCCTGTCATAGAAATATTTAGAAACCATCATTATTTGGGCTTCTTCGAGCTCCTCAAGGGGTATGATGATGAAGTGGATCGAGATTTTGAAGTGGCCTTGTACTCTCAAGAAAATGATAATTCCACCACAACGGTAATAGGACTTTAAATTACCATAACCCCTGAGCTCATCAACAGAGTCACCATCTTGAATCTAGGAATTAAATGGAACAAAGAGGATAGATTCTCTAGTACTGCCTCTAAGAAGAGTTTCTTCTTACGAGATGAGGAATACATTGAAGATAAGAATGGGGTAAGAAGGGAGAGTATGCCTTACCCATGGGACGAGGTGGCTTACCAGATCATTAATTATATCTCTTCTGAGGTTAGACTAAGTTTAGTCTATGGATACGATTTTATATTATGGCATGATCTTATGTTCAAAGGGGATCTCCCATTAGATAAGATACTAAATATCCCATATTTCCTTCTCCATTTAGTCAGAGATATGAGTCATATGGTAAGGGATAAATATCAACACCTAGCTCATCATGGTGTCATTAAACTCATAGATGCTCTAAATATGATCCAGGGTAAAATCTTGATACCCTTAACCAAGACCTTTTAATTCGGCTGATAAATAGAATTGCATTTAATTAAAGACGTTAAAGAACTTAAATGAACAACTGTAGCTGTAAATAAGAGGAACATAAATGAACAAGATCAACAATCATGAGAACACGTTGTTTGATGACGGAGTTCGTCCAGGAGGGACTACATCTCCGGGCCTTGGTGTCAAGATGGTGTAGGCCGCTGCATTATGTGTTGTAAGAAGAGATGTACATGGATGTGTTTCCCTATGACATACAAGGAAAAATTGCCCTCACGCAGGAGTGGCTTGACTTCTTTAAGAGATGTTCTACTGCAGAACTCTCGTACATAAAGAAAGACTCCTATCAGTATGACCATAGCTGACATGTAGCAAACAAGAGTATCCCGCCAATCCTGGAAAACAAGGGATCTTAAATACACATAGCAAATAAGAGCATCCCACCAATGTGGCATAAAAGGGGCTCATCAATGACACAAATCCAGAGCTGAAAGTACATCAAAAACAACACAAAGCAAGATCCCTCAACTCATGTATCAACCGGGATCTGCAAGACATAATGCATCTCAACGAGAAATAAATGAAGAAGTACATGGAATAAACATCATATACCTCATGTTGCCATTTGCTGAAGGTTGAGCAGCTCTGCGGCAGAATCTAAAAACACCATCAATCTTGTGGCGTCGAGAAAGTGGAAAACGACTGCTCACATGTGCAAATCCGACACCGGCATAGTCCACTTCCAAAAGTGGCTGGAAAATCAAAAACTCAGATGCAGAAACTGAGCATGCCATCAGACTCGTGGCGCTGAGTAGTGCTGAAACGACATAAAATTTGTCCCATTTGGACAAAGTCGAAATTTCGCCCTCCTCAAAGTTGGCCTCAATCAGGGTTCCGCCTCCCTCTTTCTGAGCTCATGGTTCCACTGCACCTGCAATTAAAAAAATAATAAATCTCGATGTACGTGCACACGCTCTGCTCCTCCATGCTTGGGCGCACTGTGAAAAATCTGAGTTTAAATAAAATATTGCTGGGCAGATTAAACAAAGTAGCCGTTGGCTTGTTGGTAAAAATATGCAATCGTTGAGGAGAGGTCGGGGGGTCAAATTCCGCCCCTCCATACTTGGCATACGTTTTGTTTTTGAACCCAACGCATATAATTTAAATGGGGGTCGGGCCCGCCTTGGGCGGCCTGCCCAACCAACTCCACATACGCATTAACATTCAAGTGGTTGAACGTATATCATATAGGTTACATTGTTTAACACATAACCGTTATATGATATATATATAAACAATGGCTAGAGGTGGTTCCGTGGGGTCCGGCGGGGGTCATGGCCCGCCGGCCCATAAATATATGTTTGTTTTTTAATGTTGTGACATGCGGGCGGGTCGGGTGGCAGGGGTGGTGGCCTGCCACCCATTTTTTTAAAATAATTTTTGTTTAATATAAAACAAAACGGACATTTTGAAAAATCCTAAATTTGACCGTAGGAGTCATTTTAACCAGGCCACAATTTTTCCCGGAATCTAGCCTAAGCTTGCCAGAATCCGGTGGCCGGAAAAAGTCCAATTTGTGCCTTCCTTAAGGCTGTCCAGTCACCAAGTCAACCTGGAACTTTGACTGCTTATAACTTCTTCATACAGACTCGGAATTGAGTGCCGTTTGCGTCGTTGCATTCAGAATTACGAGATCTGCAACATGAACCTAGTTTGAGAATATTTTGAACACTTTGATTTTTGAGCCTTGTACTCAGGCCACTTGTACCTGTACCTGCTTATTCCACCTGGATCAAACCTCCCCCTGAGGAGCTTTTGGTCCTCCAAAAGCATCAAGCTTTATGTATCATCAACTGTTTGCAACTGTCATTGAAAGGCGCATCCCCACATGACTCCTTCACCTGGCATACTTCGGAATCAAGATGCAAAGCCATCATGTACAACTGCTACAATGTGATGTCTGAAAAGGCACATCCCTTGAAGACTCCTTCTCCTTACGTACTTCAGAATCAAGATGCAAAGCCAACACCTGCAACTACTGAAATGCAAATGTCTAAAAAGGCACATCCCATGAAGACTCCTTCTCCTCATGTACTTCGGAATCGAGATGCAAGGCCAACACCTGCAACTGCTGAAATGCAAATGTCTGAAAAGGCGCATCCCTTAAAGGCTCCTTCACTTATGTCCTTCAGAATCAGAATACCAACACCTGCTTAAAGCTGCAACGAACATTACATTCTCAATGTGACCAACAATGACCCAGATGTTTCCATACTTGCCACGAGTTTATAACATGTACTCGGAGGTCAAGCTTACAGCAAAATGGAAATCATGCATCAACAAAATTACAACACCAGACCTCATCATCGCATTTCGAAGTGATGGAAAAACTCCTCATCACTTTTACATGAAAGAAATGCATCAGACGACTCATAGAACATGAACAAAACATAAAAGTCGCATCTCTAAGTGATGGCAACACCTCATCACTTTTACATGAAAGAGATCTAACACACGACTTATACAACAAGGCCAAAAACAATATCATGGTCGCTTAAATGAGTGACGGAAGCACATCATCACTTTCATAATAAAATGCGACAAATGACTTACAACATGGCCATGACAAGCTTAACATCTCTAGAAAAAAACAATCTAGAAGAACCACTGCTCATTTATTAAAACGAGTGGATCATTTCCCTGTGGCGAACTTGCTTGTCGATCAGCTCTTTCGACTGGTGTATGCACGGGCTCTTTGGCTTTATGGCGCTGCTCTGGATGAAGTTTCCAGCATGTGGCTCTTTGGTGGCCACTTTGGTCGCAATGGGTGCAAAAGTTCTTTTTCCTCCAAACCTGCTTAACTGATTTCTTTTCCTGTTGGGGAGAAGGCTTTTCGTGCCTCTTCCTCCTTTGTGCTGCCATCCTC
The DNA here is from genome assembly GCA_034641835.2 of Pinus albicaulis. Taxonomy (NCBI): domain Eukaryota; kingdom Viridiplantae; phylum Streptophyta; class Pinopsida; order Pinales; family Pinaceae; genus Pinus; species Pinus albicaulis. The sequence continues at coordinate 258,440,806 of CM076582.1, read as the reverse complement.
TTCCAGCACTTAGAAATCACATGATTATTTAAACTACAAAAATAAAAAGTTTTACGATGCCATATTTTACGACCATGGTTATCGAAATTCTTGTAATCAAAATTCACTCTGGAATAATGAGACTTAGTATACCTTCTGGGGTGGTCTCTGGTGCGATCATGATGATGGGAGCTCGCCTCGGTTCCTTCACTGCAACGTGCACTGCCGTGGAATGATGGCAAAGTGTCCCTATCATTCCTCTTCCTTGGAGAGTTCATCAGTATCTGTTTGCCTTTGATGTCCTTCGAACATCCTTCACCATTGTACCCCAAACCTGCATAACGAGGTCGTTGCACAACCTCCAAAGGTTCGGTTATGCCTTGGCCACAAATGCCAAGTCCTCCTCCTCTGTACCCCATTTTAGTGAGGATTTTCTTGCCGATACCTGTGATGGGTATCTCCACACTTCCAACTGAAATTATATCATGTGAAGAAACTGAAGAAAAATCAACACTATTTACCTTAGGTGTTGATGGCGAAACAGATGAAGAAAGCTGTTGTAAGCCTTCGTCGCGCTTCACTTCTATCACTGCCTCTGACATGGCTTGTAGCTGAAGCTGCATCTGCTGCATCTCCTCCTTCTCTTTCTGTAGGAATGCTTTTAAGGCATCATGATCTCTCTGAAGAGTTTCGTTGTTGCGTTTCAAATCTTCCCACGCCTCTGTCGTGGCTTGCAACTGAAGCTGCAACTGCTGCTTCTCCTCATTCTCTTCATGTAGGAATGCCTTCAAGGCATCATGATCTGCTTGCAGAATTTCATTGTTGCGCTTCCAATCTTCCCACGCTTCTGTCGTGGCTTGCAACTGAAGCTGCAACTGTTGTTTTTCCTCCTTCTCTTTGTGTAGGAGGGTCTTCAATTCTTCGTTCTCTACTGCTTGTTTTTCGTAAGCCTCGTACAGCATGTCCGCTTTCTCGGACACCCTGAGCATGGTTTCATACATGTCCTTCACATTCTCCATGGCTCAACTCAGCAAACGTTCAATGCTCACACCTGCAATCCAATCAGCAAGAAAACCTGCTCCGATACCACTTGATCTGGGGTAAAATCTTGATACCCTTAACCAAGACCTTTTAATTCAGCTGATAAATAGAATTGCATTTAATTAAAGACGTTAAAGAACTTAAATGAACAACTGTAGCTGTAAATAAGAGGAACATAAATGAACAAGATCAGCAATCATGAGAACACGTTGTTTGATGACGGAGTTCGTCCAGGAGGGACTACATCTCTGGGCCTCAGTGTCAAGATGGTGTAGGCCGCTGCATTATGTGTTGTAAGAAGAGATGTACATGGATGTGTTTCCCTATGACATACAAGGAAAAATTTCCCTCACACAGGAGTGGCCTAACTTCTTTAAGAGATGTTCTACTGCAGAACTCTCATACATAAAGAAAGACTCCTATCAGTATGACCATAGCTGACATGTAGCAAACAAGAGTATCCCGCCAATCCTGGCAAACAAGGGATCTTAAATACACATAGAAAATAAGAGCATCCCGCCAATGTGGCATAAAAGGGGCTCATAAATGACACAAATCCAGAGCTGAAAGTACATCAAAAACAACACAAAGCAAGATCCCTCAACTCATGTATCAACCGGGATCTGGAAGACATAATGCATCTCAATGAGAAATAAATGAAGAAGTACATGGAATAAACATCATATACCTCATGCTGCCATTTGCTAAAGGTTGAGCAGCTCTGCGGCAGAATCTGAAAACACCATCAATCTTGTGGCGTCGAGAAAGTGGAAAACGACTGCTCACATGTGCAAATCCGACACCGGCATAGTCCACTTCCAAAAGTGGCTAGAAAATAAAAAAACTCAGATGCAGAAACTGAGCATGCCATCAGACTTGTGGCGCTGAGTAGTGCTGAAACGACATAAAATTTGTCCCATTTGGACAAAGTCGAAATTTCGCCCTCCTCAAAGTTGGCCTCAATCAGGGTTCCGCCTGCCTCTTTCTGAGCTCATGGTTCCACTGCTCCTGCAATTAAAAAAATAATAAATCTCGATCTACGTGTGCAGGCTCTGCTCCTCCATGCTTGGGCGCACTGTGAAAAATCTGAGTTTAAATAAAATATTGCTGGGCGGATTAAACAAAGTAGCCGTTGGCTTGTTGGTAAAAATATGCAATCGTTGAGGAGAGGTTGGGGGGTCAAATCCCGCCCCTCCATACTTGGCATACGTTTTGTTTTTGAACCCAGCACATATAATTTAAATGGGGGTCGGGCCCACCTTGGGCGGCCCACCCAACCAACTCCACATACGCATTAACATTCAAGTGGTTGAACGTATATCATATAGGTTACATTGTTTAACACATAACTGTTATATGATATATATATAAACAATGGTTGGAGGTGGTTCCGTGGGGTCCAGCGGGGGTCATGGCCTGCCGGTCCATAAATATATGTTTTTTTTTTAATGTTGTGACATGCGGGCGGGTCGGGTGGCAGGGGTGGTGGCCTGCCACCTATTTTTTTTAAATAATTTTTGTTTAATATAAAACAAAATGGACATTTTGAAAAATCTGAAATTTGACCGTAGGAGTCATTTTAACCAGGCCACAATTTTTCCCAGAATCTGGCCTGAGCTTGCCGGAATCCAGTGGCCAGAAAAAGTCCAATTTGTGCCTTCCTTAAGGCTGTCCAGTCACCAAGTCAACCTGGAACTTTGACCGCTTATAACTTCTTCATACAGACTCGGAATTGAGTGTCGTCTGCGTCGTTGCATTCAGAATTACGAGATCTACAACATGAACCTAGTTTGAGAATATCTTGAACACTTTGATTTTTGAGCCTTGTACTCAGGCCACTTGTACCTGTACCTGCTTATTCCACCTGGATCAAAATAGGCCAAACATCCTTATACCTTGGTCCACTTTCATTGACATGGACACAAAAGCATTCATTATGACACAAACCATCACTCCTGGAGAGACCCCTACCTCTAGCCTTGGAGAAAGGGTCATTAAAGTAGGAGAAGAAGGGAATTAAAGGATAGAGGAAGAAGAGGAAATGGAAATAGAGGCAGAGAACAAAAAAGATGTAGGAGCAGAGAAGGAAAGGGAAGAGGAGGAAGAGAAAGAAGAAAAATAAGAAGAGGATAAAGAAGAAAAAGAGGAAGAAGGAAATATAGGAGAAGAGGAGATACTAGACCGCAAGATTACCACTCACATCTCCCCTCAGCAAACCAAAATTTCACCATGGACCACTAAAAATGAATTGGATACCACTTTAGCCACTCTAAGAATGCTTGTGAAATCAAAAAGAAAGAGGCAGACCCTCATGTATTTCAAGATTAGGAAAAGGAGCTCGGTGAGATAGGGGAGGACTCAAAATCCAACCATGATCCCCATCACAATTGAGGAATCACCTAATAAGAAAGGATAAATAGGGCCAGAGGAGCGAAATATTCAAGAGGTCACTTCCCCCAAAAATACACCTATGACCTACACAAGAAGGCACTCCTCAAGGCTAGCATCCTATTGCACTATACAACACCCCCCATTTATTTTAATAATAAATAGGGAACCTTCAAAAATTAAATAGAAATTTATGAACATGATTTCATTTTAGCATAAGTTTTAAAAAATTTGTAATAAAGGTTTTTCATCTCCACTTTGATTTCAAAGCGCTCATCGAAAATCACATAACTTACAAGCCAATTAAGATATAACACAAAATATTTGCGAATTGTGATATGCGCTTCAACCTTTTCGGTATTATATAAAATCCGCATTGAAAAGTCTTAAAAATTCCTTTAAAGAGAAATCCTGTCACGTATTTTTAAAAGAAAAAACTTATAACATCTCGGAAAAGTTGTGATGAGTTGGACCCGTTGAAACAATAAGAGAACAATTATAAGTATCCAAAAGTCCAATAAAGCGAAACACTGTGAGTCTTTAGTGCATTTTTTGTTTCACGACGAGAAACCAAATGGAAAGTTTTATACCCCACAATAAGTTATGATGTGTGATTTGTGTAGATCACATTTCGCAAGATTCATCAACGGCAAAAATATAAATATTGGTATCTGTTAAAATTTGCGATGTGTGGTAATTCAAGTGCATGAAATGATTCTTTTCTAATCAATCCGTTATAAGAGCTAACGTCTTAGATTGTTATATTATACATATTACATAAGGTATATAAGAGATTTGATAGAAAGAGTTATGGGTGCAAGGTTCAAAATATTGATATCTACTTGAAGCGTGTTTTGAATAATAGAGCACCAGATTTTGATTATGATGTTTTAACTCTATCCTTCTCTCTAGTCATCTCACATCTAAGTTTACTCTTTTCACTTGAATTCAGCAAAACAACTAAGTTAGAATAATTGGAATGACAAAGAAAGGCAAGGAAATTTCCCAAACGTATGCTCCATAAGACACATACATGCCTCCATTATTCTCAGACACAACGTGAAAAAATTATTGTGGAATTTATTCATGGGAATCAATGTACCACCTTTTTGAGGAAGAAAATCCAAGAGAAATAATCAAAATAGTAACAACAGATGGGGCAGTTTCCTTAGACCCATCCTACTTTGACGTTGCATGTTCCTTTCTTCACATAATAGCGATGAGGCCAAAGATTTTACCCTAAACAGATATTGTAAAGTGGGTCATTGACCACCTTAACATAGTAGATAGATCATTCAAGAATTCTAAGTTGGAGAATATTGGTTCATTCACTACAGAGGATTTACAGATAATGTATCGCTTGCCCATGCCGCAGAAGAATTATGATAAAGCCTTTGTCCAAAGCTTTACAAATAAGAATACAAACCTCATGAAAGTGATAAAGGGATGGAAATAAGATCAAGGCAAGCTAAAGCAGGATAAAATTGGTATGTACCTGATAGCATGATTACCATCCCCTTACTATAATGTTGTAGGAATGTTATGTAGGTTATTTTCTAAACGAGATACCACTAGGTTTTCCATAGAATGGGTTTCTTTAATTGACAAAATCATCAATTCCTCTATTATGAATTGGGAAAGCATTCTATCTGATAATTTGGCTATAAATACCATGGATTATAGAAGAAACATAAATGTTTTCTCTAGAAAAATACCTCCCATTTACATGAGTTCTTACATTATGGATGCAATTTGCTTTTGTTCAAGATTTCCTATGATGGGATGGAAATGGAAAATCTAGGACCCCACTCCAGTTCATATTTACCATAAAGCCATTTGGGAATCTGATTTTCTTTTAAATTTCTATAAAATTTGAAATGGAGTTATGTTACCCATCCATAAGATTATCTTTAATGAAAAATCCCCTAGGATTTATAAGGAAGCTAGCACAGACATTTTACTAGTTGCTATAGGGTTTGTTGAAGAAAATTTCACTTATATCAGAGTTTTTGGAAGTTATTCTTCCCCCCATGTTTTTCCTTATTATGTTATTTATAAGAACCTAGCCAAGGAAATTTCCTACCAACTTCTAGTAAGTGGCGTGTCCAAACAACTCAAATATGCCCAAAAAGGCCATTTGTCCTACTTTCCATTTACAGTGTGGCACTTTTTCCCTTTTCGACATTGGTCATGCATTTAAATATATTTCAAATGTTACTTCATTAAATCTTTCCCTAATGCCAAACAGACCATATGGTCCTAATGGTGTGGTTAAGAATTTCACCACTGAGTTTAAACTTAAACATTTTTTGACTAAGAAAGATATATTTGATGATTTCTTTGAAGCCGTGGAGAAGTTCATAGTTGTATTGAAAATTTCATCTATTCAGCTCAATAAAATAGACTCTTAGGCTTTTCAAGAATATATAAGCAACAAGATAAAACCAATCCCTTTGGAACTGTTACTTATTGAAGATGTAAAAAGGCCAACTCCCGGCATTAGCCTAGATGATGAGATTAAGGACATGTCAAAAGATGAATCTCAAGAGAAATCAAATCACGAGTAAGAAAAATCACCACATCACTCCCAGAACTCAGATCTATGACAATGAATTTGAGAAGAGGAATGTGAGTCCTGAGAAAATAATTGAGAAAGTGATTAAAGGGATTTAGATGCAAATAGAAGGAGAAATTAATGGAGCTAAATCATCTTCTCAAGAAGTTCAGCATATCCAGAATACACCTGAGCAGACAGAGAATCCTCAATCAAAAGATTTGAACAAATAATGGGATACATTTTCTAAGGCACTAGAAACACCACCACCACCAAAGCCTAACGTTGATGAATCAACAAGTTTCCAAACTCCATAGTATCCCCAGAATTTAGTGGAAATTGTAATACCACTACAACAGGTAGTAGAAGTTCATGATCAAGAGATCATACTGGCATACCCTATAGAACATATTATATTAAGGATTGAAGAGATACCCTTAATTGATGTCTTCTACAGCCTGAGTCATAAGGTTTTAGTTGAAAGAATAAAGAGAAGAAGAATTGATGAATCAATTTCAAATCTTATGGATGAATCTGTAGATGTTCTATGGAAATACCATTTGGCTGATCCTACACAACATTTTACTAATTTATCATAGTTTGCAAGAGCATAAGCTACTGATACCATTGACAAATCTACAAAAGTACAACTTCTACTTAATAAAAAAGAAGACAAAGTTCAAGAGTTGGAGAAACTGCTAGATCAGGAAAATTTTAATTTCAGTATGCAGATTGAAATGAAGATGTCACAATTTCAAAAAGTCTTTGATATATTAAAGTTGCAACACGAGGTACAAATTTTTATCACTCTAGTAATTTCTTAAGTTGTGGGATTTTGAGTTTCTAGTCAAAGAATACTAGAGGTAACCACAAACCAACTTCAAATTCTAGGATCTAGCCTTCGTAGAATTCAGAGAGGGCTCTCTCTTTAAGATTTATCTTTGTTTGATTTATAAATGTTAGGCTAGTTATGAAAGTACAATTTGGTTTTGGTTTAAAGTGTTTGGTGGGGAAAAATCACTTGGAGGTAAAATAGAGAGAAATCTACTTGTCCATTAGGCTATGGAGTCTAAATCAAGCTAGAAGCACTAGAAGTCAAGACTAAAAAGGTACAAATATATTCAGGGAAAGATAGATGACCTTCAGAGATTTGGGAAAGTGGTTGTTGTGAGGTGGTATGATCAGGATAAAGGGCACTTAAGGATCCTTTGATCCAGAAAATGGAAGTAGAAGGAAAAGGTCAAACGGGAGAAGGAGCAATTAAGGATTCCTTGCACCAGAAATCAGAAGAAAACATTAAAATGGAAACTAGTTAAAGACAGGGAGCACTTGACTAATCCTATAGTAATACTCCTAGTTACACATTCAGACAAAAAAAACATAAAATGAATGCATGTAACTTAGACAAGGAAACAGTGACAAGTAGGAAGTACTTCACTCATCAGCTTATCAAAGGGATCCTGAATTATGATGCCAGTCATCTTGTCCAGTTTACTACTTTGAAATCAAACACACAATAGCCTCCAATGTTCAGCAAAAAAGTCTATAGCAAAGTCCAACAATTTTATTCCACACTGAATACTTCTAATGTAGAACTATTTATACAAAATGTAGTTACAAATATCCTAGGAGAAATCTAGGAATATTTTTAGGAAAAAGAAAATATATTTACATAATAAGAGGGACAATTGCTTAATAGATCAGCAAGCTATCATCTTATCCAAAATAAATAGGATTGTTTTATCTAACAAGGAGCTTTTGATTGATTAGTTGTCCTGCATGCTGGCTGCTAGAAAATATTAGGCTTTTGACTTGCCTTCGTTGACACTCTTTCATCTGTTACTCTTTAACTAATACTCTTTAACGCTGCTACAGTTTCACTGTTTACTGATGTAAAAATATGTCTTTTTGCAGTAAAATCAGCAAACTGTCTTTTAATTATTTCACTGTTTTTTTTACTGCTTTCTTGACTATTTTTTGAAGGTAATATTTCTTCACTGTTTTACCTCTCATTGTTACATTAAGTCAGTAAATATTTGCCACTGTTATTCATTGGGAATTTTGACGTTCTTTAGCTTCCTAAGATTCTCATCAGCCTCTATGTATTTAGCAAAAGTAGGCTTGAAAACAAAGAGATGTTTAATCTCATGTCGTAAAAAGAAAAAATCTTCAAAATGCTGAAGGAGGACTTTTCCCGTGGGAGTGCCTTGTGGTAATGGTTTTTTGACTTGTTCCTTAACAAAATCCCTGATCTTTTTATCATAATCTTTTTGGGGCATGAGTTTTTCATTAAAAAAATGGATGTCTGGCAGGCTCCTCTGTCTTAAGTTTGTGTATTTTACCATAAACTTTGTTATGGAAATGTTCATTGATTCACATTTCTCTTCCGGACTGTTCATCAAATTCTTCTTAGTTACAACCATTTTAATCTATAAAATTGTTTCTGTTCTATCCAATACCTATAATTCCTCCAGTTCTGCCCTATTCTTGCTATTCAAGAATGTGATGAGTTTTAAAGCCTGAGAAGGCTTATCAGTTAACTCATCCTTGGTATTTTGAATCTTTGCCTGGAATGCTAATAATAAATCTCTCTACTCATATATAGCCTGAATTAAAGGCCATTGAGTGTGAATGGCTTCAATTATGTTTTTCCATAGATGAATTGTTACAAATGAAATATGCTTAGTGAACTTAGCTGCTTTTGTAAATTCTTGATCTGTTCTCCCAATCTGATTGCTTTCTGTTCATGGGTTTTAGCATTTATCATAGCTAACTTATTTGTAGCTTCAAGATTATCAATCATCTTCTTTATGTTGTTTATTTCATTAGTTTTCAAAGACATTTCCTCCATAGCTTTAACAATTTGGCTTGCTTCATCTGTTTGTTGAACATGTGTAGTAGAAGATTTTGTGGTTGAAGTAGTAGTTGAAATTACTGGCACTGCAGTTTCTAGTAATTATTTTGGTGCTAGTTTCTCCCTAATGTGGAAGCCAGTACTGTGGTAATCACTGGTATAATTGAAGGAGCGATAGGAGTGTCAGGTTCTTTCACAGTTTCCTTCTCTTCGACAATCTGGTCCATTTGGGATTCCATTTCTTTGATCTGAGCGGTTGATTTGAGGATGATCTTCATCATCTCTTCTTTTTTAGTTTGACCTTGAAGGATTTCTTTGGTTTTTCGATGCTCACTTTGAGGAAGCTTAAGCTGTTTCCTCAAAGCTGCAATATCATCATTCTTTTTCTTAACCAACAATTCTGCTACTTGAATATTTGAGGGATCATATCCCACCTGTAAAACTAAATCCTCTAAGGCTTTAATCCTTAGGTCCTTTGCATACAAATATGTCTTGTCTAACTTCATTTGATCTTGCATATTAAGAACAATATTATGTAACTTGGTAGCACTCATTGCTTTAGTCACCACTGTTGAATACAACATTTCATAGCTATATCTATGAAATTCAATTTGGTCCAGCTCATGAACATTTTCAGTGTCTACTTCAAACTCCACCTTTTTATAATCTGCGATTGTTTTTGGTGCTGAGGTAGTTGGTTGCAAAAATGAAATAATCATCTTGTTTGTAGAATAATCAAAGGCTATTAGTAACCCATTTTTATTCCCAGGTTTTTGCATGAGGAATTAAGAATATATTTCTAATTTGATTTCTTCATTCTTCTACTTTATATGCGTATATCTCTCCTTGATGTCTAGATCATTTTCCTCAGCTGTCTATGAGGAAGAGGCCTCCATATTATTCTATTTTTCAATCATTTGAGTGTCATCTTTACTTGTTGTTTTGTCTTTTTCAATTTCAACAAGTATTTCATTCACTATCATTGCTGCTTCATCATTATTTACTTCTGGAGCATTTGTATCTTCAATGGAAATTACCTTTTCTTTCTTAACTGAATTGATTTTAAGCCTTTTATTATAAATCAGTTTGAATTTATTTTCTGTAGTTGTTTCTGCTATGTATGCTCCTTCTTCTCTGTCTCTCTTTGCTGATATTTCTTGGTGCTTTACAACTTCAAGAGCTTGTGCTATATTCATTTTACCTGTTGTCTCTTTTGTACTAGTTGTATTTGTTAGTGTATTTTCCATCCATTCTACTTGGTTGGAAAACTTCTCAATCTCAGGCTTAAGCTCATGTATGAAGGGAGTCAATTTTTTTTTTCCTTTAGACTGCTCAGGATTCCTTGGGGATCGTAGTTCCATGGAAAACTTTCTTGAAATTCCAACTCTGTTAATCTCTTTGTGATCTCTTTTTCTGCATCTCTATGGTTTATAATAAAGGGACCAACCTAATTCTTTAACTTAAATTGAGTCTTTTTTCTAGCAACCATGAAGTTAATAGAATCAGAATTGATAATTTGTCTCAAATACTCCAGTGCAAAAATTCTCATGCTCATATATCTAGGCAACTTATAAGGTAATAAGTTGGATCAAAAAATTCTTAACTCTGTATGCTTCTCATAGAGATACCAATCTCCTATTTTACTCTATCCTGAAAGTTGTAGGATTCTTTTCATTTCCTCACTGACTCTGGGCTGTTCTACTTTATTCAAAATGTTCATTGTTGGATGTAGAAAGAGGTTTGAAAAATTCATGTAGGTGAAATCACTACCCTCTTTCCTGAGCAAGGAAGTCCAGAAGATAATGGATAGAGGCTTACCCTCCAAGTCCATATTTTGCAATGAAATATGAAATTTATTAGCTTGAAAGAATAAAAATAAGTGAAACAAATAGGATGAGTATCTAAAGACTCCTTCAATGGGTAATTTTATCAGCTGATGATGGATATTGTTGGTTATAAAATCAACAAAGTCAAAGATGATTGATGGAGGTTGGCATGGAGATAAGGTGGATAAAAACCTAGAATGGACTCATCAGTGTGTCCATCTGTAAAGTATCCAAGTATAAAGGAGAGAATAGAGATGATATGTCTAGACCCTTTAGAGAATTTAGCAATGGAATAAGGAGGGTTTATTTTAGGAATATTAGCATGGGAAGTCATAAAATTTTGAAATATCATGAACTTCTTAGGGAAGTTAAGGCCTAAGTACAACTGGGTCAAAGCTTCTATATACAAAGGAACTAACTGAGGATCAAACTATAATTGAAGCATCTGGTTTACTGACTCTATTGTGATGGTGAAAATGATTTCTCTATCAGCATTGCCTATCGCCCTTTGATCTGGTTCATAATATTTTGGACATAATCTGATAAGATCTTGGCCAGGATGGGTCTATGGAACTATATATTTGGGCAAATGAGTCTCCCAAATGGGTATTTCATCCTTGTCCAGGTACTTTTCATAACACCAATTTTGTATATCCAAGAGGTTGAATTCAACAACAGGATCAACAATTTTGTATAAATATGAGTCAAAGGGAGGCTTTCCACAACAACTACAGGTGGTTGGAGGGGATTCACTGTTGCAACAGATTTGGCAGTGATAACTGGGGTAGCTTTAGGGGGCTTTAGATCCTTCAGATTTAAGTGTTTTGGATCTAACAGGTTTGCTTGTGCTCTGTTTCTTAGTCATTTTGGATAACTAGTGCAAGATTAGATTGTTTGCATGAGTATTTTTCTTTAGCACAAGATAAATTGAGCAATTCCTAGGCTATAGATAATTTATGTTGGTTTTATTGCTCAATTAGGCTTTTTAGAGAATGTAAATTGGGATAAAATAGGAAACGAGGGTTTCCTGAGTGAATTTTGACTGAAAAAAGGTCTTTAAGGTATCTTCAGGATTTAAGTCCTTCTACGTCTTTGAATTTGGTCTTTAGGGGCTTAAAACTTGTAGAAATTGGCTTCAAGGAGTGATTTTAGCAACACAGGACTTCCTAGAAAAAATTGGCCAGGGTTTGGCCTCTTTTTGGCGTTTTTAAGAAATTTTAATCTGGTGAAATCTATTAATTAAAACTTGGTTCTATTACCGAAGGTTTAAAATTGAATTTACAGGCTCGAATTCTTCAAAAAATACCTTTCAATGAAGGTATTTGAATGTTGGAAAGGCTTTTGGTTGATTCTGAGGTTTGGTCTGGCTTGCTGGAGCACCAAATAGATTTTTGTCAATCTTTAATGGTGGAATTTGTGGTCGAATTCACAACTTTTGGGCATAATTTGACAATCATGGCTAGAATGTTTTTACACAGTCAAGCGGAGCTTTTCAAAGTTCATAATGCACAAATAAATATAAAAATGTTGTATCAAAGGTTTTAACCCTTGATATCTTTCACCATAATTTTTTATTAAATGTGGGTCTCATCAATGGTGGGAGCGGTTTTAGATGTAAAAATGAAACTAGAGAGTGGTTATCACGTCCAATTTGAGTGGTAAGCACTTTAACCTAAAACGAACGCGATCCAATAAAATATTGCCACGTTGAAGAGGGATAAATGGGAAAAACTACCCATTTCACGTCTGATTTGGGTTTGGTTGAGCGATTGGTTTATGTGAGCGATATCATTTAAGAGCCGTTGGATCTGGAGCTTGGGAGCGAAGGGTTGAGATCTATTTTGGAAGGTGCTGCAAAGCAAAGGTGGGACTAGGGTTCTCTTATATCATCTGACGGTTGAAATATGTTAAAACCTTTATAAATATGAATGAAATCAAAGGTTTTACATATGCAAAGCAGAATTTATGCTTATGGTGTTAGGATATAAGTATGGTTTAAAAAGAACCTTTATAGAAAAGGGTGTGGGTAAAGGTTTTATAAACATAACATGGGGTTATTGTTAAAATTGGACAACTAGGTCGAAACTCCAGGTTGTGCTGCTCAGATGACGATCACAATATTTTTATTGGATTCCTCTTTCAGAGAGGTAAGATTGATCTAAAGATCATCTCGATCGGATGAGCAGAACATGTACTTTGAATTTATTCCACTTACGTGCTAGGTCGGCCTGGAATAAAATATTGACTTAAATGTCTTAAAGGACGTGTCACACACCCCCAAAGATTCCTATATATTGGAGAGACTTAGAGTTCATTTGACACACATTGGTGTGGAGGAATTCTCTCTCTCTTGATGGCATTGGAGCTGCGTATTCTTTGTTTGGGTTTTTCTGGGGTTATGTGTGACACGCTTGGCTGAATGACCTATTGGAGACTTTGCTGATAGAAGCATCCTGCTGATCGCCATAACGCCACCATTTCTTCTCTCTATTTTGGCTTGTCTTCTATCGATCTATTAGTATGTTCTATCTTCTTCATTATTGTGCCCTAATCTGAAATGGCATAGAACATAAGAAAAATTAACATGGTATCAGAGCTAAGGAGAAGACAAAGCCCAACTTGTTGAGAATCTAGGGCAGCCAGATAAGGACTGTTTGATGCGATCGAAATAATGTGCCTCTAACCTTCAGAGTAAATAAGTCTGTTGTTGAATACTGAGGAACTATAATGAAGGTTCAACAAATTCGTATGAATGTATCGTTTTCATTTTTGACACAATATGATCTAAGTCTGCCAGTTAATTTTATACGCAGATATGATCTAAGTCTGCCGGTTAATTTTTATACGCAGATACGATCTAAGTCTGCCGGTCAATTTTATACGCAAGAATGATCTAAGTCTGCCGATGAATTTTTATACGCAGATATGGTATAAGTCTACCGGTCAATTTTTTATACGCAGATATGATCAAAGTCTACCAGTTAGTTTTGATATGCAGATTCGATCTAAGTTTGCCGGTTTGCCCAGGGATATGCAGTGTGTATATACAATACAAGGAGAGACGTGGGAACACATAACTCACATTAAAGTTTATAAGTAATTTCAGGGAATCAATCTTGTGCTGACGGATTGCATCAATAGGTCTGCGGATAAAAAAAGAAGAAGAAGGTACGAGTCTATTTAAGAGCCTCAGAGATCCTATCAGTTGGTTCTTCACGAGGAAAACCCATGGCAGCCGACGCCTGAAAGGCGCACATTGCATTGGCATCATTACAATTGAATAATAGAGGTTATCACGTCATAACGAAGTTGGCACTGACCGTGGAAATGAATCAAGTGCCTTTCTGCATCTTCCGGGACCTCCTGGCGCTGTCGTTACTCGGCCTTAATGCCCATTTCAAAAAAAAGCCCTTAATATTTCATCATCAGAATTTGCTGATAAAAATCAAGTAGCAAGCCGAGAGGTTGTACGAATTTGAATCTGTAGAGACATCATAATAGCAAATGGTTGAATTTACAAACTCGCAAGCCAAATTTAATCCAAAGAATGCGGAAAAATAGCCATCTAAATCTGTTGAGCTGTCGTTTCTGATTTTCAGGCTCGAAACAGCTCGGACAAGGGACGCGGACAGTATTGAAGAGTGTAAGGTCTTACACTTATAGAAGCCCTTCAAAATCATTGAAACAATGCAAGGAAGAGAGATACCTCTCTAACTCCGTTAGGGAGAAACCCCAAAGCGCCGCGTGGTGGTAAATCTGAATCGGAAGCCATACATTTGTCTGAAAAAAAGTATCTTGCAGCTTGGGGATTGGACAAAATCCCAAGGGCCCTGCCACCACCATTCCCATTAAACTAAATTGCAGTAGCAGAACGCCCAAAGCGGCCATGTAAAATTACTTCAATGGTGGCCTTGATTAGTTTGCTCGCTGTTAAATCCACCCTTCTGATCCTTCACGGTCACCCTTGAAGGGGTTGGAGAAGAGATACTGTTGAATCTCAAGATAAAGCGAAGCCCTGAGCGAGGAAATTTATCAGATAACAGTTTTAACTTACTAATGCGATAATAGTGCGCTCAAAATTGAGCGTTGAAACTATTCACTAATGAAATGATGATGACACCTACGCGTAAGTATAGTTTAACCAGATGCATATGAAACTGGCATCGTCATGCTCCCCTTCATTCTGTTTCCATCAACACGGTAGAAGTTGCAGAACTCATAGTCTTTCTAAATCGAGTACTCGAGAGGCACAGGTTACTCTGTCCCTCCATTTCCACACGTGTTCACGCTACAGGTTTGCCCGTTAAAAATATGTAAAGCATCTTTATGCCTACAAATTCAGAAATGGAACAGGGAGATCAGAGGGTATGCCTGTAGTGGACGATATGAAGAGGCCATTATACTTTATGTTAAAATGCTATGTGCAGATATACAACCTAATAATTTCACCTTTCCCATTGTGTTGAAGACATGCGTTGTTTTTTCAGCGATGCAGGAAGGAGCGCAGATTCATAACCATGTAATTAAGATGGGTTTCAATATGGATATTTTTGTGGGAGCTGCTCTAATATACAGAGGATGCACGACAAAATATCCCAAAGAAAAGTAGTGTTATGTATTTCCCTGATCGCAGGATATGCACAAAATAGGAAGATTGTTGAAGCCTTGAAAGTCTTCAACCAAATGCAAGAGGAAGACGTGAAACCCGACCCGGTTACCATTTTGAGTATGGTTTTGGCCTTTTCCCACTTAAGAGATTTCTGAATCTGTGAGATGATCCATGGCTACATAATTCGGAAAGGGTTTGAATCTCATGTTTATGTGGGTACTGGAATCATAGATATGTATGATTTCAGAATGTGAGGACTGCATGATGAGTGATTTGCCCAACAGAAATGTGGTGTCATGGAATGCAATACGATCGCAATAGGAATACCATCAAAGCCTTGGCTCTGTCTCATCGAATGCAGAGAGTAGGAATGAAACCTGACTCAGTCAATGTTGTACGTGCTCCCAGAATGTACCCATTTGGTACATCTACAAACTGGTGAGCAGATCCATGGTTGATGAGCCTTAGATCAGTATCATATGGAATATATATATATATATATATATATGACCGTGTAGTTTGATATCTTCGGTACTATATGGTAGTATGGAAATGATGAAGACAATAGTGATGTGTATGATAATATTATGGCAACATTGTAATCAGTAAGTCAGACATATGGCAGTATATGGCTATGATTCCTATATGGTATTGACCGTGGGTAAGATTCAGGCCCATGATTTACCCTTTCCAAGTTGGTGACTGGGATGCCTAAAATCAAAAATATTCGTGGAGGCATTTTGTCAGAGTTGTGCCGAAGGAAAGCTTAGGGAACTTCTCTTCTAGTGTCACAAAGACATCTGATTCACTCTTATCTGATATGTTGTTTGTCAAATCCTTAGGAGGATGTTGTTATAGATGTTTTCTCTCACAAGAGAAGCTGGCATTAAAATGGAGAATACATCTGTATATGCTCCTGAGCAGATACCTTTGTTGAACAAAAGAAGATCCTCATGGCTCAGGGACATATGGCTTCAAAGGGGGAAATTCGGAAGGAAAACCAAGAAGCCATATAAATAACAGGGTATCTAGCAGCCATGAGTAATTTTGTACTATGCACAAAGAGTATGAGTCCATTATGAAGAATGATGGGATGTGGTTCCAAGAGCATAGGACAAAGCAGTTGTCACCTCGAAATGGCTCTACAAGATCAAGCATGGATCTGATGAAAGTGCTGATAAGTTCAAGGTAAGATTCGTTTCCCGTGGCTTCTCTCAAAAGGTAGGCATAGATTATGATGACATATTTGCACCTGTGGCCAGATACACCACCATTCGATCTATTATTTCCCTTGCTGCTATGCAAGGATGGATTCTTCATCAGATGATGTGAAGACCGCATTTCTGCATGGTGCGATAAAGAAAGAGATATATGTGGAGAAACCTCTGGGGTTGGAAGTCCAGGATAGGGACACCCATGTCTGCAGGTTGAAGAAAGCCCTCTATGGGTTGAAGCAAGCACCAAAATATTGGTACGAGAGGATAGATAGCTACTTGATGAAGCTGGGCTTCACTCAAAGTAATGTTGATCCGAACACTTACTTCAAGGTTGTCAAGGGAAAACCTCTCATTCTGGTGTTGTATGTGGATGACCTCTTCTTGACAGGTGCTGACCCTCCCATTCATCAGTGCAAGAGGGAGCTCGCTACTGAGTTTGAGATGAAGAACCTAGGACTGATACCTAGGCCTGGAGGTCTAGCAGAGACCTAGCAAGATTTTCCTTTCTCAAGGAAAATACATTATGAAGCTTCTATTATGATGGACTGTAAGTCCGTGTCGACACCGAAGGAACTCAACTTTAAGAAGTTGAGTGGCAGCGCTACTGGGCCCGTCCTACTGAGTATCATCAACTCATAGGGACCTTGATGTTCTTAGTGAACACCTGTTTGGACGTATGTTGTGCAGTGAACACTTTGAGTCAACACATGGTTGATCATAACATTCATTGGGTTGGTGCCAAGAAACTCTTGAGATATCTCTGAGGCACGACAGACCATGGGCTGAGATACACTACCGAGAATATGACACTCTATGGATATACTGATGCTGATTGGGCTGGCAGTGTGGTGGACCGCAAGAGCACATTTGGATGCTACTTCACATGTAGATCTGCTTCGGGCAGGAATCTAAAGTCGGTAGCCTTGAGCATTGTTGAGGATGAATACATTGTAACATGTATGGCTTGTTGTGAAGTAACTTGGTTGCGAAAGCTCTTCTGTGAGCTGTTCAAGCAAGTGCTAGATGCCACGATTATCCTTTATGATAACTAGAGGGGGATTCATTTGTTTTAGAATCGCAGGTTCCACGATTGATCCAAGCATGTTGATGGCTGGTACCACTTTATCTGGGATATGGTACAGCGAGGCGCCGTAAGGCTCAATCATATAGGAACTGATGAGAAGGTCGTAGATATTCTCACAATGCCCTTGGGGAAGGTCATGTTCATAACCTTCCGTGAGAATCTTGGCATCATGGAACGATCCTATTCTGAGGGTCATGTTGGACGATGAGCTCTGGGAGCTCTGGGGGGCTTTGGGGATAGCTTCTCGAAGCTATGAGCAACCACAAGGCTAAGCTTGCCGAACCTTGTTGGTGTGCTTGGACCCCACCATTATGATTATTGAGTTGGTTTAACTCTCATTATCTATGCCCCATATGCATCCTACCCATTGAGTTCAGGGCTCATGGGAAGTACCTCTCATTTGGCCAATGAGATGGGAAAGGCTAGAGACTAGTAGCAAAGACTGATGGACGCATAAAAAATTTCCGTACTCTCTATCTAGGATGACACGGTCCAACCACTTAATCTAGGATCAAGTCTTGTGAGGTCTCGGACCTCTGCCTGACTTAGGGTCAGATGAACCAACTTCGGGTTGGTTGGAGACTCTTTGTGAGTCCGATAGAGGTTTTGACCTCTGGGCTGAATCTATCAGCCGGGAATGATGTCTTTGTGACTAACCCACTTTTGTTCTGAAAGAAAGAGGCCAGCAAAGCAAGTTACGATGCTATGACGCACGATGTTTGGATTGCACTAGTGGACGGAGTTCTCCCTAGTTGAGAGGGAGTGTTAAAATTGGACAACTAGGTGCAAACTCCGAGTTGTGCTACTCAGATGATGATCGCAATATTTTTATTGGATTCCTCTTTCAAAGAGGTAAGATTGATCTAAATATCATCTCGATCAAATGATCAGAACATGTACTTTGAATTTATTCCACTTACGTGCTAGGTCGGCCTGGAATAAAATATTGACTTAAATGTCTTAAAGGACGTGTCACACACCCCCAAAGATTCCTATATATTGGAGAGACTTAGAGTTCATTTGACACACACATTGGTGTGGAGGAATTCTCTCTCTCTTGATGGCGTTGGAGCTGCGTATTCTTTGTTTGGGTTGTTCTGGGGTTATGTGTGACACGCTTGGCTGAATGACCTATTGGAGACTTTGCTGGTAGAAGCATCCCGCTGATCGCCGTAACGCCACCATTTCTTCTCTCTGTTTTGGCTTGTATTATATCGATCTATTAGTATGTTCTATCTTCTTCATTATTGTGCCCTAATCTGAAATGGCATAGAACATAAGCAGAATTAACAGCTATGTATATACGTGGGGTAAATCTATATGAAGCATGAGGCTTTATATAGCAGGAATAATAAAATGGGAAGGCTTTAGTTATGTGATAATAAACCTTAGCCTTGGGTTAAAAATTATGTGGAGAGGGATGAAAATCATGGTAAAGGAAAGACTCTGTGTGGGTGTAGGTTTAAGTCTTTGAATATTATAAAAATAACATATAATTTCATTGAAAACTTAGGATAAGATTTTGATGAGCGAGGGAATATGTTTTGAGCATATGTATTGGCGCAAATTTTATTTTATTATATAGTTTTCGACCTGTTGAAAGGTTTAATAACCATAGGGGACAGGATATTTCATTAAGGTTAATTTTAGACCAAAGGGTGCATTATTTGGGTTTTCATTTTAACATGTGGATAATATCTTTGGTACAAAATCTTTATAATAGTGGGTTTTAGGGGGGTTTTCAGATAAAGGGAATTATATAGATAGGATAAGGTATTTTTAGGGAATTAATAGCATAAATCAAAAGTTAATATGGCAAAGGGAAATGGAATACACAAAAATACACTAAATGACCAAGTAAAGTGAATAAATAAAGCAAAGCTTTTCATTTCATCATTTCATCAATTTACTTAAGATAATTTCCAAGTGTAGGAAGTTAATTAGATGGGGTGGTATGTTTCATTAAGTAAGAATGAGTCTTATTAAAATGAATTAAAATGTATGAATGAGGGATAAATAATGGTAAAGGGAATTTTTAATCATAAGAACTCAACATTTTCTACTATCTAGTCATCGAGCCTTGGGTCCGGTCCAAACAAAAGTTAGAGAAATCCTCTGAAACTTTTTAACTGGTAGTATAGAATACTGAATACTTCCAGGGGAAGGGAAATTAGTGATTTTTGCCCGGTGATGAATATTTCATGTTTTTTCCCACTTATTTCTACCTACCGAACATTATTCTAACATTTTTTTCTTCCTTTTAGCAGGTGCTTTTAGGCTTAGAACCTTGAAACATTTATTGTTTTGAAAGCATAAACTATCTAATTGTACCTTATTTCATTTGAGGGCTCAGATTAAATTGATGAGCTCCTCATTATTCTCTACCTATCTACTGATTTGTTAGGATTAAAATGCCTGACAAAAATTTATTCACTATCTAAAACATGGAAATTGAAAACATGACAAGTCAAGTTTAAATAGTTTAACTCATCATGGATTATGGAATTTATTGACACTGCCATAATCATTTGCAAAAAATAAAAATTAGTGGCATTTGGACTTGCACACTTTCATGTTTTATTTTCATCTTTTTTCTTTTTGGGTCTATATATTTTTTAAGTCCATTGATCATTCTTTTAGGACTTTTTAGCCTTTTTGATTTTTTTTTTCTTATGGGAAAACAACTTGCAGAAAGCAAGGTATGTACATATTTTCCAAGACTATCAAAATTCAATTCAAAATTATGAATCCTATATTTATAGGACCCTAACACAAATTACAGAGAAAGAAACACAGCTTGAAGCAACAAAGGACAAATTTAAAAGTCAACCTCAAGTAGAGAAATTCATAAAAGAAGAACTAGAAATGAATGCAAAGCTAATGCAACAACAAGAAACCTTTTTTTGACAAATTTCAATCACCAGTTCATACTATGATATGAGCAAGATTCTGATCCAACAAGTGGCTAACAGGAGCCTTGAATGTGAAAAGGTTGAAAAGAAGATTACTAAGTTCATTCAGTGGCAAGGGTCTAATGCAGGAAAGGAAGTTGACCTCCCTAAGATAGATAAGTTTCATAAAAAGATTTTATTTATATATTGGGAAATGCAGGTGAGACAAGCAAAGAAGGCAATGACAAAGGCATGAAATCTGAAAAATGAAATCATTGACTCTATTAATGAACAACTTTTAAAAGCTGAACTTATTAAAGAATCCATAGTCGAAGTGCTCCCAAATTTCAAACCATTAGAAGCATAGTGGAAGGAAAGTATAGAGACACAGGTGGAAACTATTAAGAAGATAAAAAAGTTTGATCAGGAAAATTACTGGAATTTTCTGGTCAAATCTTATCATCAGTGCCTAACTCTATAATCATTAACTTATTCTACTAAGAAAGAATTGCCAACACTTTTGATTGGAGTTTTTAAAGGCTAGGTCATATCAGGGATTACACAACCAAATTAGGTAATGCCAATGATAGGTATTTGTCAGCTCAGAGACCAAATGCATAACAAGGATAAGCCGACATAAGAACATTGTTATTTTTATTTCCTAGATTGTAGTTTAAGTTACTAATTATGAGGATGGTTGTTTGAAACCTCCTCCAATTTTTATGTAATAATATATTTTCAACATATTTAGTTTAGTATTTAAACCCTTCTCATGCATTTAGGGAAGGGCCCATAAATTTTTCAACAACATTTGCAAAGAATGCCTTCTGTAAGTTTGTGAATGCCTTGATGAATTAATGGAATGAAATAAGTTATCTTTTGATATTGAAACTGTTTGACTGAAGTTGCACTATGTATTCATTAAATTGCTTTAAAGTGAAGAATAGCATAAAAATATTGTCAGTTTGAATGAGTAGAACCTCGCATATATGGTACTTTTACACGTTATATTAAGTTTTTCTTCTTAAATTGACAATTATTTTTTTATCTATATGATATATTAAAGCTGTTATCATAAGTGAATGTTAAATGCACTTCTATACTGATATTTTTTTATTATTACTTATCTCATATATAATCAAACATATAAATGCGATATATATTTCACAATCCTTTTGATTAAACTATTTTTTCAAAAGAATTATTTTTACATAATTTTCATCTCTTTCAACTTTTGAATAATCTTCAATGCCAATAGTTGGAAGATATATTTTTAGATTGCATTAAGGAATGAACACTCCCAGGTGTATAGTAGAATAGTTATTTTAGTTAAATGAATATGATAGATTAAATCATTTTCCATTCGCATCTTATAAAAAAACACACCCTCATCATCCATATTGGGAAGATGTTCCCTTTATCCGCAGTCGGAGCCACTATGCCAAATGGAAAAGGACTTGCTCTAAGGTCCGGACTAGGTGTTTTTCCCCCATATTGTGGCAATGGAATTCTAAGGCTTCAATATTTTGGCTCTAGAAGGAGGGCCAATTGTGAATGTAAAGAAGTTTTGATCAATATAAAATCCAATCTAAGAGTCTCTCTCCCTCTAGATCTCCTTCAACTTCTAGAACATTAGCTAGTTCTAAATATTTAAGATCTGAGGTTGAACATCCCTCTCCTATGTCTCCTAGTGAAAATAAACCAATACTGTCTCCACATTTTCACCAAAATCCCCCAGAATTTCAGTCTTTGATAGAAAAGTGAGAGAGAGTATCCATTTGTGCTGAAAAGCCTGAAACTTCTCAAACATCTAAGATTAGTGTTTCATCTTCTTTACAACCTAGATGAATATTAACTCGATTAGAAACTCAGAAGACATGAATCCCTCCTTTTCAATTTCCTATTGATACTTCTCAAAGGAAAACAAAGAAGACTGAGTCATAGTCAATCACCAGTGAGGTCTTATCTAATAACCCACCCCATTCACCTCCATTACCTCCACTCACTTCCACAACTTCCATTCCAACAACCAGTGTTAGTTTAACTAGTTTTGGTATCCAAACTACTACCCCTTCAACTAGTTCTAGCACTCAGCCTGCCTTTTCTTCAGTACAAACTCAATCTATCACCTCCACCCAAGGTCCAATGGTGGGTCAAGTACCTCCACCAAATGTACAACCATGGAACAATCCAAGTGTTGTAAAAATGCCTACTCCTCTTCATCCTCTTTGAAAATACCCTAAAATATGGTTACCTAAATTCAATCCTGATGATGGTCTTCCAACTAAAAAAAACATCCATAATTATATGTTATTCATCAATTTAAAATAGGTAACTAAAGAAGACTGTATAGTAAGACTATTTCCATATACTCTCACAGGATTTATAGGATCCTGGTATTTCTCATTACCTCCCACTCTATAACTAGCTGGAATATGTTTGAAGAACAATTTTTAGCTAAGTTTGAAGATGACATAACTACTACATCACTCATCAATGACCTATCAAATCTAAAGGCTAAAACAAGATAGAAAATAAAATATTTCAATTCCAGATTTAATAAATTACTTAATAAAATCCTTGCTACATCAGTCCCTGGTGCAGAGGTTCAAATTGAGTGGTATATTTCTTCCCTCCCATCTAATATAGCCATTTTCATTGATAAAGAAAATTTACCTACATTGGAAGAAAATATGAAGGAATCTTTATCTGTAGAGAAAAGAATAATAGCTCTTGAAACGAAGAATTCCCAAGAATACAGGAAATATAAGAAAGTATCATTCAAATGTTATTCAAAGAAGAAACCACAAAATGTGGAAGGTATTCAAAACGTTTTAAAGACCATAAAAAATGAAATGGCAGATATAAAAAAAAGGTTGTTGAATGTTCCATTACAAAGAAGACTTTTGGAATTTTCAGGAAAAATCAGTCTTCTAATTCTCAACCGCCCAATATCATATCTAATGTTGATTCTAGTCAATAAACAGATGAAGAGAAAACATAAGAGGAAGAAACTGAAGTCGAAGAAGAAGTTGAACTAAATGGCATGTGGGATTTCATCCGTCCAAATGATGAACAACAAGAAGATTTACCTGTAAGTACAAAGAGAAATAATACCACTACAACAACGTAGCCTAATAAAAAATAGAAGAACTCAATGCCTGCTAAAGAGAAAATAGTAAGTAAAAATTCTACACCTAAGGCTACACAAAATAACATTTCTACTTCAGATGTTCCACCTACATCAAAGACAATGGTAGTATCTGACACCATTGAATATAATGTAGCTGAGGATATAAAAACACCAGGGCTAACATTTCAATCCATAAACTTACTAATCTAAAAAAGAAGCAAAATATTTTACTTAGAGATTTGAATGTAGTTCCTATTTCAGCCTTACCTACTCTGGTAGTAGTTCAAGCTGATAATCATATGGGTAAACCTCCTTCTCCCTCAACTAAAATAGATGCCACAGATCTTATTATGATAGGTGATCGATCCATCTCTCATACTCCCCCATTTATCTTAACTTATGAAATGTACAGTAAGAATGTACATAATTTTTTTCATATAGTACAACTTGATATAACAAAAGTAGAGGTTGTCGGAGAAATAAATTTTGTTTCCATTAGATTGTCATCAAACCCTAAGGTTGCATAGATATTTGATATATTGGTAGCTAATATTCCTAAATTTTATGGTTTAGTATTGAGCAGAGACTGTTCTAAAAAATTTGGTGGATATTTCACAACAGAGTGGTCACATATGTGGCTGCCCCACAATGGAAAGCCAAACCAAATTTGAGTGGACCATGAGAAATTCATGAAACATACAGTTACTTTTCTTTAAGGAATGAATGAGCCAGAAGCATTCAATAATAATATTATTGGAAATTACTCGGCAGAATCATTTCTTGGAAATTTTAATGCCCAGCCATCACCCTTTTTCAATAATGCAATTATTTCTCAAATTGAAATTTTTTCCCAGAGAGACACTTCCAAGTGTAAAATTTTTGTAAAGAGACTAGTAGTTAATTCTTTACTTTGATGGTTCTAAATCACACAATGGTGCGGGAGCTAGTTGTATTTTAACAAGCCCAAAAGGAGAAAAAACCATGCTAGCCTGCAGAATTGAATTCGATTTCACAAAAAATATAGCAGAATATGAAGAATTAATTAAAGGTTTATTCAAAGCAATTGACCTTGACATTAAATATGTAAATGTATTGAGAGATTCAGAAATCTTGTCAAACAAGTAAGAAATATTATCCATTGTCATTCTAGACATCATAAACATTATCAATCATCAGTTCAGGAATT
This sequence comes from Pinus albicaulis, assembly GCA_034641835.2. NCBI lineage: Eukaryota > Viridiplantae > Streptophyta > Pinopsida > Pinales > Pinaceae > Pinus > Pinus albicaulis. The sequence continues at coordinate 258,416,044 of CM076582.1, read as the reverse complement.
GACTTCTCATTTTTTAGCTTTCAATATTTCCTCTGTACCCATAATATAAAATTCTAGTGCAAATTTATTAGATAATATAATATCAAAATTAATTCCATCTGAAGAATTTAGTCTTGATAGGTTTTCAATTGAATTAATTTTTAGACCATATGTTCCTGATAATATTACTAATTGGATAGTCTTTAATAATGATTCTGATATCATAGATTTCCTTACATATGAAGGATCTTATGATAATCAAATTCTTTATGAAAATGAACATGATACTCAGATAAAGGATAAACAGGATGAAAATCCAATACCTTCGTCAATTTTCAAATTAGAAGACCTTTATGATTTAAAAGACAGGTTTAAGAGAGTTACTAATTATAAAACTCAAAGTTCAACTTTAAGATTTGAGTTAGTAAATCTTGGAACCGATGATAAACCACATAATGTCAATTTAGGTCTTGGTCTGTCTTCTGATGAAAGATTATCATTTGTTAAGTTATTAAGGACTTACATAATTATTTTTTCTTGGGATTACACTGATCTTAAAACATATGCCACTTCTATTATTTAACACACTATTCCTATGATTTTAGATGAGAAACCAATGCAATAAAAGTTGAGGAAAATTCATCCTAATCTTGAAAATCAAATTAAAACATAGTTGAATAAACTCGTCAAATCCAAGATCATATTTCTAGTTAGACATTCAAAATGGGTTTCAAATTTGGTTCCCGTCAGGAAGAGAAATGGTGACATGAAGATTTGTATTGATTTTAGAAATTTGAATCAAGCATGTCAGAAAGGCAATTTTCCATTACCAACCATGGAACAAGTACTACAAACAATAGTTGGTTTTGAACTTATGTCTTTTCTAGATGGATGTTCAGGATATAATCAAGTCTTGGTACATCCAGATGACAGATTAAAGACTACATTCAAAACTAAGTGGAGAACTTATGCCTATCAAAATATTCCATTTGGGTTAATCAATGTAGGTGCCACTTTTCAAAGAGCCATGGACATAACTTTTAGAGGATTCATTAAAAAATCAATGGTTATTTATCTAGATAGAATTATAGTATTTTCTAGACAAGAAATCAATCATACGAATGACCTAAAACAAGTCTTTGAGTGATTTTAAAAGTATGGAATTTCGTTAAACCCAAAGAATTCATATTTTTCTTTAGATGAAGGAAAAAATTTAGGATTAATTGTGTCCAAAAAAGGTATTTATATTGATCCTGAAAGAAGTGAGGATATCAAAAGGATTCCTTTCCCTCATAATAAGAAAACCATGCAGTCATTTCTTGGACAGATAAATTTTGTAACAACATTTATCCCTGACTTTTCACAGATAGTTTTACCTTTACAAAAAATGATTAAGAAAAGTTTAGTTTTCAAGTGGGGACATAATGAAAGGGAAGTGTTTGATTTAATCAAAAAATCTATTATCAATGCTCCATTTTTTATGGCTCCCAATTTTCTTAATCCTTTCACTTTATATACATTTTCATCAGATACATCTTATGTTTTTGTTCTAACACAGCTCAATGACCACGAAATTGAAGCACCAATATCATTTTTCAGTTCCAATTTGTAAGGTGCAGAATTAAACTATTCATCTGTTGAGAAACATCAATTTGTTGCTTTCAAAGCAATAAAGCATTTTAGGCCATTTCTCCTTAAAAATTACACCAAGATAATACTCCCTTTCTCTACAGTAAGGAAATTATTGATGCAAAGAGAACTAGGAGAGAAAAGGGCTAAATGGGTTACTGCTTTACAAGAATATGATGTAGAAATTAGGCCTTCTAAAATTTCTAGAGGTGAAGGCTTTTGCACAATGATAATAAGAGCATCCCATTTATCATCAGAGGAAGACTTAGATAATGAGGTGAATGTGTCAGAGGTAAGCCTCAACAATGCTCAATCTCAATGTGCTGATCTCAACTTTTATTTGAAAAATGGATATGCGCCAACACCACTTAGTTATAAAAAAAAGTGTGCTTTATGATTGAAAGCCAAGAAATATGAAATTATCAATGATGTATTGTTTAGAAGAAACTTTGATTCCATGTTATTAAGATGATTAGAGAAAACTGAAGAAGAGAAAGTTTTGCAGGAACTCCATGATGAACCAGATGGAGGACATTTTGGAGGGAATACAATAACACATAAAATCCTGCATGCAGGTTACTGTTTGCCAACACTCTTCAAAGATGCTCATGATTATGTAAGGAAATGAAAAGTTTTGCAAAGTGCATCTGGAAGACAAAGGAAACCATCTTTTCCATTACAACCAGTTAATATCGAACAACCATTTGAGCAATGGGGATTAGATATAATCGTTGAGATTGCTCCTAACTCTTCCAAACAACATAAATCCATCCTCACAGCTACTGATTATTTTACTAAATGGGTGGAAGAAATTCCACTAAAAGTAGCCAACTTTGAGAATATTATTGATTTCATTGACCATTTTATCATAATTAGATTTGGTTTACCTACTACTTTGATGTTTGAAAATGCATCTTAATTCTCATGAACTTCTATGATAGAATTTTCTATTAAAAGAGGTTTTAAACTCAAATATTATGCTAACTATTATCCTTAAGGAAATGGTTTAGCAAAATAAAAAAATAAAAAACTTATTAGAGTCATTAAAATTTTTTTTGACCAAAACCAACGAAATTGGCACAAATCATTAATATTTTCTCTTTGGGCTTATAGAATAACTCAGAAGACCTCCATTGGCACTTCTCCATTTAATATTGTTTATGGGAAAGAAGCTATTCTTCCTACCAATGTAGTTATTCCTTCTCTTGTCTTAGTCCAATTTATTGATGAATCCACTTCTTCTTCTTTGCAAGTAAGACAATTTCAAATCCTTAAATTTGAAGAGGAAAGAGAAAAAGATAAATTTATTCATGCACATCATCAACAGTTAGTTAAAGCTTCATTTGATACAACTTCCCTCACTCCAAAAACATTTAAAATTGGTGATCTGGTATTGAAATGAGATAAATCACATGAGGAAAAAGGTAAACATACCAAATTCCAAATACTCTGGCTAGGACCATTTCAAATCATTAAAGAAATAGACCGATAAATCTTTTTATTCCAAGATTTATCAGAAAAAATATATTCTTTTCCTGTTAACGGGAAGATTTTAAAGAAATATTTTTCATAGGAGGTAACCCCTTGTATTCCTTGTATATTACTGTCTTATCTTTCTTAGGAAAATAAAATTTGAATGGTATTAATTTTTTTCTTTTCAAATAAACATCTCAGAAAATATTTTTGGTTTATCGATTTTAGAAATAGGAATTGTTAAGGAAAAAATTGAAAAATTCGAATATAAAAAAGATTTTATTTCGCTGAAAAATGTAATTTCACTGAAGTTATTTCTTCTTTGATAAAATCTCATTTTTATAAAGTATGATTATTCTATTATCAGTTAAGAAAAAAATATTTAACCTAGTAAAGACTCTTTTACATATATAAGTAATCTTAAACTCTAAAATTATGATCCTGAATCCTCAAAAGGACAAATGATTCACCCCATCCAACAAAATTTTCAATTTTTAGAAAGTAATTCAAAAAATTATGCTAAGAAGCTTAGAGGATAATAAGTATCATCAAGATATTTTTTACCATGTTCATAGGGAAATAGTTGAAATGACATTACCAATACTGCCTACCAAAACAGGTTAATGACTTGAGATTATATCAAAAGGACAAGGGGTCTCATCAACAGCCAGCTTGATCGCTTTAATTACAACCAGTGAATGGCATTGTCAATATTTGGTTACCAAGCCAAGACAATGGCTTTTAAGTGATTAAAAATACATAGAAAATATCCACAGCAAAAAAAAAATACAATTTCCAAAAGAAATAAAGTATATAAAATTGAACATATTTTTGGAATATTGTAAGAGTAACTGGACGGGACAATGAATCATTGTTGGGTAAAAGGAGACCCTGCCAAAAGCTTAAATTGCCTATTCGATCAGAGGCTCTACCTATGATAAAAGAGTATATATTTATAAAGCTAATATGAATGAGCCACTTGCTTCATCTTTTTGAACTTAGTAAAGACTAATATAGATATTCATACTTTCATTTTTAAAAGAGAAATTTTTTTGGATTATGATCAAGTGAGATTTTATTTCTTAGTGAGATATTATTTATTGAAATCCATTCCTGAAACTATTTTTATTTTGAAAAGTGTTAGAAATTTTGAAAAACCAATCAGAGATAATTGGTTCTCCCAAGTGAATCACCAATTGTTGTACTATACAAAGCCCCACATTTATTTTAATAATAAATAGGTACCCTTAAAAAAATAAATAGAAATTCATGAACATGATTTCATTTTAGCATAAGTTTTAAAAAATTTAGTAATAAAGGTTTTTCCTTTCCGCTTTGATTTCAAAGCACTCACTGCAAATTGCATAACTTATAAGAAAATTAAGTTATAACACAATAAGATTTGTGAATTGAAATATGTGCTTCAACCTTTTCGGAATCATATAAAATCCCCATTAAAAATGCTGAAATATCCCTTTAAAGAGAAATCACATCTTTCCTTTTTGAAAGAACAAAGTTATGAGATCTCAGAAAAGTTTCGATGAATCGGACCTTATGAAACAATAAAAGAATAATTATAAGTATCCAAAAGTCCAATAGAGTGCAACAATGCGAGTCTTTAGCACATTTCATATTTGATGATAAGAAACCAAATAGAAAGTGTTATACACCGCAATAAGTTGCAATGTGAGATTTGCGCAGATCACATTTCATAATATTTATTGGCGGTAAAAATATAACTATTGGTATCTGTTAAAAGTTAAGATGTTCGATAATTCAAGTGTGGGAAATGATTATTTTCTAATCAAAACATTACAAGATCTATTGTCTTATATCTTTAGATTAGACGTATTATGTAAGGTGTGTAGTAGATTTGATAGAAAGAGTATGGGTTATTAACGACATTTAATGCATGCAAGGTTCAAATGATTGATATCTACTTGAAGCATGTTTTGAATAATAGAGCACCAGATTTTGAGTATGATGTTTTAAATCTATCCTTCTCTCTATTCATCTCAGATCTGAGTTTACTCTTTTCACCTAAATTGAGGAAACTAGCTAACAAAGTTAGAATAACTAGAATGAAAAATAAAGGCAAGGAAATTTCCCAAATGTCCACTGAAGAAGAAAAATACATGCCTCCATTTTTCTCATACACAACATGTAACAAGTATTGCTATATTTATTCATGTGAAGAATTGTACCACCTTTTTTTGGAATAACAACCAAGAGAAATAGTTAAAAAAATAACAACAGATGGGGTAGTTTCCTCAAACCAGTCATACTTTTACGTTGCATGTTATTTTCTTCACAGAATAGCGACGAGGCCGAATATTTTACCCTACAAAGATATGGTAAAGCGGTTCATTGACCACCTTAACATAGGAGACACATCATTCAAGAATTCCAAGCTGGAGAATATTGGTTCGTTCACTATAGAGGATTTACGGATAATGTATCACTTTCCCATGCCGCAGAAGAATTATGATAAAGCCTTTATCCAAAGATTTATGAAGAGGAATACAGACCTCACGAAAGTGATAAAGGGATGGAAAGAAGATCGAGGCAAGATAAAGTGGGATAAACTTGGTATGTACACAATAGCACAATTACCCTCCCTTTACTGTTATGCTGTAGGAATGATATGTAGGTTATTTGCTAAAAGAGATACCACTAGGTTTTCCATATAATGGGTTCCATTAATTGACGCAATCCTCGATTCCTTTATTATAAATTGGGAAAGGATTTTGTCTAATAATTTGGCCAGAAATATCATGAATTACAAAAGAAAAAGAAGTGTTTCTGCTATAACAATACCTCCCTTCTACATAAGCGCTTACATTATGGATGTAATCTTCTTTTGTTCAAGCTTTCCTATCATGGGGTGGAAATGGACAAGCTAGGACCCCACTCCAATTCATATATACCATAAAGCCATTTGGGATTATAATTTTCATTTACAGTTCTATAAAATTTGCAATGGAGTTATGTTACCCATCCATCAGATTATCTTTAGTGGAAAAGCCCCTAAGATTTCTAAGGAAAATAGCACATACATTTTACTAGTTGCTAGATGGTTTGCTGAAGAAAAATTCACTTATATCAGAGTTTTTGGGAGTTATTCTTCCCACCATGTCTTTCCTTATTATGTTCCTGATAGGCTCCTACACAGGGAAATTTCCTACCAAATTCTAGTAAGCGGCGTGTCCAAACAACTCAAATATGCCACGAAGGCCATTTGGCCTACTTTCCTTTTACAGTGTGGTACTTTTTCCCTTTTCGACATTGGTCATGCATCTAAAGATATTTCAAATTTTACTTCCTTAAATCTGGCCCTAATGCCTAAGAGGCCATATGATCCTAATGGTGTGGTTAATAATTTCACCACTAAGCTTAAACTTAAACCTTTCTTGAATGAGAAAGGTATGTTTGATGATTTCTTTGAAGGTGTGGATAAGTTCACAGATGTATTGAAAATTGCATCTAGTCATCACAGTAAAATAGACTTTGAGGCTTTTCAAGCATATAGAAGAAAGAGGATAGAAATAGTCCCTTTGGACCTGTTATTTATTGAAGATGTCAAAAGTCCAAATCCCATCATTAGCCTAGATGATGATATTAAGAACATGTAAAAATATGAATCTCAAGAGAAATCAAATCACGAGTTAGAACAATCACCACATCACCCTCAGAATTCAGATCACCCCGACAATGAATCTGGGAATAGGAATGAGAGTCTTCAGAACATAATTGATAAAGTTATTAAAGGGATTGAGATGCAAACATAAGAAGAAATTAATGGAGCTAAATCATCTTCTCAAGAAGTTCAACATATACATAATACAACCGAGCAGAAAAAGAAACCACAATCAAAATAGTTGAAGAAATAATGGGAGAATTTTTCTAAGGAACTAGAAACACCACCGCCACCAAGCCTAATATTGATGAATCAACAAGCTTCCAAACTCCAAAGCATACCCAAAATTTAGTGGAAACTGTAATACCACTATAGCAGGTACCAGAAGTTCATGATCAAGATATCATCCCGGCATACCCTACAGAAAAAAATGTTTTAAATATTGAAGAGATACCCTCACTTGATTTCTTCTTCAACCCTAGTCATAAGGCCGTTTTTAAAGGAAGAAAGAGAATAATAATTGATGAATATGTTTCAAATTTTATGGATGAATCTATATATGTTCTATGGAAGGACCCTTTGGTTGATCCTATAGAACATTTGACTAAGTTATCACAGTTAGTAGGAGCATATGCTACTGCTACCATTCACATAGCTACATAAATAAAACTTCTACTTAAGCAAAAAGAAGTAAAAGTTCAAGAGTTGGAGAAAGTTATTGAACAAGAAAAGTTTAATTCTAGTAAGCAGATTGAAATGAAAATGTTAGAATTTAAAAAAGAGTTTGATATATTAAAGTTGTAGCACCAGGTACAAATTATAGATAAAGAAACACAGCTTGAAGCAACAATGGAAAAATTGAAAAGTCAGCCTCAAGTAGAGAAATTCATAAAAGAAGCACTGGAAATGAATGTAAAGCTAAAGTAGCAACAAGAAACATTTTGTCAATAAATTTCAATCACCACTTTGTACTATGATACAAGCAAGATTCTAATCCAACAAGTGGCTGACAAGAGGCTTGAATGTGAAAAGGTTGAAAAGAAGATTAATGAGTTCATTTAGTGGCAAGGGTTTGATGCATGAGAGAAAGCTAACATGCCTAAGATAGATAAGTTTCATAAAGAGATCTTATTTAAATATTGGGAAATGCAGCCGGGACAAGCAGAGAAGGCAACAAAAAAGGCATCAAATCTGAAAAATGAAATCAACGACTCTATTAATGAACAACTTTTAAAAGATGAACTTATTAAAGAATCCACAGCCGAAGTTCTCCCAGAGCTCAAACAATTAGAAGCATAGTGGAAGGAATGTATAGAAATGTAGGTGGAAACCATTAAAAAGATAAAAAAAATTGATTAGGAAAACTACTGGAATTTTCCAATCAAACCTTATCATTGGTGCCTAAATTTGCAGTCATTAACTAATTCAACTAAGAAATTGTTTCCAACACTTTCGAATGTAGTGTTTAAAGGCCAAGTCAGATCTAGGATTACACAACCAACTCAGCTAAAGCCAATGATAGATATTTTTCATCTTCGAGATCAAATGCGTAAAGAGGTTAAATCCACATAAGAATGTTGTTATTTTTATTTCCTAGATTGTACTTTAAGTTATTTATTATGAGGGTGGTTGTTTGAAACCTCCTCCAATTTTTAAGTAATAATATATTTTAAACATATTTAGTTTAGTATTTAAACCATTCTCATGCATTTAGAGAAATTTCCTGATATTTGTCAAAAACATTTGCAAAGAATGCACTTTTGTAAGTTTGTCAATGGCTTGATCAATTAATGGAACAAAATATGTTATCTTTTGACATTGAAGTTGTTTAACTGAAGTTTCACTATTGTACTCACTAAATTGCTTGAAAGTGAAGGAGCATAAAACTATCGTTAGTTTGAATGAGTAGAACCTCGTATATATGGTACTTCTACATGTTATATTAAGCTTTGCTTCTTAAATTGACAGTCATTTTTTTATCTGTATTATATATTAGAGCTGTTAGCATAAGTGAATTTTAAATTCACTTTTGTACTGATAATTTTTTTATAATTACTTATCCAATATATAATCGAACATATAAATGTGATATGTATTTCACAATCCTTTTGATTAAAATATTTTGTCAAAAGAATTATTTTTACATAATTTTCATCTCTTTCAACATTTGAATAATCTTCATTACCAATAGTTGGAAGATATATGTTTAGATCGCATTAAGGAATGAACACTCTGGGGTATATAGTATAATAGATATTTTAGTTAAATACATATGATAGATTAAATCATTTCCCATATGCATGTTATAAACAAAACACACCCTCATAAGCCTTATTGGGAAACTGGTTATCTGCATTCCGAGCCACTACACCGAATGGAAAAGGACTTGCTCTAAGTTCCGGACTAGGTGGTTTTCCCCCACATTGTTGGAACGGAATTGTGAGTCTTAAACACATCCCTAAAAAAACCACAACCATGCATAGGCCACCAAGAAAAAGAAAAGGAGTTGCAACATGAAAAACAGGGTATGTTATAGGAAACACAAAGTGAGCTACAGGAAACTCAAAATTTCCTACATGAAGAGAAAAATGTCAAGGGAAAAGAGAACAAGGCACCATTAGAAATTGAGTATGCCCAACATGATGAAAAACAGGTGGAAGTTGAGGGGAAGGATGAAAAAGTTGAGAAACAATAGACGAAATAGGAGGAACCAAAGGAAGAACAAACCTCTCCAATAAATGTCCCAAAAGACATTGCAACAATTCAACATCCTATCCCACAACCAAACTTAAGCTCCTATTACACATTCATTGAAGGAGGGAGGTTGATCTCTCAAAATATCTCCATTCCCCTGTTCTATGAGATAGAAAAAGGGAGGGGACACACTCACCAATGGATGAAACTCACTAAGATGGACAGAGATTTGGATGATGCAATATTTAAGGAGGAAGTGTTGAAAGAGAAACTACAGGAGGCATAAGCAGAGAATGTAATATTGAATGGCCAATTGCAGCAAAAAGACAAACATATTGACACCATGGTAGACATGTGTATTGATGCAATACAACACAGGAATCCCTCAAATTATTATGACATTTATCTAAAAGAGAAATGGCTACAATTTAAAATAAAAAATTTATAATCACATGGGTAATTTCCTTTCCAGAATTATACACAATTTATTGATTTACGTAGTCAGAATAGTATAGAATATAGGGCCAAATTGGTAGAGTTCTACATGCATAATCTTGTCCTAATTGATATGAACATCTGGGACCCAAACTCTAGGTTGGGTGATATGCAACTAATGTCCCTCACCTCTTGGATGACCAATGAATAATCCAGGGTAGAGGAGGTCAAAAAGGTAATGAAGGTAGAAGGGCAAGAGCCTCTCCAAATCAAGACAGAGTTAATCAGCCCTAGAGGGGTCATAAACAACCACAAAATGATAGCCAATGATGCCATCCTTGCATACAGATCTATCAACACCCAAGAACGGGAAATTGTACACTATGATGATATCTCTAGAACACTGGGAGAGGAGTGTGTGATGAAATGTCAGAGGAGATGCAATGGCCTGCCACTTAGCCTAAGAAATCTGGAGTATCATACTCTAGACAAATTGAGAGATGCCCTATAAAGATAATCCTTGTACAAAAGAGCGATGCAAACAATGAATATCAAGTGGATTGGATTAAAACTCAGTCCAAATTTGCTGCTGAGACTGAGTGAAAGAAAATACCAAACATAGGACAACAAGGAATGGGAGGAAGCAGAAAATAATGCAAGGTTTTACCCACATGAAGGGACTCCTTCCATGATACGTTGGGATGCTAGAGAAAACACAAGGGATATAAAGAAATCAAGAAAGAGGATTGAGTTTCTAAGAGGATGAGAAACCATTTGATAAGGGGTGATGATGAGCACCATCATTGGGTATATTCTAAGGGGTTAATTTTCACCTTTTTAGCTTAATTATTGTCTCTCACACACATTTAATTGCATTTTGTCATATTTTTCTTATTGTGAATGGTGTATTGAGTGTTTTCACGATTCAAGGCATAATATGGTTTAGATGTAGGAAAATCAAGGGAATAATTCCATTTTTGAGAAAGATTGCATAGTTAGGGCTCAGAGTAGATAGAAAGGAGTGATTGTAGGAGGGTTTACCACCTTCTTAAATCCTGAAGGCATCCAATATATCTTCAATATTCTCCTCCAACAAATCGAAATTAGAGGCAGCTAAGCAAGTGAATGATAAAAGGGAGCCAAAATCCACTTCTCTTGAGCTCCAAGGGAACAAAGACCTACTTTTTAAGGAGTTTTTGGTAGCTACCCTCTAGCATCAATAGGCCAGAGAAAGAGCTCACTAGGATTCAAATTTGGATGTAGCTAGAGCACTCTTCGCTTTCGTATTAGAAATTTCTGACTTTCATTGTTCATGTAAAAGACTGATTATGAAATAATATAAGCATTTAGTTTCTTCTCCACTAAGTTGATTTCAGGGAGCTGAGATTGTGGGCTAGGGCCTAATCCATTAGCGTCAGTCTCTCTTCTGTACATGTGCCTTTCTTTTATGTTTCAGTAGTTGATTTATTTCATTACATGTTTGGTATAATGTAAAACATTAAGACAGTGTGTTAAGCCTCCCTCTCTCACCTCTTCCATTGGAGCCTGAGAAGGATGATCTTCACCAAGGACCAATTATATTTTGAGTTTATGTTTTCTTGGAAAAGTTAGATAGTTTTTCTTTTCTTATCGTGAACATGTTGTAGGTTTAGAAGTAGATTTTTGTTTCAATTGCATAGGTAGATTTATCTAAACTCAACACATCGTTTCCACCATTTTTATGACAAGTTTTTTAATGATAAATGCATGAAAATATATCTTGGTTGAAGATTTAGATAGGGAAGAAGAGAAGACCCCCTTCAACACCAGCATATTTAGTCTTCCACCTTCATCAACCACCTTCCATCCAAGTCACCTACAACCCTATTTTTGAGGTCACCGTTACAACACTAGGAGAAACCTTATGGGTGAAAGACATGATTTTTGCGGAGATCTGAGCTTGACCAATGGGTTTTCTAGACTTCATATACTAGGATCTTCCTTTGTCCCACCTCTCCTAACCTTCTTCTCATCATTAATAGCCTCAAATTACTCTCGCCATGTTTCTTGCAACTTTTCAGGACAATATGTAGCACTATAGGAAATCTTGTAGCAGTTCCAAACACCCTATCCTTCAGCCCAAAATCATTCCTCCACCTTACTTAAGCCTAGCTAAGCCACCAATATACCTACAGCTCTGAACATTTGGTCGAGGAACCCTATTAGACCACCCAAGTGCCTCCTTCTTTTGCCGCAAAACACAGCCATTTTGAAGTGTGATTAGGCCATTACAAGATGCATCATTAAACACAATACTTAAGCATAATTTAAATAGGAATTAGTTAGTCATTGATTCAGGATATGTGCTCTAGACTAGTTTCCTTTTTCTGCAATTAAATTTAGTAATCGAGACTATGAATGCCACTTCTTGTGTAATTTCATTTTCTCGCATTAGCATAAGTATGTATATTTCTTTCTTGAAAATAGCTAAATGAATCAGTGTGATCCAGAGTAGTTCCTTTCCTTGTTAATAGAGTAATGGTTATAATATATTTCTAGTCTTAGATTTCATTTAGAAGTGTGATAGACTTCCCTTCCTACAGTAACCCTAGTTACTATCACCTCATTGTAGATTCGAGATGATGATGGCATGAGTAGAGCTCATCAGTTATGCATATAGAACTTTAACCTCCAATTTTTTGTGAATTCCAAGTTGATAAAGTAAAGTTGAGTAGCCTCTCGGAGTTGCAACACTCTTGGTGCAATACTAGGGCTCACCAACAAGGTCAAGAAGGAAATGTTTTGGGATGGCATTAGATATTATATTTATAAGTTTGTGGAAGAATTTTTTGTTTTTCAACAAAATACAATTGATACAATTAAGACTTCGGGTTTGTTACAACCTTTAGCGATTCCAAGTTAACTTTGGGAGGAGGTCTCAATTGATTTTATCACAGGGTTACGCAAGTCTAAAGGAAAGCATGTCATGATGGTGGTAGTTGATAGACATACCAAGTATACACACTTTTGTGCATTATCTCATGCTTTTAAAGGTATTACATTTTCTATTGCTTTTATGGAAACAATTCTAAATCTACATGGAAATCCAAATATTGTTGTAAGTGGTAGAGATCCTTTTCACAAGAAATTTTTGAATGGAAAAATTTTCTTTACTAGGTACTCAATTAGCTTATAACTCATCTTCCTCAATATGATGGCAAAAATGAGATAATGAACACATGTTTGGAAGGATATATTTTCTCACTTGTGTCTGATAAACAAACACAATGGGTCAAGTGGTTACCTCTAGCTGAATGGTGGTATAACACTTCCTTTCATACTGCAACAAAAATGACCCCATTTATGGCACTTTATGAGTATCATCCATCTTCCATCACATCATATTTAGTAAAAAATGCTAAGGTTCAAGTAGTGGAATATCACATCGAGCATCAATAACAAGTTCCTAAACCCTTAAGGGATAGCCTCACTGTGGTGTAAAATTGAATGAAACAACACACATATCAACATCATAGTGTATCCCCCTTATTTTTATTGTTAATTTGGCCCCCATATTTTTATATTTTGGCTCCCACATAAGCCTACTATTGTTATTATTGTGCCCTTACATTATTATTGTTATGTTGTCTCTCCTTATATTGTGACCCCTTAGACTCCTATATATCGAAAGGAGCTCTTGTCATTTATATCATCCAAAAATTGTTCATTTATGTGATGTAAAGTAATTTCCCCCCTCAAAGAGGTTATTTCTCAAGTTGTTGATCTGTCTATTCTTCTATATTTTGAGTTGGTTGTATAAATTCTCTAAAATCTTATTTATAATTTAAAAATAAAATCTCCCAAGAAAAGAGTGATTTTGAAGGAAAATATGATCTCTCATTTGGAGATGTAAAACACCCTTTTTTTCTGTTTGCTGCTCCAAGCTCAATTCATATGAAGCCCTATATCCTTATCCCTTTGAACAAACTCTTCAAAAATAACAACATTAAAATTAAAAACAAGTTAAAAATGTAGACAAAACTCAAATCCCCCAATCTCTCAAAAGGAAACTAACGAATGAAAATTCAATTTAATAAATTAATAAAATAAAATCCTATGGTTTCCATTATTTCTTGTCAAAATTTTACTATAAAATGAACAATCCAGAAACGAATTAGTGACAACAAGTCTTCCTGGAAAATTTATTTCCCCAAAACATACTATAGTAATCAATTTTGGTTGCAAATTGACAACCTAGACTTTTGTTAAATTTTTGGGGTAGTAGATTACTAGATTTGGTTAAATAAGCAGTATTAAATTATTTTCCATTGAAATAAAATTCCAATGAGCACTCATATGTATCATGTGGTGTAGTAAAACTTGATATATGATCCTCTAAAGTTCAAATTATAAAAATGGTTGAAATTTATTTAAAACACAATTTTATTTATTTATTTAATAAATTAAAAATTAAAAATAGATTATATATATATATATATATATATATATAGAGAGAGAGAGAGAGAGAGAGAGAGAGAGAGAGAGAACTTAAATAACGTATGCTTTAAATAGTACCTACGGTGGAGGCATACGTAAAGAAAGGAGTAGAGAATAGTGGACGAGGGGTCCCATGTGGGTGGACAATGGAGCCCCCTCTCTACTTGTAATTTTAAAATAATATATCATCCCCCTTCATAATATATGAATTAACGCGCAGTATCGCCTCCCCAATATTATTTTGTATGTTTTAGGACCTGCATCACCTTGGTCGAAATACCTCGATAGAATTCGATGGAGATCGAAATAAAATCCCTAGGATGACATCTTGTTCTTAGATCCAATGAATTTTTGGAATATGTGTGTGTGTGTGTGTTAATTTTAAATAAGTCATTAAAATTTACTTTTAAAATTATGTTTTTATTAAAATAATTAGATACTAATTTTGATTAATTAATAAATATTTAAATTTAAATTATATTTACATTATTAATTAAGTTAATAATTAAAAAAATTAGTAAAAAATAAATAAAATAAATAAATTATATATATTTACATATTTTAATTAATTTAATATATATAATTTATAAAAAAAAAGTAAAGTATATATTTCTGTATTTTAATTCCTTGGTGGTGAAAATGACCAAATTTGACCAATGATATCTTTCAAACTATGTGATGGAATCGAGAAAAATTCAAATTATTGGAAAGTTGATAGAAAAATGAAAGCAATGGAGCCATCAAAATAAAAATCAAAGAAAAGTGAAAATCACCCAAAATGAAACAAATTAAAGAATCATAGAGGGGATATTAAAAAAATTTACATAATGAGCCCCATACTTTCAAAAAAATTAAGGGGAGGAGTTAAAGCCTTAACATAACCCTAATAGTATCACAACGAATTTCAACCTTTGGATTAGCTCTATAGCATATGAATCATCCATTTCTAAGCCATCACATGGACCAGACAAATATCGCCTAGAAAGGAATCCACATAATCCAATTCACATGATCGTTATCATTATAGAAATTATGATGTAGATTTGCAATTTCTCATGAAGTTTTAATCAAAATCACAAGAAACAAACCTACTCTGCTGCTCTGCAGACACTAATTCACAATTTATAATTTATACATAGAATAAGAAATCACACAAATGAAAATAATATTTTTCCTCGGGAAAGATATATGATAAAAACCCCATTGCCTACTTGCATTAATCTGATGTATAGAGATGTATGAAAAATTCTTGATCAACAAAGCACAACCTGCAAATGCATAACCTATCTCTCAGATCACTGAGATGTTATGACCTAGAATTAGTAAAATATTTCCTCTTCTTAAGCTCCTATTTCCTTGCATTGTTCCTTGACAAATTACGTCCCTATTATTTTGGAATTTCTCCACAATGGATTGCGTATTTACTTAGGATGATCATCTGACAACATGCAACACCTATACACTCAATAATAGTCTACAACTGATGTTACGTTACCTTGCAATCTCTACTAAGCCTGGGAAACTCGAATTTTTTGCATGAACTAGATATTTTGGGCTGATTGATCAGTTAACTAGATGATCACTGAGTTTGAATCATGTCTCACTACACAACTAACCCTCGACTAGTTCCTTCAATAGTTAGAAAAATTTTAACTAAAAACAACCTTATATAACTGAAAATGATTGCTACAAATTAGCAATCACACATGCTTAAATAAAATCTATCTCCTCAAACTTTAATTTACTGAGTAAACTGGGTGACACAAGCCATTTCACACAAGTTAACTACATCCAAGTTGTGTGCTAATGTGGAAATTCTACTTTTCTCATTTTAATCAAGGAAAAATAAAATTGAGAATTTATTGCTTCATTTTTTAATACCCATGTCAGCAAGAAAGCGATTATCCACCACCCATATCCTACACCTGTGGAACTCAAACTTCCCTCTTGACAAGGTGATATGAATATGGGAAAACTAGTTTTGTTGTGCTAGCTCCCTCATCAATATAAAAATAATTTGATTAGGATTGTCTCAAGTTAACCAATTGTGAAGGGGCTTATGAGTCAATTTTTTAAGTGTCTTTATGAGAAATTTATGAGTTAATTAGATTTTAAAAACTCATGTACAACAAATAAAATGAAGAGAAATAACACGCAACAAACACATTACAAAATAGCTGATAATGGAGTTCACCCCTCCTGGGCTACATCTCCATGGACTTGCTTCAACTGGCTAGGCCCTCTTTGGATTAATGGTAAAATGTATGATTACATGCACCTACAGTGCTCCAATGACTTTTCAGCTTGCTCCATTGGATTCAGAAGACCCAAAAGCCTCAAAATAGACTATTCAATCTTTGAAAAGTGGTCTCTAGCTGATCTAGGCACGAGCTCCTCTACTGGTGGCATTAGGCTTCTTTAATCTTAAAAGTGGAAAAAAACACTTTCGGAGGTGCTTCAACACCTCTGCAACCTGTTCCATCTTGCTCAGAGCATCAAATCATCTAATAATGACTCTTCTTGAGCCAAAATTGGTCGAAAATAGGAAAAGTTATGCTTCCTCCAATTTTCCCTGGGAATCTCCTCCAAGACTGGAAAAACTCTAGTTAACATAGCTAAATCTAGGGGAATTTCCAAATTTAGTGGCTCCGCAAAACATGCGACCAAGTCAACTGTGGTTTAATTAAATTTTAAGTGTGCAATTAATGTGAGATTAGCACATTAAGTGAAATTACAAAGAAATCCATCTGAATCTCAGATTAGAACCGTTAAGATGGATTATGGTTTAATAAATCATGTTTAAAACTTTAATACACATATTAAAAATAGGCCACCACCATTGGTTATGGGGCCACATTCTGATGGCAATGGTTGGCCCTTCTTTCCTTCGCCCAAATCCTTTTTAAAACATAAATAAATATTTCACCCCAATAATGTTAAGAAACATTATGTGGCATAGTTGGTAGTGCTCATGGGTTGTGTGGGGCAGGTGATGGGTTTGACCTCGACCTCCGCCCAAAATCTTTTCCACCAAATAAAATTTCAAATTTCCTGCCAAAAACTTAAATTCAAATTTAGACCACAAATCTTATCCAAATTTAGCCTTGGAGGTGGGGGGCACGTGGCGGCATCTAGGCTTGCCACATGTACTCGGCCCATTGGCTTAAAAATTAAACCAAACATAAATTTCCCATGTGCCCAAAATTTGGGCTAATGAGAATCTGACACTTTTCATCCTGTCATTAGGATTTTGAAAACCCAAATTTTTACCTTTGACTTTGTGTCACCATTTTTTTTGAATGTTCGCCTATTTGACACGAGAATCAGTGGGCTCTAACTTCCCCATACAAACTCCATTAGGAGTGAAATGAATTGCACCGGATGTAGGAAATTACAAGGTAAGTTCCTTAGATCAAACACCAAAGTTCACCTCTCATAAAAATTTGATGAATTAGTACACCAATGTTTGATGTGATTAAAACCATTGAAGACAGAAAAAACCCCCAGCCTGAGCCAACACTCCCACTTCGGGCAATTTATTAATATAAAGAAGAAAATTTACATAATATTATCTCATAAACGGTTACTAGACAAATGACACTCCATTACCTTTAAATAGAGATCATGGACCAATCAAGTGTTAAACCATGGATCAAGTGTCAATAATACTGAGGAGAGAGTGAACCATTGGATCGCTACATATCGTGACCATCGAATAATACGTTACAAATGTACATACTAAAGAAACACACTTTACCTAACTCTACGCTAGACCAAACTATACTTAACTATTTCCTATGTATCGGATTATCCTAACATCCCCCCTTAAGAACAAGTTGGGGTAGGATTGAAGGATTTACAAAGGTGACATAAAGGGAGACTATTTCCTATGTGTCGAAATATCCTAAAATCACCCCTTAAGAACAACTTGGGATAAGATTGAAGAATTTACAATGGCGACACAATAAGAGAGGAAGGAGGCATTAGAGCCTATCCTCCCTTAATGATAAATTTACTAAACTCCAAGCGTAGATCGAAGTTCGGTAAACTTCACTTTTATGAGAGCCTTTGTAAAGATATCGACAACTTGATCATTGGTTAAGTAATACACTTCAAGAACATGACCATGAATGAGTTTTCTGATGAAGTGTATGTGAAGCTCAATGTGTTTCATACGCTGATGTTGAGATGGATCTTTGGATAGTTTAATGGCACTCTGATTATCACACTAAAGTGTAGTTGGATGTTGCTGATCAAGACCAAATTCAGTTAGGATCTCACGAAGCCACATGGCTTCCTTGTTGGCTTCAACTATACCACGATACTTTGCTTCTACTGAAGAAAGGGAGATGGCACTTTGTTTCTTACAAGACAGTGTAATAGGTCCTGAACCAAGAGTAAATACATAACCTGCAATAGAATTTCAATCATCAGGGTCACCAACCCAATCAGAATCAGTGAAACTGATCAACAGTGGAGATGCTCTTGCACTGTAATGAATCTCAAACTGAACTATACGTGAATATATCGAAGTATTCTTTTAGCTACTTTCTAGTGACTATCACGAGGTTTGTGCATAAAACGAGCAACAATACCAACAACAAAGGAAACGTCAGGATGGGTATGGGTAAGATACAAAAGTTTACCAACAAGTTTACAGTATAAGGTAGCATCAACTTCAGGGGTAGTACAATTGACTGCAAGCTTGACTCCAGAATGAAAGGGAGAAGTGGATGACTAATCATCTTCCATGTGAAAGTGGCGTAGAATATCAGAGGCATACTTGGACTCAGAAAGGGTAATACCTTATTTGGATTGCAAGAATTGAAGACGAAGGAAATAATGCAAGTGTCCTAATTCTATAATTTCAAAATTATTTTTGAGGCTAGAATTCACATCGTTTATATGGTTGGGACCACTAGTGGTAAGGATAATATCATCAACATAAATAACAAGGATGATGAATGACTTACCCACTTTCTTGGTGTAGATAGTGTTGTCAGAATCAGACCTAGAAAATCCATTCTCTAAGAGAAAGCTATCCATTTTGGCATGCCAAGCCCGAGTAGCATGTTTGAGACCATAGAGAGACTACTTAAGGCAACAAACAAGGCTAGAGTTGTTTTTGATAAAGCCATGGGGTTGTTCCATGCAGATTTCTTCATGAAAATCCCCCTGTAAAAAGGCGGATTTAACATCCATATGATGGACTTCCCATTTAAAGAAGGCATCAAGGGAAAGAATAAGGCAGATAGAATTCATTTTGGAAATAGGGGAGAAGGTTTTAGTATATTCAATGCCCTCAACTTGTGGAAATCCTTTAGAAACAATATGAGCTTTATGTTTATCCACTTTTCCATCTAGTCCAAACTTTTTTTTGTAAACCCATTTGCATCTGACAAGTTCTTTTCCCTTTGGAAGTGGAACAAGATCCCAAGTATCGTTTTCCAATAACGAGCTATGTTATTCATTCATAGCTACATCCCAATCAGGATTACTTGAAGCTTCTTCAAAGGTGTCTCAATTAGGATTTTCTATAACTTCAACCAATAAGGAAGAGGCTCTTTCGAACTGAGATGTGTACGACATTGATCTGCAGGGTAACCTACAAGATAACTTGCTGCATTCCAAGTAGAGTGGGTCCATCTTGGAAGTTGTGGAGTTTAAGGAATATCTTGAGGAGGTAGAGGAGGATTGTCAGCCCCACTATCATCATCTAAACTAGAACAAATGTTGTCAAAAATAGAATTGATAGAGAGAGGTGGCACATATGTCGAATCAGGCTTGCAGGTCAAAGGTGGCACACTCGCCGAACTAGGCTCACAGGCTGATATATTTTTATCAAACTTTACATCTCTTGTATTGCTTACATTTTTGGACTTTGGTTGAAGAAGTCTATATCCTTTGATTTCTTCAAAATATCCAACAAAAATTCATTTTTCACTCTTAGGTTTTAAGGCTTTATGTTTTACATATGGAATATGGGCCCAAGCTTCACTTCCGAAAACACGAAAGTGACGTATATCTAGTTTGATTGAGCTCCAGGCTTCTTCTTGAGTTATATTCCTTAAAACCTTGGTAGGAGTGTGATTTACTACGAAATTTTAACATTTAATTGTGTCTTCCCAAAAATTAATACTAATTCCCTTAGATTGAAGCATGAAATTATCCATTTCTTTTAGAGTGCAATTATTCCTTATAGATACACCATTTTGTTATGGAGTATACGGAACAATATGTTGCAATCGAATGCCATGCCCACTGCAAAAGTGGATAATTTTTTTGCTAACATATTCTCTTCCATTGACAGATCTTAATGTAATAATGTGATGTCTAGATTGTTTCTCAACAAAGGCCTTAAAGGCCAAGAACATGTTAAAAAATTCACTCTTGAGTTTTAGGAAGCATATCCAAGTGCATCTAGAAAAGTCATCAATGAAAGTTATGAAGTACTTGTAGCCAGAGAAAGAAACAACAGGAACTATACCACATAAATCATTATGGTATGGCTGCAAAGGCATTGAAGCATTCCAAGAGGCACGTTTGTCAAAACTATCATGATGATGTTTTCTGAGTACACATCCAGAACAAACACCATCTCGGCAAGATACCATAGGAAGATCTGTCACCATATTTTCTTTACATAGAGTTTGAAGAGAGCGATTGTTTAAGTGACCAAATCTCTCATGCTAAAGTTTGCTCACTTCATCTTTATGAGAAATAAAAATGAAGGGAAGATAGGATGAACCAATGTTGTCAAACTTATACAACCTTGTGGAATCATCAACAATGCTAGTAGCTATAATATGTCTACAATCTTTGAGGTCCTTTATTACAACATCATGAGGTGAGAATTCTATTGTTTTACCTTTACCTAAATGAGTTATCTAATAAATAGATAGAAGGTTGCAAGACAAGGTAGGAACACATAATACATGATTAAACTAACCATTATCTAAATGAATGGTTCTAGACCCTACAACAGTAAGATATATATCATCACAAACATAAATGTTTTTGGTGTTACAATCATTTAAAGAAGAAAAAGATGCTTTATTTTTGGCCATGTGGTAAGAGGCTCCAGAATCAATGATCCACTCATGAGAATGAGAAGAAGAAGATACATTAAAAGCATAACCATATCTTTATGCTTGACAACCACAAGTAGAAAGTTTCATTCCTGAAGATGAAGTTGAAGAGTTCTCCAAATTGATGTTGTGCTTATTCATTTCTGCTTCCAAGGCTTTCATATTCTTAAACCATTTTGACTCTAAGTGGCCATAAAGATTACAAAATTTTCAATCTATATCTATCTTCTTCCCTTTGTTTTTATTTTCCTTATTAGTTTCTTGTGTTTTTTTTTTAGTTTACGACTGAAATTTCTTAAGACCATTCTTTGATTTAGGACCATTCTTTTTAGGATGTTTCTTCTTAGGATTCATTTGGTATGGTTTATGTTGGGCTACTAAGGCTTTCTTAGAAGAGTTTCCAGCATTAATAAGACCAAGGTGTAAGAGTTTTTATTTTTCTCTTATCAAAGTATCGCAAAAGGCATTGAAAGAGGGGGGCTTGTACATTTTTCCTTGAGAAATGAGGGCTTCTCTAATGGAATGGAAGGTGGAAAAAAATATAGAGTATGTAGGGCCAAGCTTAGCAATAATTTTATACATAAGGCAACCATATTCTTTTTTCAACTTACAACCTTATAAAATAAGTACAAGGGTCTTGAACTTGGACAAAAATTCTTCAATAGAGGAGAAATCATCAGGGTCCAAAGTAAGGAACTCATTTTCAAGATGGTGGGCTCTAATTTCATTTTTAATACCAAAAAAAATATTTAGCTTTTTCATAGCTTCATCAGGGGAGTCAATGCCTTGGATATGAAATCTAAGATCTTGAGAAATGGACATTCCTATCAACCCTCATTCTTGATATTGTTTCTTTTCCAATTTAGAGGCTTTATCTCCACTGGTCAGTTTAGTTTCTTGTCTTGTGGCTATTCTATAAATCCCTTTACTTCTAAGTAAGTCTACCGTGTGGGATAACCATTGGAAATAATTGGTGCTGCTAAGAATAATTGGGCATGCACTTTCCATTATTTTAGAAAAAACCTTAATCTAAAAAGGTTGAAAGAAACTATTGCAATGGAAATATCTCGAAAAAATAGGTCATTTGAAAAAAAAGGGCTCTGAAAACGATTTCCGGATGAAGAAGTTATGCCTTTTTAAAAACAAGTTGTAGTAGATGTGGAATAGTTACGTGAGAGGTTGAAAGATGATGATGAAGATGTACTTTAAAAAAAAATTCCCCGCCTTTTCCAAACTTAATACAATAATCTCACTTTAAAAAAAAATATTATATGTGACCCACTTTATAAAAAAGTGAGTCACTTTTACATTGTTTCTTTTACATGTGCTTTTTAAATAAAAGACCCCCCTTTTTTTTAAAACTGAAAAATTGCCAAAATATTTTTTTTTTAAAGGAAAAAGTAACTTAACAAAAATATTTTTAGAAAAAGAAGCTTGAAAAAGAGACTTGAACCCAAGACCTCTATTCTCATAAAGTAATGTTACAAAAATTGAGCTAGTAAAAGGATTTTGTAATTGTTTGAAAGGAGGAAAGGGGTATTTTTTTCTCTCTTTGATATGCGTGCTTTTTCCTGCAAAAAAATACAAGCCTTATGGTAGAACTTTAGATTTCCAATTCGTGTTACTGGAAGCTATCTTCTTTTCATTATTTATGATTTCTCGAGATCGCACAAACACGCAGGGAAAGAGAATACATAGCAAAACATATATCATATTCTTGTTTCTGATTTGTTGAGATCGAACACAATGCAAAGAAAAGAGTATACACAGAGAAGACAGTATAGATCTGGCAATAAAAAAAATATAAACCGAAATAAATAGAGGGATTATAAATATAACTACAAAAAAAGATACTTTATACCTCCAGATCTAAAAGGACATAACTTGGTAAACCATAAACCTTTTCACATGAAATGAAAGGGGCTCCTAATTGTAATAGATGCTTTAGACACAACAGAGTGTTTCTCCCAGCCTGAAAGTGGTAAAAAATAGTAGATCTAGAAAACGACAGTCGCATGCAGTCAAATCAGCTTTGGATTTGGATCAACAAAGGATGTGGTCCTCAAAATGTCTCTGCTACCATGTAGGAATTTATAGGTTAATTTCCTTAGATCAAGCACCAAAGGTCACCACTCACAAACAAATCACAATTTAGTACACCAGTATTTGATGCAGTTAAAACCCTCAAAGAGGGAAACAGTCCACTGCTTGAGCCAATGCGACCACTTCATGAAATTTATTAATATAAAGAGATAAAATTTACATAATCTTCTCTCATAAACGGTTACGAGAAAAATGACCCTCGATGCTCTTTAAATAGAGATCATGGACCAATCAGGTGTTAAGCCATGGATCAAGTGTCGATAATACCGACGAGAGAGTGAACTCTTGGATCAGTACATATCGTGACGATCGGATTATAAGTTACAAATGTACATAGTAAAGAAACACACTTTACCTAAATCTACGCTAAGCCAAGTTATACTTAAATATTTCCTGTGTGTCGGAATATCCTAACATCAGATTCCTGGCAATGGGCCAGATCCGGTCATTCTAGTTTAGTGCGATTCTGAGCACTTTGAATTTTTGGAAAAAAAATTTCCCCAATCAATATTCCGATCACTCCTTCCCGCTAACAGGATTTTAGACCCACAAAAGCTAGTTATCTCATGAGAGTTGAATACTCTTCTCTTTCCTAAGTTCTATCAACTCGATTCTACTTGGAAAATTATTCATGACAACCACTTGGGTTCACTAACATTCCTTGCTTTGCAAATGGCTTTTCACTTCAGCCAATGTACTTCTTTTGCTGCTGACCCAATTGAACACTTGCTTGCTACTTTTTGATTGATAAAAAATATTTATGTAACAAAGCGATCCCCTAGTGCTTGGGGAGCTAAATGATGGCCTTCCCACTGAGAACCTTGTTCCTCCTTTGCAAAAAAATGTATTTGATGGCAGTTTCTCCTTGGAAATCTCTTTTCCAAGCTAAGCCCATTTGAGTGAACTACAAAAATGAGTTCCAACATCAGTAATAACAAGAAACGAAATGGCCATTTATTTATCTCCACGGTACCAAATTTCACATCTGGAAGAATTCATTTTCCATCTCTTTTGTTTTTTTGTGTCAACACATCCAATTTTCTACAATGGCTACAAAAATTTTGGCTGTAATTTATTTGACATATTTTCACAAACACAACCATCAATATGAAAAACACATCATGCAATAAATACAACTTGATGACCTCTTTTCTTTTGCTCCTTCAAAGCAACAAATTTCACATCATGTGAACATTGCCATGTTTTCTTACATGGTGGTGTACAAACCAACAACCAAAAGCAAGTCGAAAAAACATGCCTCTTCAAAAAACCGACTCTCAAATCAAACATAAGCACGGGGAGAAATTTGACAATTCTTTTCCCAAAACAAAAACAATTTTACATCTCATGAAACACTTTGTCAAAATTTCCCTTTCATATTTGGATACAAAATCAACTCTTCCAAATCGATATGACATGCATGTAACAATAAATCGACCAACACAAGTTGACAGTCATGCATTTGCAAATAATCAACACTCTCAAGTTGACAACATACATGTTAAGAAAAGCAATCAATCACTCATGCATGTTCATACACACAAAATCTCATGCATTTCTAAATTCTTCAACTCTCTCACAAATACAATCATAACTACAAGAACCCCATTCATATGTACATGTACTTAAAGAGATGAAATGAAAAAAAAATTATGCAATAATAGTGAGTCAATATATTCCACTTTCAAACACCTTCCTGGCGTAAACATGTAACATGCATTCTATAGAAAAACTAAATGCATTAAATTGGCAAAGAAATGTATCAATCATCAAAAGACATGCAAGGCCTTCAATTGAATAAGAAATTTAACCATATCTTACCAAACCATTTCAATGGTGCTTCCTTGAGCTGCAATTCATCATCACTTGAATCATCCTGACCCACATCAATTATGGAATCCTCTTTTCCATTCTTGTCCATATATCTTTCCAAATTCTTCAAATGTCATGGATGACTTACTGTATACAAAGTCCAACACTTGTCTACAAGATGACTCTACTTATGGCAATGAGTGAAAAACAATTGTATCTTATTTTCAACATGGCTTTCTTTGTCCAATGGACCTTTGGATTTTTACCTCCTTTTCTCTGAAAGTTTCATGTGCATGACTATATTCTTCCAACATCTTGAAACATTATGGTTATTAAAGCCACAAAAGGAAGATGCAAACTTTCTCCAAATCTTATGTGAAGATTTACCATGTTTATCATCATAATAAAAAACTTGATTAAAGGCATATTTATACCTTAAACATTCACCTTTGTTGCCTTCTTGAGGAGGTGAAATTGATGAGGTAGTGGATCTCTTTGGAATACCAACAATGGCTTAAATGAC
The DNA here is from genome assembly GCA_034641835.2 of Pinus albicaulis. NCBI lineage: Eukaryota > Viridiplantae > Streptophyta > Pinopsida > Pinales > Pinaceae > Pinus > Pinus albicaulis. The sequence goes on along the minus strand of CM076582.1, from coordinate 258,390,195 downwards.
TTTAGATCTTTCAAAATCCTCTTGTTTTCCATTCTCATTAGCTTCATGCTTATGAGCACCTTCTTGCAAAGTGGGTGTAAAACTATTGCATTCCTTATGAACACAAACTTCACAAGCTTGAGGTAATTAACATGAAATGAAAGTCCTTGGAACACCTTAATGTGCCTTCATGGCCTTGGAGCATTCTCCATCATGTTTGCCATAACCAAGGCCTAAATATCTAGGCCTTTTCTCAAAATCAATTGGCTCAACTATGTCGTTTGCATGTTTTCCCAATCCTTTACCTTCATAGACCATTTTTATCAATAATTTGGGCCCTATTTCTCTAGTGTGAAATTAAAAATCACTTACATATTCATCTTGAGAAGAAATAGAAGACAAACTTGAATTACATACCTTTTTTTCAAGCACATGCTTGGCCAAGGTTTCCTTGGCATCATGGAGCTGAGTCTCCATCTCATGCATCTTTTCTAGGTTTTCATTTTCAATATGGAGCTGAGTCTCCATATTATGCATCTTTTCAAGAACTTATTGCTTCTCCTCCTTCATGGAAATCAACTTCTCTTGAAATATAATTCTCTCCCTCTTATCTTTATACATCTCTTGCACCATATCATTCATGATGTAGAGCTTCTGCAACATCTCTTTATCAAAGATTTTTGCTAAGGAAGATTGACTAGGAATAATGCTTGATGAAGTTACCATTTCACCTATAATGCATACAAACCTTCTTTGATGTGATCTGAGAATTGATCTCTCAATCTTTACCTTCTCCTTCACACATAAAATTGCACACAATTAAATTCTCCTTGCATGAATTTAAAACTAGTAGCTAACCTTTGCTAAACTGAGCTAAACTTGGCTCTGATACCGACTTGATATGAGTATGGGAGAACTATTTTTTTGTGCTAGATCCCTCATCGATATACAAATAGTGCATTTAGGATTGTCCCAAGTTAACGAATTGCGAAGGGGTTTATGTGTCAAGTTTTTAAGTGTCTTGATGAAAAATTTATGAGTTAATTATCTTTTAAGAACTCATGTACAACAAATAAAATGCAGAGAAATAGCACACAAAAAAATCATTACACAATATCTAATAATGGAGTTCAACCCCCCTAGGCTACATCTCCATGGACCTGCTTCAACTGGCTAGGCCCTCTTTGGATTAATGTTAAAATGTCTGATTACGTGTAGCTAGAGTGCTCCAATGGCTTTCAAACCTACTCCATTCGATTTTGAAGACCCAAAAACCTCTAAATAGACTATTAAATCTGTGAAAATGGTCTCCAGCTAGTCTAGGCATGACCTCCTCTCCTAGTGGCCCTAGGCTTATTTAATCTTCAAAGTGGCAAAGAATATTTCAGAAGTGCTTTAATGCCTCTACAACCTATTCCATCATGCTCATAGCATAAAAATAATCTAATAATGACTCTTATTGAGCCAAAATTGGTCTGGAAAAGAAAAAATTATGCTTCCTTCAATTTTCTCTAGGAACCTCCTCTAAAACTAAAAGAAATTTAGTTAACGCAACTAAATTTGGGGGCAGTTCCGAATTTAGTGGCTCCGCCAAACATGCCACCAAGTTAACTGCGGTTTAATTAAATTTTAAGTGCGTAAATAATGGACTATTAGTGCATTAAGCACAATTACAAAGAAATCCATTTTATTTTTGGATTAGCACCATTAAGATGTAGTATGGTTTAATAAACCATGTTTAAAAATTTAATATGCACTATTAAAAAATAAGCCTCCACCATTGGTTATGGGGTCATAGTCTTATGGCAAGGGCTAAAACTTCGCGGGTGCCCCTTCTTGCCTCTGCCCAAATCCTTTTTAAATCATAAATAAATATTACACCCCAATAATGTTAAGAAACATTGTGTGACATAGTTGGTAGTGCTTGTGGGTTGTGTGGGAAAGGTCGTGAGTTCAACCACGACCTCAACCCAAACAATTTTCTACTAAATAAAATTTCAAATTTCCCAGAAACTTAAATTTAAATTTTGACCATGAATCTTATCGAATTTCGGCCTTGGAGGGTTGGGGGGGAGCGTGCATCTAGCGTCCTCTAGGCTTGCCACGTGTCCTCGTCCCATTGGCTTAAAAATTAAACCAATCGTAGATTTCCCATGTGCTTAGAATTTAGGCCAATGAGAATCTTAAACTTTTCATCCTCTGATTGGGCCTTTGAAAACCCAAATTTTTACGTTTGACCCTGTTTGACCATTTTTTTGAAAATTTACCTATTTGACACGACAATCAATGAGCTATAACTTCCTCATACAGACCCCATTTTGAGCGAAAAAAATTGCGTCAGATTCATGGAGATGGGGAGGATCTGATCATTATAGTTTGGTGTGATTCTGAGCACTTTGAATTTTTGGCAAATCTTTTCCCCCAAACTAGATTCCGATCACAAGGCCTTTGTCAAATTGTCAACATCTTATTCCTCTATCAAAATGTAATACAACAAAATTATTCACCTATATACATAATCCCACAAATGATTATACCATATATCTATATGCTTGGATCATTCATGAAAACAAATATTCTCAGAGAGCTTGATGCAACTCTGATTATCACAACAGATCACAGTTGGATCCATCATTTGACCAAGAAAACCAACAAGTATCTTTCTCATCTAGATCAACTCACATGATTATTGACATGTATCCATGTATTTTACTTTTTCTGAGTTGAGCACCACAAATATTTACCTCCTATTGCACTAGGAAACTATTGTGGACCTAACACTAAAAATTCCACCTAATCTACTATTTCGATTTGATGGACTCCTCGCCAAAGCTACATCTATGAACCCACACAAATTCACTCCCTCTATATATCTATACCATATTATAAACTGGGTAGTTCCTCTAAGGTAATGTAGAATATGCTTATCTTCCTTCCAATATAATTTTGGTTAACCTAACCATAGGTTGGCTCAGTTGGTTGATTGCATAACACATATCTGGTCATGTGTTCATAAGGCACATCAATGGATATAGTATTTTTTGATAAATGTTAGCATCCACTTCCTCACTTGAAGTGGCATCCTCCTTCATCCAGTGGGTCGCTAGAGGCGTCTCCATCAGTTTTCAAATTTCCATGTTGAATATTTGCAATATCTAATTTTCATACTTTCATTGAGAGATAAAAAATTCCCCATCACCTTTCCATACTTGCAAGCTAAGGAAGTAGTGCATGAGACCCATGTCCTTCATTTAAAATTCCCTTGCAAGGTCGTCAAAGTAAGATCTGATCAATGGTGCATCACTAGTTAAAATCAAGTCATCAACATATAATACAATTATCAACAATTTACCTTCTACCAAGATATGATAGAGGTTTTCATCCTATTCATTGTTGGTGAACCCAAACTGGTGATATAGCTATCGATCTTGGTGTACCAAACACATGGTGCCTTTTTGAGATGGTACAACGGTTACTTGAGTATGCATACATGAGATGCTTGTTCAAAAGTCTCAAAGCCTTCTTTTTGCTCAATTTACACCTCCTACACAATAACTTGATTGAGGAATGTTGTTTTTAAATCCATCTAGTGGATCTTCCACCCCATCTACGTTGGGAGAGAAAGAATTTATATAACGGATGAGTACCTTGCTACATTAACAACCGTATCCTCATAGTTAATCCCTTCAACTTGAGAGTACTCCTTAGCCACAAATCTAGCCTTGTACTTCTCTATTCTTTCGTCTACTACATGTTTTACCTTGAAGATCCATTTTGAATCGACAAATGATTTATCAGCTAGTCTTAGGGCCATTTTCCAAACACTATTCTTTACAATGGATTCATATTCCTCCACCATTGCATCAACCCATATAGGTTGATCTACTACTTCCTTGAAAGAGGATTTCTCATTCTCTACAAGCTCAATTATTAGAGCCATTTAGCCAGTGTACCAATTAGGTGACCTTCTCTGAATGCAAAGAATTGAAGGAGAACCCATATTCTCCCTCACATCCTGCATAAGTCTCTCAACTTCCCTAGTTTTTTTCATACCTTCCTTGGATGGTTATTATTGAGTGGTTATCTCCAATCTCTGCTCCTCAATTTTTTGTTGCTCCACAACTTCTTGAGGTTCCTCCTTTGGAGCTAAAATATCCTCTTCTGGTGGGGTCTTAACTTCCCATTCAAGAGATCACCGCATCACTTTATCCTCATCAAAATTTACATCCCTTTGCACAATTTTAATTATGAGGGATGGAAATTACACACGATAGTTATGGTGCTTTTTTTTGTAGCCCACAAATACCCCCAATTCTAAAGTTGGGTCTAACATTGTCCTTGGTTATTTGGAGACGTGGTAGTAAATAGAGGCTCCAAAAATCTTGAAGTATGGCACATCCAAATTTATCCCTAAAAAGCCTCCTCTAGTCTAGTCATTCCTAGAATATGATGAGTACTCCAGTTCTGCAAAATGATTGTTGTGTTGCATGCCTCAGCCCACAAATGTAGAGGTATGCCTTGGTCATGTAACATTTCTCTCAAAAATCCCACAATGATATGGTTCTTTCTCTCATCCACCCCATTCAACATGTACTCACCTCCATTATCACTCTTAAGAACCTTCAACTTCTTGTTGATTTATTTCTCAACGAGTGCCTTGAATTCTATGAACTTGGATAATATCTCATCTTTCTTTTGCATGAAGAAGATCCAACACTTCTGTGAGAAGTCATCAATAAAAATAACAAAATATTGGTATGGTAGCAGAGACTATCAAGAAGGTTCCATAAACATCATAGTGGACCCTTTAGAGGACTACATTTTATTTGTTTTCCCAATCATGGAATGTGGATTTTTTTTACATCCCAAAGGTATATCATTTTCATATATCCTGCCGCTCAAGTGCTCTTTTCGAGAGTCTTATGGTTATTTCTGCATAATATTTAGGGAACCATGATGCAAATGGTGAAGTTTAATGTTCCAAAGTCACCGACATCACAAGTCTTCACCTTCTCCGTCTTAGTTCTTAATTTAGCACAATATTCAACATCTAACTTATACAATTTCTTCACAGGAACCCAAATCTGCTTCACCTGCCCTGTGGCTAAGTTTCTTAGGAATTATTTTCCTTTGTTGAAGATCACATCATAACCATGGTATTCCAAAACTACAACAAAGACAAGATTTTTCTCTGGTCCTAGAAAGAACATGACATCCTTGAGCCTAAGGGGAGATCCCAAATTCCTCTCAAAGATGATTATACCAACCCTAGTTATGTTATACCTTTTTTCATCCCCCATATTGATTTGAATCTCCAAATATTTTTCTTCTATATCAATAAAAAAAATCTCTACACTCTATCATGTGGAACGATGCAACTGAGTCAAATTACCACACACTTCCCATAACCATTCTAGCCTTGTAAGCAATGAGGGTAAAGTCAAGATTGAAATATGAAACCAAGGATTTACCTACTTCTCCTCCTGAGATCTTATTGTTTTCCTTTTTTTGTGGAAACTTCGTAGCATAGTGCCCGAATTCATGACAATGGAAGCATTTAATTTTCAAAAAATATTTCTTCTTGCCCCCTTGGATGGACTCTGGCTTGGATTGAGATTTATTCCCTTTTCCCTTATTTTAATTTATAGTCATTGCAAAACATTATTCATCCTCGCCCTTGGATGAAGTCCCATCTCCAGTATTTTTCCTTATTTCCTCTTGTACCAAATCAAACCATAAGCACTCCTAATTCGATAGTTTCTCCCTCCCAATCACCAAATCTTGTTAGCTATGTGAGCTCTTCGGAAGGCCCAAAAAGGATAGGCTTACAAATTCTTCTTCAAGAACATTTACACCAACCCCTCCAGGTTCATCAGGACATTGTGGGAACTTTCTAAGATACTATACAATAGTTTCATTCTTATCCATCTTGATACTTCAAATTTTTTCCTTGAGCGCGAGCTTCCTACTTTGATACCATGTATAAATTTTGATGTAAATTTGCAACTTCTCATGAAGTTTTAATCAAAATAACAAGACGCAAACATACCATACTGCTCTACAGACATTAATGCACAATTTAAAACACAAATTTTAGACATGTTATTACACGTCATTTTGTCACCGTGGAAAATGACTGTCAAAATGGATCTTTCGCTATCCATCAATGTGCTCCAAAGAATTCCCTTGCAAGTTAATAACTTAAACATATTGAAGAAAATGAAAAATTTGGGTAACAAGGTCCAAAAACTACTTTTGGTCACTTGCACACTTTCCTAGCAAAATTTCTGCACATATGTCGATCTTACCATTAAATCCTACACATAATTGTGCTTTTTCTTCCACTATAGACTGTGCATGTGACTAAAAAAAAAGTAAAAACAAAAATTGAAATATAGAAGATTTTTTGGGCAAATATTTCCCAACTAAAGTTTTTAAGGTGATTCTTTTTCGAGTGTAACCCCTCTGATCATGGAGCTAATTCCCTTTCTCCAAGGAAATCTAATACCACCATTAGTGGATCATATCCTTGAGATAAGGATATGAAATCTCCTCCTCTTGGCATATAAATAAAACACATGCTAGATGATTTGGAGAGATTATTGAAGGTAGACTTATGCTACTCAAATAAGGTTGGAAGGCTTATCATCCAAGGATGGGATTGAATATCATTGGGAGAAGCCACACTTCATCAAGGCCAAGGTTCTGTAACTCCTTTATTTATAAGATTAATAAAAATGAGTTTTTATTTCCACTACATTGTCCAATTGAATCGATATATGGTTTATTTTGATTCCATATATCCATTAAATTGATGTTAGGTACTAGTCTCCTTGATCACTAGTACGAGTTATCAAATCATTTATTCTACGTATGGCTTTTATATTTTTGATGTTTCTATGTTTACGGGTCTGGTTTCTAAGCATTGAGGAGCTGCATCAAATCATAGCGGGGATATTCATCAGGAATGTCGTGAAAGGTATGGATTCCATCTCTTACCATTCTAGTTTATGATTCAATATCAATAAACTCAGGGAAATATTTTCTTGCTTGTCTATTTGTTACTAGGCTTTGTTAAAAATCTAGGGATATTGATTATGTCCACATTAGAAATTATTCTGGTATAAAAAATTGGCAACCATACTCGGGAATGTCTCATTCTTCATCATCTCCTTGTTTTTATTTTTATTTTTGAACCTTCTATTTTAACCTTGACTAAGTGTCTAGAATATAATGATATTTTAGATTTCGTGAATTGTTTGATTGATTTTTTATTTTTTCTTGACTTTTATTGACCTACGCGGTTCATATTTAGCAATAAAACACAAATTTGCACTGTTTTTATTTATAAATAGTGTGTATGCAGATTGAACTATACTATCTTCCCACACACATTCCTAGGATTTAAAAAAAACTTGAGTTTATCTTTCATTAAAGTCTGAAATATTGGTTTTTAAGACTTAATTATACTTGTTTGTACCTTAATATAGTCTCTGTGATATTCATTGAGTGTTGAGAACAAGTCTTCTTGATAACTTCTTGCTTTCATATATTAGGATAAGGGATTTTTCTAGTTGCCTATTGGTCCATCAAAAGAAAGATTGGTTGATCTTGATTTACTTTCTTTCTATCGTTTCTCTCTCAAGCATATCATATTTAGTGATTGTATTTCTCATTTGAAAGATCTTTTGGTTTAATGAAAAGTAGGGTTTCTCAAGAATAAGTGTTTTCATGAGATGTCCTTCCTTTAGTGAACCCAAAAAAAAAAAAAAAAATTCCTTTTAGTGATAATTTTTTTATTAATTACACTTTAGACAACATTGATTTCATAACATTAATTCAAACAAATTCATTTAAAAAAAATGATTGGTTTCTCCATGCATTTTGAAAATTTGTGTGATTGATTGTTGAAGGAAAGCTTCATGGTTGTTTGACTTGTTGAACGAACTGAAATTTTAGAGATTATTTTCTACATTTGGGTCATTTGAAAGTGAAAATTGGCATTTTATGAAAAGGAATATTGTGAAATTATGAGTTTTTTCATTTTACTTTAAAAATTGAAAATAATATTTCTTTCCCGTAATTATAATTCATCGAATGAAAATATCATAATAACACGTTCAATTTCATTAAAGTTTTGGGTCATGTTATAATATCATCAGTTTCAAATCCATTTACGCATTGTGGAAATTAAATATTTAAAACACAACAGTTATAAAATCAATTATAATTTTTACATTTTTAGGGCTCTTTTCACCTACATTAGATCGGGTTGTAGTGATTTGGAATAGGGAAGTGAGTTAACTTTACAAAGATGCAAACAAACACTAGAATATTGCGGTGGAGATTAAATCCATTTATTACATTTTTGCTTTGGGAAGCTCCTCTAAAAAGGGAGTCAAGCACAAGATCATATCAGACCTAGTGGAGTGATTGACCCCAATTCATTGGTTACAGTAGAGTGATTTGTAGACATTACAAATGGTGTCGAAAGGTACTTGGGATTCACTTAAAATTAAACCTCAGATTAACCATGTTGAGGAACCCTCAAGGGGATTGAGTTTTGTTACACTACCCTTGTGTGTACGTCGAATCTACGACTGTCCCCACAGGTTAAATTTTTGTAAGTGGTGATTTTAGAGACGATAATCTTAGGTCTATTACCTAAGGTTCAATGGAGTGGAAGTCTCTGTTTTACTTGGAAAATACATTGAATAGACTCACTTGGACCTTCTTGGAGGGTATTCTTCACTCAAGATAGCATAAGTGGAGTTACTTGAACTAGATCGTGTTCATTTAGCAAGTTGTCAAGGTAACTGGTTCCACCCACTCTATCTTTATATACCTTTCACCTTTATCTCTGCGACGTTGGATTTCATAACAAACTAGTCATTTTGATGTGAAAAGGTTGTTTTCATGGTTTGAATCTTTAGATTTTCTAACGTGTGTTATTTTTATTTTTATTTTACCTTTCAGTGAACATAGGTGTGAATTCTAAATATTATTTATATTCTTAAAAATTCATCATGGCTGATTCACCAATACATTCACATATATTGCAGGGTTTACCCCCTGAGTATACACGAAGTCAGTTGTTAGAAAATTATATATTACAGAGCAATGGAAAAAATAAAATATATGCAGAAACAGAAACACAAGAAACACATAAAATTAGAGAGACACAAATATATGTGGTTCACCTAGTTTGGGCTACGTCCACCCTGAACAACCAATCCTTCCTTTCTATTATCCAGCAAAATGAAGACACACAACCTATAGCAGATCCACTGCAATATCCTATGTTCTCTCTCACAATCTTCCTATCTATTTCTCGCTCTGAGAATACACATACAATACAGAACCGCAATACAATACCCTCATGCAACAAAGGGGTTGCCATATAGGGTAAAAAACACTAAACTAAACATAACTTCTACTCTCAGATCATCTGCCTAATGAACGACCCAAATTTACTAGAAATTACTATACTTTTACAAGGCAGTTTTACATCTGCTTTTAGCTTTAGGGGCACTGCCCCTGAAACCCCTCGCTAGGGGAGGGCTCCATAAACTCGCAGATGCCCCCCTGAACCCCCCAGCGAATGTACAATTACAGGTGGCGTTGCTGCCCCATTAAGGTACAGGGGTTCAATGCTGTGATGCAAAATAAACAAAATAATGGGGCTCCACACCCAACATCAATTATAAAATATTAAATATGAGAAGTAAAAATCAACAAGATCTGAGACCTCAGATCAACATGAAAAATATACCGTTGTAGAATATGAGACACTATAAATTGAATTAAACCAACTTCAAAACGTAGAATCAGGCTTAGATCAATATGAACTAGTAGTTACCGAAGTCATTAAAATAAAATATGACACTAGAGAATTTTTTGATACACAACTAACTAAACCGAAAGTTGATGAATTCGAGTGTGAAATTTTTGAACTTGAGTCACCTTTAGTTTCTATAGCCCCTACTCTTGCTCCACCTTCACCACGAAGGAAACTTATAATTAAAATTTCTCTACCTCCTCGTCTCATTAGTATTGAAGATCTTACTCAAAAATAAGAGGAAGAATCACCATGTAATCCTGTTATTACTAGTGAACAAACAATTTTCCCTAAAATTCCTTTTGATCTTTTTCGACTATTTCCTTAGTATTTCACACCTTTGAACTATTTAGGTCAAGGTATTCCACATTACCACACTCCTTTTTACTTTTCACTGAGATGAAATATGTCAAGATTCATTCTAAGAGTGTACCTATAGTTACCTCTATGTTTACAATCTCTCTAGAGTCATAATTATATGGTTGCATGTCATTTCTTGCTGGGCACTAGTTACTTTCTGGAACTTTTTTAGGAGCCTTTCCTTCGCATCGAACATCTACTTTGCCACCTGGACTATCTACCTCTATTGTCCAAGGCATGAATTCCACACCTAAAATACCTTTTGCATCTGACCAATATATTAACATAATATCTGGTAATGTAGGTAATCCTCAAGTTAACCCAACATGTGGTTATTATCTTCCTCGGGGGAAACCACCTTATCCTCCACCGAGAGAACAACCTTTTGTTGGGTCACATCCTACAATTGGAGAACAACCTTTTGCTAGAAATTATGCAAACTATGGTCAGTTACCTTAGGTTGACATAGGTCAACCTGTTATGTCTCAACCCTTAGTTGGTTCTCATTACCCAGGGATAAATAATATTTGGAACCATGCTTTTGTTCAATATCCTATGAAATTTGCTACAAAAGTGCCCATTTATCAACCTATTCAACCTACTCAACAACGTATTCCATAAATTCATCTTCAAGATATTCCAATACCGGTCGAGCAACCTGTCCAGGGGATTCTACAAACACTTGTCCAATAGTCCGTCAAAGGGACTCCACAAACACCTGTTAAGAAACCAATTCAACAACTGTTCCATGGTAGTCCTCAAACACACATTCAATCTTCTATTCAAACATATGTTCAACAATGAGTTCCAAGTTCGCCCCAAACACCCATTTCGGGAGTATCACAAACAACAGTCCAAGTTACTTATCAAATATGAGTTCAACAACCTACTCAGACCATCCCTCAAGCACATTCTTATAAAAATTATCCTACATTCTAGTCTACAACTAGAATTCTTGTGGAACAACCTGGTATAGGAATTATGTAGACAACGTATCAAGGCAAACCTTTTCAAAGAAAATTGTTTCAAGTTCAGCCTTTGAAAATTCAACCTTTACAAGGACAATATTACTTACGTATAATGGGTTGAATTCCACCTTTTTAGAGTCAACCATATCGGGGTCATACTTATCAAATTCCATTTCAACCGCAACATTGTATGGCTCACCTTGGTTATCCTAGAGGAATTAAAATACCAACCACACAAGTTATTCTAGGATATCCTGGGTATCCTCTTCCAAGTATTGGACTTAACCCTGAGGGTTATCAATATTCACAACGGGACCCCAAATGACAGTTTCCATTTATCAAAAATTTAGATTTTCTAGATTTATCATGGTTAACTAATGACCCTATTTACTATTATCCGTTTTGGCCGAAAATTACTCCTAATTTTCCTATTGTCATCTCGAAGTTTGAAGGGAAATCCCAAGAGGACCCATAAAAACATGTTATGACATAATATCATTGGTGTGGGTTAAATTCATTGATCGAAGATTCCATTAGATTACACCTTTTCCAACGAACTTTAACCATTTCAGGAGAAAAATGCTATATCAAGCTACCACTAGCCTCTTTCCATATCTTAAATTCCTTATCAACAACATTTTTGACACATGTTTAGTGATGCAGGAGCATTAGGCTAAAGAAATACTTTGTATTTTTTATAAGACATAGGAGGGTCTTGTGTTTCTAAATTCTCAAGTAATTATTAGTATTTTGAATAAAACAGTGAGGAATTGTAAGTGTTCTCTAACCACTAGAGAGCATGAGGGAAGTTGGTTAAGTTAGGAAGGCGAAGAGTCAGTTCAGTTATTTTAGGGATGGAGTCTAAATTTAGGATTTTTGAGAATTTCAAGAGTTTGTCAAGCTATAAGGGAGCTGAAGCGATTCATTATTTTCTTGTATAAGTTTAAGCCAAAAAGGGATTAAGAAGGTAGCATAGCTGTTCGGGAGAGACAGAGTAGGAGGATAGAAAGCCATCAAATTGAAGATCAGGCCGAGAAGGAAAAATTTCCATGTAAGCCTTGCATATTAATGGATTAACTCATTTTCTGAGTTTTACTTCACTTCTGAATTAAATAGAATATGGGTGAAATTGGTTACAGGAATTATGGATTATGAACCTGTAATGTTAATGTTAAGTTAAGTGTGTTAAATGGGGGTTATATAATTTTGTGAATCGATAACAGGGTAATCGATTTCATAATCTAGCTTTTTGATGACACAAATTATACAGTGCCAAGTAATTTTCTATTCCTTAACTAGTATTCAGAAGAACAGTTTGTTAATACATAGAATGGCAAAATTAAATTCCATGTCAAGAATTGCACAGTAGAATCGAGAGGGGATTTTGTAATCAGAAACTGGGTTATGAGGACTAACCTCTATTTAAGGGCATTATAGAGTTGTCTTATTCATATGCATATTGGTAATCCTCGAGGGACTCGGTCCTTCGATTCATGATTTTTGTGTATGGGTTTGAAGAGGTTTCCTTTATCGATTGGAGGTTCATTTGGCTTTTATATCTTCTGTGTTGGAACTGAATACCATGTAATGTCTATTAGCTCTGAGTAATTCGGGAAGGATTGGGAGAACCATAGGTTCCGTGCTTGGATTGGGTGGTCGATAGTGACCTTCGTTCATTGATGCATATATGTATCTGTTCGTTGACAATCAAATTCTGCTGGGGAAATTCGTGTAATTAACCGAGGGAATTGGGATCCCTGTATAGCAATAGAACTTCTGTATGAAGGGCACTCAAGTGAGTATGTGAAGAAAGGACCGGCGTAAGGGAATAGTAATGGATTTATGAATATCTCATTACAGAGTTGAGATCAGAGTACACAAGTAATGGTGAGAAATGAAATCATGAAACAGAGAGGCGCAGAGGGCTAATGCATGTTCGAATATCGTTGAAGAAATGAAGTGGAACCTTGAACCGATAATGGAACCATGAAGGCGGTTTTGGGACAGAAAACCAGTAGTATAGCGTGGCTCTTTAAATGGTAAGCTGAATTCACTTTTGAATGCGATACCCTTCTTTGTTTGACATGTGGCAAAAATTCATTTGTAAAAACCATTTATATCGCGTAGTTCCTGAGGATTAAACCTCGTGCATCTAATTTGCATGATTATCATTGGATTGGGAATGATAATGCAAAGGCTGTTTGATGGTGGCAAAATAACGTGGCTATGTATGACTTAAGGGATCTCAACATATGTGCAATTATTTGCTAACATAAATTGTAAGTCTTTTAGAAATATGAAAACTCTATTATAATGGTATTATAGTAGGATTGCTATCGATATTTTTATGAAGTATGAATTTGTGGGGCCGTAAGAAATTCTAACGTGATTTTAAAGGGTAAACCATATCAATGAAAGTCTTAAGGATATGTGGAAAACCTTGTATATACATATGTTGGACCTGAATAACATAAAGTATATTAAGAGCCTGTTGGTTGTGCCATAGTCCAATATATAACATTTGATTTGGGGAATGTGGATATATTATGGCAAGTCGTGGACACATATATTTGATGAGGGTGAGCACCATTGAGTTATTCGAAAGCTAACTCGAATGGAAAAGAGGCAATAGTTCTGACCTTGGAGTTTTAAGTTGAAATATTATGTATTGTTAATAAAAGTGCTTCCATAGCAACGTTGTGAGTTTGCCCAGAATTAAAATTATTTGGGCTAGAACTGAATTTAGTTTTATATGCACAAGAGATTTGAGGATTGTGGTTAGCCTGGGCATCAAGTGGTATCAGAGCTGGAATAGCTTTGTTTGAAGTAAAGGAATTTTTAAATCTGAATGTGTGATGAGAGAGGGAAGAATATTAGATTCTGAAATCTGATATGTAAAGATACACAGGATTGCAGTGAATAGAGAGATGCAGAAGAACAAGATCAGGTAGGGATCTTGCAGGTAAAATAATTTTAAATCTGATTTTGAATTGTAATTGCAGAATTGTGGTTGCAGAAAGTGAAGACAAAGTTTTGATGATGATGGCAGTGAACCTGATATTCAACTAAAGGTTGGATAGGGAGAGCAATTGCAGTGTTCTCAAGAGAAGGTGAGTTGATGAGAAATGTTTAACTCTGGTTTGAAGAATTGTTTGCAAAATTCATATTGCATGCAATTAGAGAAATCTCAGCAAAAGCAGCTTCAAGAGCAGTGATGAAAGAATCCAGCAGAGGATTCTAAAGTGAAGAAGAAGGTGTGGTAGAACCTGGAGAATTCCCAACAGAGGTTGGATGAAATGAGAACAGATGTGTTCTTGAAGAGTTGCAGAGTGAAGCCTAGAGAGAGTAGAAGAGACTACTCAGAAGGTTCCAACAAATAGGGGACTAGTGCTTGACAAAAGCCCAGATCCAGAGGAAAGGATTGGTGAGGTAAGTGGTAGCAAGAGAGCTTCCTGTTGTAGAGGCTTAGTGGAGCTTATGAGTGAAGAACTCACGGAGGAAAGGATGACTACTGATATTCATAGCAGATATTGCAAAGGTTTTCAGGGAGGCCACAACAGAAAGGAGGAAGAATATGCCAAGACAAATGGCATGAGGAAGAAATTGACTGACGCAGAATATTAGAAGGAGGTAGCTGAGATCAGAGAAAAGTTTGACAAACTGAAGATGATGATAGAGGAAAGCTAGAGAGTTGGTTATCTCATGAAGAAGAAAGTGAAATGGCAACCATTACAGTTGAGGCTGAGGCAAAAGGAGATTTCCTTATTGAAAGAAGAACTCAAAGCTGTTGAGTTGAGAAAAGAAATTTCTATTTGTGAATGAGAATAGAGTACAGATGAGGAATGGAGATCTGCAAGAGATCTTGTGAGGCATGATGAAGGCTTAAGGAAGAAAGGAGTTTGTCTCACTGAAGAGAAGATCATTGATGATTTCCTGAGTTATTGGGCAAGTCCAGATCAGCTGGGTGATGTGAAGAATTGTATTTTTGAGTTTGACAATTTTGAAGTGATTATAGGTTCTACAGAGGAAGAGGAACTCAGAGTTCTTGAGTCAATGATGGAATTTGAGGATTCCACATGCAGATCTATTTAGAAGGAAGTGCTTGAGAAAGCAACCAAGGCTGAAAGTCTTGTGGTTTTAAAACTAAAGAGTTGTCTATGTTTGTAGGTACATCACAGGGAGATGAAAAAGCTCTTAATTTTGTTGAGGAGGAGAAATGGAATCTGAAATTTTTTCATATCAATGCTGAGATAGCAAGATCTCAAGAGAAACTGAAGACAAAGGAGTCTAATGAGGATATTCAGTATAATATTGAGGCAGAGAGAGAAGGACCAGTAGATGATTAGTCAAGAACAAGTGAAGGTATAAAAGGCTATGTGAGGTTCCCAAGATCTATTCCAATTGAAGTTGTTGAATTGTATAGAAGGTTGGATTTTCAAAGAAGAGAATTGGAGAAGAAGAGGACCTATGTGCAGGATAAATTGCTGAAGAAGCAAGGTAGAGGAATTTTCATGGATAAAAATCGGAGGACAGAGGATAAGAAAGTGATTCAGCAAAATGAAGAAGTTCATTTTGGTGAGTCACAGCAGAAGGACATTCATGAAGCAGATGATGGAAAGAAGGAGAGACTAGTTCACAGTCTCATGGAGGATGCAAATAAGCATACTGATGTGCTAACAGAGGATTTGGAAGAAAAATCAGAATAACATACTGATGTGTTGTTAGATAAGGAAGAAGCATTGACACCTTTTAATTTTAATGCTGCTGATTCATGTGTTAATGATGCAGGCAAGGAAGGACAACAAGTGAAGTTTGTCAGAGAATTGAATGAAAGAGAAACTATTTTAGCTGAAAACATAGTGAAAAATCATCATTTTAACATGGTGATTGGAATAGTGGAGATAACTCTAGAAGCTGAGGGGAAGGATAGTGAAGAATTTTTGAGTCCTGAAGAAGACTTGGAATTGTAAAGAAAAGAATTGGTGACTGGACCATCAATTGAGACCATTGGGTCTTGTGATTTTGACATTGATAGTTTGATTGTGTTTACAGGTAATGCAGAAGTCAATCCATCATTTGAAATTGTCTTGAGAGAAGAAGAATTGTTGCAGAAAGAAGATGAGACAGTTATGTCTCATATGCATAAACTTGTTACTGTTGGCGACAGAGAGGAATTGGCTTGTCTAATGGGCGAAGAATAGACTATGGGGAAGATTTATAAGACTGACACAGTGACGAAGAACTAGAATTCTATTCTAATGGAAGATGAAAATGCAGAGCTTGAAGAACTTGGTTTGATTGCTAGAATCAATCAAGATGATGATGGAAAATTACTGAAGATTTTCCAGGAAGAGGAAGAAGATGTTGAATTTAAATTACAGCATATTGAGGATGTGAAACAAGTACATAAGATATGGTTGAAGTGTTTGCTAAAAACATTTAAACAAGAGATTGCAGACACTGAAGTAAAGATGCCTAAAGCCGTGAAAGGAAGAGGAGCAGATACTAGTTTGCAGAATTTAATTATTCTTACTAGTATACTGAATAAGTATGTTACTGTAGACAAAGAATTAAATGATAATTTACCTTTTGAAGACAGATTT
This sequence comes from Pinus albicaulis, assembly GCA_034641835.2. NCBI lineage: Eukaryota > Viridiplantae > Streptophyta > Pinopsida > Pinales > Pinaceae > Pinus > Pinus albicaulis. The sequence continues at coordinate 258,373,447 of CM076582.1, read as the reverse complement.
GCAGGTGATGAGCGAAAGAAAATTGTTATAGAGGGACAGGAATTTTGGGAGGTAGCAATGATCGGGGAGGCAACATTAGCATCAGCAACATCTATGGTGGCAGCTGAAGTAACATGGGGGGTGACATTTGTAGGAGTAAAAACAATTATAGCAACTATGGAGGAGATAGCCACAAGGACAACAGTAAAAATTGGAGGCAGTAGTAGAAGGAAAATAAATTTCCAGATAGGAGATAAGCTGGACATGGAGATGGAGGACATCAGAGAACTGATGATGAAGGTGTCTCAGAAGCAGAAGATAGCAGTAAGAAAGCAGAAGAATTTTTGCAAAGGAAAGACAAGAAGAGATTGTGAAAGCATAGCTGGAGGTAAGATGTAGAACAAGATATGGAGACCTGGAGAAGCGCAATTGGAGAGTAATGTAGTTGTTGGACAACAGCAAAATAGAGTATGGGATACAAGAGGCAGACATTAAAGACACATGATCAGGAGATCATGAACAAATTGAACCTTGGGAGTCTAATGCAGGAGCATTAGGCTCAAGAAATACTTTGTATTTTTTATAAGACATAGGGGGGTCTTGTGTTTCTAAATTCTCATGTAATTATTAGTATTTTGAATAAAACAATGAGGAATTGTAAGTGTTCTCTAACCACTAGAGAACATGAGGGAAGTTGGTTAAGTTAGGAAGGTGAAGAGTCAGTTCAATTAATTTAGGGATGGAGCCTAAATTTAGGATTTTTGAGAATTTCAAGAGTTTGTCGAGCTGTAAGGGAGCTGAAGCGATTCATTATTTTCTTGTACAATTTTAAGCCAAAAAGGCATTAAGAAGGTAGCATAGCTATTCGGGAGAGACATAGTAGGATGATAGCAGGCCATCAAACTGAAGATCGGGCCGAGAAGGAAAACTTTCCATGTAAGCATTGCATATTAGTGGAATAACTCATTTTATGAGTTTTACTTCACGTCTAAATTAAATAGAATATGGGTGAAATTGGTTATGGGAATTATGGATTATGAACCTGTAATGTTAATGTTAAGTTGAGTGTGTTAAATGGGGGTTATATAATTCTATGAATTGATCACAGGGTGATCGATTTCACAATATAGCTTTTTGATGACACAAATTATACAGTGCCAAGTAATTTGCTATTATGTAACCAGTATTCAGAAGAATGGTTTGCTAATACATAGAATGGAAGAATTAAATTCCATGTCAAGAATTGTGGGGTAGAATCGAGAGGGGATTTTGTAATCAGAAACTGGGCTATGAGGAGTAACCTCTATTTAAGAGCATTACAGAGTTGGTTTATTCATATGCATATTGGTAATCCCCGAGGGACTCGGTCCTTCGATTCATGATTTCTGTGTATGGGTTTGAAGAGGTTTCCTTTATCGATAGGGGGTTCATTTTTATTTTATATCTTCTACGTTGGAACTGAATACCATGTAACATCTATTAGCTATGAGTAATTCGGGAAGGATTGGGAGAACCATAGGTTTCGTGCTCGAATTGGGTGGTCGATAGTGACCTTCATTCATTGATGCATATATGTCTCTGTTCATTGAAAATTGAATTCTGCTGGGGAAATTCATGTAATTAACCGAGGGAATTGGGATCTCCATATATAAATAGAAATTTTGTATGAGGGGCGCTCGAGTGAGTATGTGAAGAAAGGACTGGTGTAAAGGAACAACAATGGATTTATGAATATTGCATTGCAGTGTTGAGAGCAGAGTACACAAGTAATGGTGAGAAATGAAATCATGAAACAGAGGGGCGCGAAGGGCTAACTCATGTTCGAATAGTGTTGAAGAAATAGAGTGGAACCTTGAGCCAGTAACAGAACCGTGAAGGCAGTTTTGGGATAGAAAACCAATAGTATCGTGTGGCTCTTTAAATGGTAAGCTGAATTCACTTTTTGAACATGATACCATTCATTGTTTGACGCATGGAAATAAGTGGTTTTTAATAACCATTTATATCGCGTAGTTCCTGAGGATTAAACCTCGGGCATCTAAGTTGCGCGATTATCATTGGATTGGGAACGATAACATGAAGGCCGTTAGATGGTGGAAAAATAACATGGCTATGTATGACTTAAGCGAGCTCGACATATGTGCAATTATTTGCTAATGGAAATGGTAAGTCTTATAGAAATATGAAAATTCTATTATAATGGTATTATAATAGGATTGTTATCGATATGTTTATGAAGTATGAATTTTTTGGGCCGTAAGAAATTCTAACATGATTTTAAAGGGTAAACCATATGAATGAAAGTCTTAAGGATATGTGGAAAACCTTTTATATACATATGTTGGACTTGAATAACATAAAGTATATTAAGAGCCTATTGGTTGTGCCATAGTCCAATATATAACATTTGATTTTGGTAATGTGGATATATTATGGCAAGTCGTGGACACATATATTTGATGAGGGTGAGCACCATTGAGTTATTCAAAAGTTAACTCGAATGGAAAAGAGACAATAGTTCTGACCTTGGAGTTTTAAGTTAAAATATTATCGAATGTTAATAAAAGTGCTTCCACAACAGCATTGTGAGTTTGCCTAGAATTAAAATTATTTGGGCTAGAACTGAATGCAGTTTTATATGCACAAGAGATTTGAGAATTGTGGTTAGACCAAGCATCATTTAGCTACCAATGTGATATGATACTAGTTATTAAGTTTTGATTTATTTGAAACAATAAACGACTACTCATATGTCTGATCATATACATGAATGGAGCCATAGACATTGTTTAGTCAAATTTTTTATTCAGCTAGATCAAATTTTGGTTGAATGGCTCACAAAATCATAACATTCCTTAAGAGTGGGTAATTTCTTGTGCCCAATTCCTAAACCTTATTTATACACAATCTGGCACTTTGTATGACAAAATCCCAAATCTACCTTTCTCAACAGTTTCAGGTCAACCAAACTCAACTGCTATAGGATCGCATGCCAATGATTGTGTATTTGGTTAGGTTAGCCATCAATCTAAGGGTAAAAAGAAGTTTTCCAAAAACACTCATATTTTGGCTATACAAGATTCACCCAGTGAAAAAATTTCTCCAGAAGTTACTTATAAAATTAATGGAATGGATTCATATACTAGAAAGAATCAATCGTTTAGAGGTAAAAATAAAGGGAAAGGTAAAGCAAAACAAAATGCTTCTCAGAAAGAGAAATCAAACAAAAATGAACCCTCTGACGAATAGAAGAAACCTCATTATCCTTGCCTAATTTGTGATGAAGATCATTACACCAAGCAATGCCCACATCGAGATGAGGTTACTAAATTCATTAAAGGTTCTCCAACTCCTATTGTTTTGAAGGATACTTTTTGTTCTCAAGACATTAAGATGGTTTCACATAATCCATCTTCTTCTTCCACATCAACAGATATCATAATGATGTCCTCAGAAGTTATGGTAGCCACAAGGTATAAATATTACGAATATAAGGGTCCTGTAGTAGATGTAAATGATGCTAGCTCACCTAGTCAGTCTTCCACATAAATTCCTCCTCCTTATGAACCATTAAAAACTAAAAAACAAAATTCTGACATGGTGATTTGACCACCTCCTAAAGGTGTTCTTCGAAATTCGGTTGTTAACCCTCATGCTATAGCTACTCATAACTACAACATTTTTGAATATATGGTGATGTCTCCTTTAGTAATGTTGGCTCTTGAGGTGTTGCAAACATGTACAAAACAAAGGAAATTACATGTTTTCAGAAATTGGAGAATTGATCCCTGACATTCTAATCTTATTGTCTTTGGTCTTGAGATTCATGTACCTAGACTCCACATCAACTGACATTACAAATACCAAGTTTTGTCAAAACTAAATGTTTTTTTTCTATGGTAATTGACGAAGGGGATTTTATGTTTATCATTTCTATTTCTTGTTGGAAAGGCTTGGGGTTATCCAATCATCAGTTAATTTCCTACAACTATGAGAGCCTTTGATGAAAGAGGTTTTCGTGCTTATGAGATTTTAAATGGTACACCCATAGAGTTAGAAGGTAAGACAATTGTAATTGAGGTTTAATTCGTCAATTAAAAAATCGATTACAACCCTTTATTGGGTCAAAGTTGGACCTATGATATATTAGCAGTGGTCTTGTTATTTTTTTGCATGATAATTTTTCCTACTCAAGGGAAATCGTGAAAGTAGACCAAATGTGTTACTATACTTCAGAGCCTAATTCTATAGGTAGTGTAACTTTTTTTGAAAAAATTATTACTCCATATGAAGCAATTAGTGTCATTTTCCTCAAATATTCATAACTCATGGGATCTTTTGCACTCCCTCCACCAAATTTTCCTCATAACATTTCCTAGGCTAATATCATCTCATCAAGCATGATGAATTATTTTGATCTTTGGATTGTTCCTTTAGAATACAAATTAAAATTTATGGCAACAAAATTCCTTTAATCTCATTTGAATGGGCTTACCAGGCAGTTCAAACTTTTTCCAACACACCACGCACTGAAATTGATCAAGTGAATGTGATCACTGATGATTGTTCTCAATTATCTCAGTTAGCACCAATATAATTTCATGATCCCTTCGATAATGAGTTTCCACCTCATGAAAATATCATGGAAATAATGAATTTGGAAAAAATTTAATGGGAATATTATCATCAAGGATCATCTTTTATACCTAGCTTTAATAAAATCAAGAATGTTTTTCAATTATATTTTCTCTTGATATTGTAGATAATCCTGAATGTCATATGCCAGTTATTCATTATGATTTTGAAAAGAATTTAGGAAACATATCTACAATTTTACTAATCAACATATTAGTAAAATATGGAATTATTGAAAACATTCACATATATTCTTCATGCTCACTTGAAGAGATTCAAACGTACAAATCCCTATTTCAAGAATTCAGAGACATTGTTTCCTAGTCCTATGAGAAAATGCCAAGAATTGATCCTAACGTTGTCATTCACGAAATAAATACTTACTTAGATGACAAACACGTCAGACAAATATTGCTTCCAATGCATCCACAAAAGGCTACTGCTATAAAAGCTGAGGTTGAAAAAATACTCAAAGAAATTTTTATCTATCTTATTCCCTTGACTAGTTGGGTTTCCAATATTGTTTCAGTTAATAAAAAACCAGGGACCATCATATTATGAGTAGATTATATGGATGTTAACAATTTTTTTCCTAAGGACAACTACCCTACCCCTTATGTCGATCAAATCATTGGTGATTGTGTGAGAAACAAGATATTTTCTTTTATGGATGGATTTTTTGAGTAAAGTTAAATTAATGCACTCCCTATTGATCAACATAAAACCACATTCATTTATCAATGGGGAAACTTTTGTTATAGGAAATTCCCATTTGGATTAAATAATGCTGGCGCAATATTTCAATGGAGAATGTATTATGATTTATCAATTCACTCACTGAGATGGGAAGATAATCCAATGAATTTTAGAGCTATTTAAATCAAATGTATATGAATCCTCACAAATGTGTTTTTTTTGTATCATTTGATCGATTGTTGGTATTTCTATTTTCAAAGGAAGGAATTCATGTTGATCTGATCAAGTTAGAGGCTATTGTGAATTTTCCTCCTCCTTCCAACCTCTGGGAACTCCAAAGTTTGTAAGGGAAATAATTTTTTTACCCCAATTCATACCAAACTACGCTGAGCTAACTAAAATATTTACTCAACTATTGAAAAAGGGAATCTCATTTATCTAGGACAAGCTTGCTCAAAAATATTTTAATGCACTCAAACATGCATCAACCCATACACCATTTTTTCATATGCCTGATTATCATCAAGACTAATTTTTATAGTTAGTTTCCTTCGATGCCACCATTAGCATGGTTCTAGTTCAGGAAGAAGAATCCAACGATGAACATGTGATATAAAATTTGATTAGAAATATCCCGAGAAATAAGATCAAATACATACATGTGGATAAATTAGCCTTGGAAGCCATTCCAGTTGTCCAACAATTTCATCACTACATCCTCTTACACAAAACAACAATGATTTTTGTTTGCAACCCTATGATGTAGATTCTTACCAGAAAGCTGCTAGGGGTCAAATATTCTAAATGGATAGTTATTGTGCAAGAATTTGATAAAGAATTTTACAAATCTAACTCTAACAAATCATTGGTGTTTGTTGGTAAGAAACTTGAATGTGAAGTCCCATTTGTGAAAATGACAATTGAGTTCTTTCTAGCCACTTCTGCTAAGGAAGAACGTTTTTTATACTTAGCATGACTAGATGATACTTGTCTTGATGTTGCACTAGCTTCTGACTCTCATAAGAAATTAATTAAGTCACATTTTGATCTAAATTTGAATCCTAATTCATACTTATAATGTGACATTGTCTTGGTCTATGATCAACAACATGATAAACTAGGCGATGGTAAATTTGATCCCATACGATAAGGTCCTTACATTGGAAAATGTGTGCTAGCTAAAAGGGCTTATGAGATAGTTGATTATGATAACATTCCTTTGCAAAAGCCAAGAAATGGTTTTTACCTAAATAAATATTATGTGTGATTCACCTAGTGGATATTGTGTACATTACTTGTATTGTATTTTTTATGAGTTTGTGGAAGTTTAAAATCTTTTTACTATTTTTATGCTACTCATTTTTCTGTTACACATGATATGCAGATGTTTACGCTCCCTCAAAATTACATTGGATTTTCTGATGGTGCTAGTTGTAGTACTTATAATATGTCTTCTGCAACCTAGGCTATTTACTAACCCACTGATGAGTTAGTTTCTATTCATGGGATATGCCCTAGTCGAACAATGAATAACATCGCAGAGTATAGTGCAATTATTGAACTATTATCAGATTCCATTTCATTTTACATTTGTGGATTGATAATTAGGTTAGATTCTCAACCCATAATATTCCATTTAAACTATGCTTATGCAGTAAGAAATCCAACAATGTTAAGAATTTTTTTGTGGGTTTGTCTCTTGGAGAGACACTTTGATTACATTGAATATCAATACATTCCAAGACATTTAAATACATTCACTGATGCATTGGCTAATCATGTGTTAAATATACATTTACAAAATTTGTAAAGAAATGAAATATTCATTTGCATATTGAATAAGAAAAACTAAGCTAATAGTAGTAGTTTCCATTAGTTAAAATGTCTAGAAAAAGTGTGGCTTTACAAAAATGTCATCCAAAGACATGAGGCTCTATGGCCTTTATTATCTGAACATGCCAATAAAAAAAAAGAAATGTAGCCTTAGGACTAGCATCTAAGCATGGTGATGATCATGGTAGAAGACAGTGGCGGAAGCTACTCATCATAGTAGTTGAAAGATCAGTATAGGAACACCCACGACATGGTTACGTCACCAGAGAGCCAAATAATCAACCTGAGTTTCTAGGATGTCTAGATTCAACCTCTCCAAGTTGCTCTCTAGCTCAACCAAAGCCTCTGTTGCATTGGGGTTGGGTACCATAACAGCTTCTAGATGATATCCCCATCTATAAAAGAATCATAATCCTTCTAGTCTAACCAGGCCCACATATTCATGATCATTTTAGATATTTAGCTTCAAATGTCAGAAAACTAAAAAAAATGAAAAGAAAAAAACAACCAAAATGTGAAATTTTTACCTATGTCACCCCACTACATCCCTGCTGGGAGTGGGATAAATGGGACACCTATATAATCCATTCATGAATATGTAAAGTCTTTTATCATTATGATATGACGGTATATCCATCCAAAAAACTCAAGAGTGTATTTCACAACCGAGCCATCACCTCCATGGCGTGACATCAACGAAACCCAAAAAAACATATGAGGATCTTGAGGTCCTCCAACATCTACTAGAACCTGATGTGAGTAAAGAATTGGAATCCTCTCTAGAGAAAACGCAATCAAAATGGCACCATACCCAAAGTTTTTGAGTTTCCAAGTTTTTCCTCTATTTAGTTTCCTTTTCATATTGGCAACTACCCCTTCACACCAATTGAATATGGTAGTTTTCAAACACTCCACCGAAATATGCATATGAGCCTTAGTCAGCAAGTGAAGTGATACACTCCCACAAAATCATGAAATTATGAAGGAAATGGTTCTCAGGGGAGGCCTCTCAATCATTTTTATATCAATTCACCCATCTTTGAGTTCAGCCCCTCCAAAACAATGTTGCCTCACATATGCTACAATTTTTTCTCCACCTGGCGTGTGCCCATGGAATGAGATGTAAATCCATATATCGGATAAACCAGTCAAGAAATAGTTTTCATCTACATCTACAATAAGTCATCGGTCTCCGATCACAAAGCACATATCCTCAACCTCCCATGATCTTACCATCCATGTTAGTAGGTCTAACTAAACCTTCATGCCCAGGATTATCCAAAATTTGTATAAACCATAGTGCCGCAAGCCCTATAATGTTTCTAGATCATTAAGAGCTTTCACTTCTTGATCCTCATGTTCTCTTCCCCTCCACTCCATCTTGACAATTCAAAAGCCATAAAAATAGTAGTAGATGAGGATTAGGAAGAAAGGTGGGTGCTAGTTGCAAACAATTTGGGTATTTTCTCTTATTTTTTAAAAACCCTCGGCATTGTGTGTGGACTCCTTTGATGGATACAATGTATTTTTATAGTTTCTTAGAATAAAAACTGCAGAAAACACTTTTTTTTTTGTGTCAAAAAGGGTGGGGGTGTGCGATGTCGATGAAGGGTAACATCGCACCACCGAGGCCGTATTTTAAATTAAAAAAAAAAACTCCAAAAATGACAAACACATAGTAAAATGAAAAATAAATAAAATGAAAATGAAGATAATAGAAAATTCTCTTACCTGGAAAAGATAGTTTTTGATTTGGTCAACCGGTTTGATAAAAATACACCTTTGAAGTTTTTGGTAAAAAAAAACCCTCTAAATTACTCTCAAATGAAAAAAAATTCAAATGGTGAAAATGTTTTCACCTTTTGGACTTTTATAGGCATTTTAGGTTAGTAAAAATATTATTTTATACCTTTGACTTTTGAAAATTTAGATTTTTTATGTTTATACTATGTTTTTTGAGCAATCACAATAATGTTTTGATTTTAATGTGCAAAAGGAAAGTTAAATTATAAAAATGGATCATTTTGGCGATGAACAAACTTTGATCACTTTTACGGGCTCTTTAAAATTATGAAAAAGTGAAACCCTAGCTTTCTCCTTTAAGCCCTTTTAATAATCTCAAAACATGAAAATATTATTGAGTACTTGACTACTCGAACTCGAAAAATTAAATGAACAATTGTCTATTCAATATAAGTTTACCCCTTTTTCGGACTGAACTAGACTATTTACAAAAAATGTATACGTTGAATAATCATGGTCAATAGAGTTCTCACTCGAATTATTTTACATTTTTTCAAGCTTGAGAGACTAAATTTACGAAAAAAGGCATTATGGAGTTTACTTATGTTTTTCTTATGACTCCCTAAAACCTTAAAAACACCAAGATTTACTTTCTCTGTGCTCTTTAAAATTTCCGTTGAAAGAGCTGAATGAGTTTTATTTTCATGTCGTTTCAAACTCGTTAAACATGAAGACAAAATTGAGTTACCCCTTTAGTGGACTGGTAAAACATAAATAGTGCAATAATTGTCCTTCATGACAAGACCAAACCACTCCTTCCTAGGGTTCATTAATACCCTGAAGGAATCACTCAAAGAATGAACTTAGAGGACAAGAAAATGTTATCCTCATCAAGCTTGAACAAAAATAAATAGGTACTTGCTAGTAATGGTGGAGCAGTATTGGTAAGAAACGTTCATTTATTGTATTTCATTCAAGGTAGTATGTCTCTCTTGAACATGACACTCTGTCACATTTGTGTCTTGGTTTGGAATTTCATTTGTCTCATAGCTAATCGATCCTCCTTGAAAATATTCAAATGGTTTTGGTTATTATGACTGAGTCAAATGCTACCAAGTTAAAGTGTTTTTTCATCGATATGTTCAAGAGAAGTCCAACCTCAGTGAAAATTACCTTGCAATTTTTTGTTTTCAATCATGGTAGTCATCAGTTAGTCCTAGTAATTTTCTCTTGAAAAAATGACATGCGTTGTGTGTCCTAAGAACTTCTACTACAGATCGCTTCCTATCGACTTGAACTCATTATATAAGAAGTTGATCTAGAAAGTAACTTTAGTACCTTGAGGTCTCCATGCCTTAATGGTAAGTTTCTCACCTTTGATGACATGTTCCCATCATTGGCCTTCAATCAAATAATTCTATGAGCATTGGACTTTAGGAAATATTTTCACACTCCATAGATTATATTAGAAGTGTCATGAAGACCATTATGATTAATGGTGGTTTCTCTCACACTTGTTCACGGTTCACATCATTGATTGTTAATCAAGTGGTTTCTACCATGTTTGACTTTGAGACATTCACTCGCATGGTTAGATTCATATTGTGGTTTGATAGAGACTGAGATCAAGACCCTAGATATAGTTTCACCCATCCAAGCCATAAGGAGTTATGTATTCATGATTAAACATATAGATTCACATTTCATGACTGCGTCCATATTGTGTCTACTATTGACATGATATTTAATTATTTCCCTACTAGTTCATTGAGTTGTGTTTACTATGAGCATGGGGATGCCTACCTCAGTGTTGATTATATATTTCATTGTAGTAATTGATTGATTGTTGCGAGTCTCCAACCATGGTCTCTGATCCAATATTTGGCATGAAAAAACACTTCATTCCTCCAATAACCTTTGTGAATTTGCATTTTATGGAGAAATATATTACACATCATATTTTCGCCATGGAAAATGAACATCAAACACAATATTTCTCTATACATAAATTTGTTCCAAAGAATTCCCTTGCAAGTTAAGAACTTAAAAATATTGAAGAAAATGAGAATTATGGGTAACAAGATCCAAAAACCTACTTTTTGTCACCTGCGCACTTTCCTAGCCAGTTTCTGAGCATACGCAACTCTTACCATTAAAGCCTGCATATAATTGTGCCATATCTTCCACTGCGCACATGACTCAACAAAATGTAAAAACAAAAAGTGAAATCTAGAAGCTTTATTGGGAAAATATTTCCCAATTAAAGGCTTTTAGGTGATGCTTATTTAAGTCTAATGCATCTGATGATGGAGCTAATTCCCATTCTTCAAGGAATCCTAATCCCACCTTTAGTGGAACTCATTCTTTGTATAAGGATCTGAAGCCTCCTCCTCTTAGTCTATAAATAAAACATAGGCTAGAGGGTTTGGAGAGATTCTTCAAGCTGGACTTGTGTTGCTCAAATAAGGTTGGAATGCTTGTCGTCCAATGAGGGGATTGTATATCATTGGGAGGATACACACTTCATCAAGGCCAAGGTTGTGTAATTTTGAGATTAATAAAAATGAGTTTTTATACCCAATGCATTGTCTAATGGAATTAAAATATGGTTTATTTTTCTTCCATTTGTCCATTGAAATTATCTTAGGTACTAGTATCCTTGATCGCTATTATGATTTATTAAATCCTTTATTCTAAAAATGACATTGATATTTCGATGTTTCTATGTTTACAGGTCTAGTTTCTAAGCATTGAGGAGATGCATTGAATCATAGTAGGTATTTTCATTAGGCATGATGTGAAAGTTATGGATTCCATCTCTTACAATTCTAGTTTACGATTTAGTATAGATAAACTCACGGAAATATTTTCTTGCTTGTATGTTTGTTACTATTTTTTTTTTGAAATCTAGGGGATTCCTTACGTTTGTATTAGAAATTAGTCCGATATAACACACGCAATAAGAAATCACACACATCAAAATGGTATTTCTCTGAGGGAAAGAAATATGCTAAAAAACAAAATGCATTCTTACATTAATCTGATGAATAAATGTGTATTGAAATTTCTTTTCTCATCTGAGCACAACCTGCAATTTCATAACCTATATTTTTTCTCACTGAGAAGCTCTGACCCAGAGTTAGTCCAATTTTTCCTCTGCTTGAGCTCCTATTTCCTTGTGTTGTTCCTTGATAAATTACGACCCTATTATTTTGGAATTTCTCCAAAATGGATTGTGCAATTCCTTGCATTACTATATGAAACACCTATATATGCAATATGATATGCAACCAACTCAAAAAATTGAAGAAAAGATAGATCAACAACCTAAAACTTATCCTCTTTAAGGGTGTAATCTCTTTTACATTACATAAATGAAAAATTATTGGATGCTTTAAATGGTCAGACCTCCTTGGTATATATATGGGTCCAAGGGGTCACAATATAATCAAATCCTACATATCAATAATAATGCAAGGGCACAACAATAACAATAGTGGGGAATATACTAGTATTAGAGGGACCTAACATGCTCCTTGCCTTCAAATAAGTGTTTTCCTCAACTCTTAAGTAGTTCCAGATTCTTCTATATAAAATTTTGATCCACCCACGTGGAATGTTCAATGGGTAAGTTCTTCCATTTAATGAGATAATATGAAATTAATCAATTCCATAACTGTTGGTTTCTTGTTTTCATAACATCTTCAATATCAAACATGACTTTAAACTATTTTTGAAGTTGTTGTAACACTATTTGAATTGGGATCTTTTCACCGATAACCTTCTTTAAGCATAAAACATGAAAAACTCGGTGTACTGAAGAAGATGCAGGAAACTCAAATTTGTATGACATAGTACCAATATTTTGCAAGACCTTGTAAGGACCATAGTACTTGGGCGATAGTTTATTATACTTCTTACATTTCTTAAGGGAATTTTGTTTTTATGGTTGTAGCTATAAAAATACTCAGTCTCCTACATCAAAACTTCTTTCACTGAGATGTTTATCTACATGTTGTTTCATTTGATTCTACGCCAGAGTGAGGTTATCCTTTAAGAGTTGTAGAATTTTTTGTTGATGCTCGATATGATCTTCCACTACTTGAAACTTATAATTTTCTCTTAAATATGATGTGATGGATGGTGGATGATATCAATAAAGTGCCATAAATGGGTTAATTTTTTCTATAGTATGGAAGGAAGTGTTATACCACCATTTAGCTAGAGGTAACCACTTGACCCATTTTGTTTGTTCATCAGATACAAAGCAACGAAGATATCCTTCACTATATTAGTTTTCTCATCATATTAAGGATGATAATATAAGCTATGATTTGATTGAGTACCAAGACAAGAAAATAATGTTGTCCAAAAAATTCCTGTGAAAATGGGATCTCTGTCACTTACACTAATATTTGGTTTTTCATGTAGCTTTTGAATTGTTTCCATAAATGGAGTAGAAAATGTACTAGCTTTAAAAGGATGCAATAATACAAAAAAGTGTGCATACTTGGCAAGCCTATCAACTACCACCATTGTGACACTCTTTTATTCACACTTGGTTAAACCTGTGATAAAATCCATTGACACCCCTTCAATCACTGACTTGGAATGGCTAAAGGTTGTAACAAACCTCCATTATTAATTTTATCAACTTCATTTTTTTGGAATACCAAATATTATGACATAAATTTCTAAATATCATATTTAAGTCCATCCCAAAAGAAATCCTTCTTGACCCTATGGTAAGTTTATAAAAATCTCAAGTTTCCTCCTAAAGGGGAGGTGTGCAATTCTAACAGAATATTTTTCTTGATTTGGGAGTTCTTACAAAGATATAAGTGATATTTATAGCATAATGAATTATTTTTCTAGCTAAATGTATCATATGTACTCGAATATGGCTGCAAATTCTGAATGAGTTTTCAAACCTCTTCGTCATTCTTCCACTCATCCCTTGCTTCGATTATCCAATGATGTTGGATAATAGAAATGACACAAAGTAATGCTACCACATCCTCATCCTTTCTTGAGAGTGCATCTGCAACAATATTTTTCTTCCATTTTTTTATATAATTTAAAATTCATAACCCAACATATTTTTGAGGCATTTTTTCTTCTCTTTTGAAGATAATCCTTGTTTCAAAAAGTATTTAATATTACCATAATATGTTTTTACCTTGAAGTGTCTTCCCATTAGATAATATCTCCATTACTTTAGTGCATGTAGTATTTCCAACATTTCCTTCTCATAAATAGAACTGTGTAAATACTTTTCTTTGACTGGAAAACTTTAAAAAACAATAGGTCTTCCTTGTTGTGTTAAAAAACATCAATTCCATTTCTTGAGGCATCGGATTCCACAATAGAACATTTTGTGAAGTATAGTGTAACTAAGACTGGTGCTTGGCACATTAAAAGACCTCAGTTGCTTCTGGAGTCCAAGAAAATGCATATTTCTTCAGTAATGTTGTTATAGGTGTTGATATTCTCCCATAATTCTTATCAAAATTGTGGTAATACCCCGTTAACCTGATAAATAGTCGAAGATGATTTATGGTCGTGTGGATTTTCCATTCCTTAATGGATTTAATTTTGTTAGGATCTACCTCAACACGCTAATGGGATATAATATGACCGAAATATTCCACCTCATGTACTTCAAAGAAAATTTTGGAGGTTTTTTCATATAATTTTTTCTCCTCCAATAGTTTGAGTCCCCTGTTAAAAAATTTCTAATGAAGGGTTTGAAAATGTAATTCATCAAATCTTGAAATGTGGAAGGTGCGCTAGTAAGGCCAAAAGGCATGACCAAAAATTCATATTTACCCTCATGAGTTATGAATGTTGTTTTAGGAATGTCTTCAGTATTCATTCTAATTTTATGATATCCTAGATGAAGATCCATCTTGATGAAGTAATTTTCTCCATGTAATTCATCCAAAAATTAATCAACGAAAAGAATGAGAAATTTATATTTAATACTAATCTTGTTAAGCTCATTATAATATGGACACATATGTCATGATCCATCCTCCTTGTGCACCCATACTACTAGAGGAGAGAAATAACTTCGACTAGGTTGAATTATACCAGCCTCTAGCATTTCTACAACCATACATTCAATTTGACTCTTTTGGGATATGGATATCAATAAGGTTTGATGTTGGGAGGAAAATTTCCTAGAATCAAATGAATAGCATGATCATGATCACAAATAGGTGGGAGGCATTTGGGAGTCTCAAATGCCTTGGAATGATTATCCAAGGCTTTTTGTAGATATGGAGAAATAGATGATTTTCAAAGTTTGAGCCTCTAGTGAGAATAATTGTGCAATGACGACATGCTTTTTTTCTTCAAAATAATTTTCATGTCATTAAAGCTAATTATGTTTCCTAGTTTCCCTATGATACCGCTTAATTCAACTTCCTTTCATTTCAAAAAACATTCTTGAAACATTCTTGAAAATTAAAAGTTATCATCAACAAACGTTGTAACCATTGGACTCCTAGTACAACATCAACACCACCCAATGGAATGGAAATCATTTGACTATTTAATACAGATTCCCCCATGGTTAGCTTGATATTATGCTACTTTCGCAAGAAATTTATATTTTCTCCATTTGCAATCATTACTTGACATGCCCGTGCTCGATATAGGATGCAATTCAATTCATTGGCTATTTTACAATGAGTAAAATTACACTTAATACATGATTCAATCAGAACTATTACCTTTTTCTTGATATATCCTTCTATCTTGAGAGTTTGTAGAGTGGTAATTCCTGACAATGAATTAAAAGATATGGTTAGATTCATTTCTTATTTCTCCGGGGTTTGTTCCTAGTGTATATCCTCCTTTTTCGATGTTTCTTGTTTTGTTTCTTCCTCCTCTTCACAATATATGTAAAATACTTTCTTATAAGTAATTATGACATTTAGTGTATTTTGTATCACAATTATATAAAAGCCCTTTTTCTCCTTTTTCCTCCAATTTTTGTGATGTTAATATTGTAGGTTGTGGAAAGCTAGGAGTAGTAACACTTCCATCTTTATAGATGTGAGTGATAGACTTCCCTTTTTCCATAATTTTTCTTTCAATGTTTCCACCCTGAATTTCTTCTCCAATGAATCAAGTTCCCAAAGGAGAAAGTCACGTTGGATGTTATATTTGAAAATCCCTATGAAGACATCAATCCTATGCTGCTATGGAATATCAGTTAACCTGATATTCAATTTTTGGATGGATTCAATGTGCTCTGCCATTGAACCCTTCTATTTGAGATTTATAAATTGGATAAATAAGGTGTTTCTCTTTGTATCTTCATAACGTGTTATCATTTCCTCCATAAAAATTGACTAGGTGACAAGTGTCTTATGAGAACAAATCCATATATAACATAAAAACTAATTGGGTTCTAAATATAATGATGCAATACATACCTTTTGTGAGGGTTGCACATCATGTAGATAAAAATATTACTCCATCTATAGTATCCATGTTACTGGGTCCTTGCCATCAAGCTTCCTCATATCTATCTTTGGAATATGGTGGCTCTTAAATCCCACATTAGAGTCTTTAAATCTTTTGGAAATGGCACCAAGAAAGATTTTAGTTTAATTTTCACTTGAATTAAATTAGAAGAAATTTGTAATTCCACATCACATGACAACTTGTACAAGTTAACTAAGTTTGTTTGACTTAGTTGGTTTAGATAATTCAATTTGCGAGTCTAAATTGAGTCATGTAGAGTGGTTCCTACATTATAAGAACCCTGGTTGAGTTTATTTTGAGCTTTCATTAATTAATTCAGTTTAACTAAGTTAAAGTCAGTTAAACTAGTTCCAACTATTAATTGGAGGAACTAGCAGGAGGTCTTATAGTGGAGAGTAACGTCACTGCTCAACCAAGTAACTGATAATTCAACCATAAATAACACATGTATGTGGGATATATGAGTTACCCAGTTGAGATTGAAGTTCAAGGGAAGTGTACTACCATTTTTATAATCATCCAAATTGTTTAGGTGGTGCTTGTTGTCAAAGGAAGAACTATGATGGATTACATAGTTAAGGATGAGGCATTTCCCTAAATAATAGGGACTAATTCTGAATTAAACAACACAAGAAATTAGGGACTTAGGAAAGAAGAAAATTGGTTAAGTATTGGCTAGGGCTTGTCTAGTAAGAAGTGAGATAGATAGCAGACAATGTAAAGGTTGCTCAAGCTTGAGAAATGCATTGAAATCTTCTCATGTTTTCTAAGTAATGAAATATAAATATAGAAGGGATTTTTAGCTGTGGCTTTCCCAAGGAAGTAATTGTATAATGTGTTGATCGAATTCTTTCTCTTGTATTCTTCGTGATTTCATGATCATTTAATTATTTCTACAGTTAGTAGAGTGGATTCAAGTCTATTGTTTTAGTAAATTACAATTAGCAGTTTGAATCTACAAGGAATTTAGACATGGTTTCAGAGCTAAAATCGAAACAGAAGAGAAGAACATAAGTTTTTCTTTAGAGGAGGAACGAGTTTTGAAGATCTATTATTTAGAGCTAGTAGTAGGATCAGGATGACATTATGGTCTGAGACATGAGTATTCCCTTGAGGGTAGCTCTAATTACATTTCTTGGAAGGAATGCATGGAAGAAATAATGGAAGATAATGGATTGAAGGAATACATTGATAGCAATTTTCTGAAACCAGCAATTGCTCATGCACAAAATTTGGAAAGTGGAAAAATAATGTATACAAGGAAAGAATGATCTTACTCGAAGGAGATAGAGATAATATTTTCTCAAAATTCCATGGGAAGGAGACTCCATATGCAATGTGGAAAGCCTTGACATACTTGTTTCAGAACAATAGTGACTACAAGAAGCTGGAACTGAAGAACAAGCTTCGGAAAATATAGATGGAAAGGGAGAAAAAATACCACAGTACTTCAGCAAGTTCACCCAATGTCAGAATGAGCTTGGAAGTGCTGGTGGTATAGTTTTGTTGGAATCATGATTGTCATTAGACCAAAACCCACAGGCATTAGTCTCCACTACAATCGCCAGGATCCTTGAGAGGTGGTTAGTCCATGTCGTGAAACACACAGGGAGCATTGAATCCAATGTCCAACAATCTCCCCCCCAACACAACGGGGGTGAGTTTTGAACTTGAGACCTATTGCTCTGATAACACTTGTTGGGATCATGATTTTCATTAGACCAAAAACCGTAGGCGTTAGTCTCTTCTACGATCGCCAGGATCCATGAGAAGCGGTTAGTCCATGTCGCAAAACACATGGGGAACATTGAAACCAATTTCCAAGAAGTTTCTGACAATGATATGGTCATCCTAACACTTTTAGGAATTCCCAAGAGTTGGCACAACTACCAAGATTATATAAATGGGAGGGAGAAGCTACCAGAGTGGGAGAATTTGTGTTCTAACTTCGGGCAAGAAGAGATAAGGCAGAATGCCAGAGATGGAACCTCATCCAAGCATGATGATGAAGAGAAATGATCCTTCAATGGAAAGACAAAGAAAGGGAAAGGGAATAAATCCCAATTCAAAGGAGATTCCAGCTCGATGGGCAAGAAAAAGGACTTGTCAAAGATTTAAGCTTTTCACTATCATGAGTTGTGACACTATGACATTTAGTGTCCACACAAGAAGGCCGAGAAGAACAAGTCAAGAGGAGTGACATATGAAGCTCTTCCTTCACAATTGAAGCTGGATTTCACCCTCATTACATGCATGCTGACATCAGTGATGGGTAGTTTGTTATATCTGGATAGTAGAGCCTCATTCCGTATGACTAGCAACAAAGAATTTTTCAGAAACTTAGAGGAGAAGGACCTATAGATGCACATCAATATGGGAGGCGATGGAAGGTATAGCACAACTAACATTGATATTTTTACTTTTCAGAGGGATTCTAGTTAAACTCTAACAACAAATGATGTCATATATGTTTCGGGTCTGAAGAAGAATCTAGTTTCAATTGCTATGTTGGAAGAGAGTGGCTACGATGTGATATTTAGCAAAGGAAAGATTTTCCTTTATGACATAGCCACAAGACAAGTGAAGAAAATCGGCCTTTCGTGAAGAAAATCTAGAGTTTAGATGTAGAATACTGTGTTTCTTTGAGCACAAAATAATAGGAGGTTCAAAGTCGAGACATCAGTGAATTATGGCATAGGATACTTGGACATTTGAACCATGGAGCTTTCAAGATCATGCAACATATTTATACAAGACTTCCCAAGGGTGCACCAGGGAAGTGAGATACAATAAAAGGGTGTACATTGGGGATGTACACCAAAGAAAACTTTCATGATAAGGATAGTAGAGTGCAATCGATCATTGAAAGAGTTCACCCAGACATGTGTGGATCATTCTTGACAACCTCCATGACCAAGCAGATGGATTATGTTATATTTGCAGATGATTTCTCATGTAAGTGTTGGATATTCTTCATGTAGAAGAAAGACCAAACATTCTCAAAGTTTTGTGAATTTAAAGCACTTGTTAAGAAAGACATAGGCATAAAAGTGAATTCTCTCAAGAGTGATTACAATGGAGAATATGTGTCTAATGAACTCAAGAACTTTTGTGCATCAAAAGGAATTCAATGTGTGTCAATAACATTGCATAACCCACAACAAAATGGGATTTATTAAAGGAATAATTGAAGTATTGTGGGAGCTACATGGGCGATGTTGCATGATCAAGGCCTATCATTGCTCTTGTTGGCTGAAGCATGCAAAAAAATGGTATATGTGCAAAAGAGGAGTCCTCATCGGATTCTCGAGATGATTATAGTGGAAGAAGTTTTTTCAGGTAAGAGACTAGATGTGGCACACTTCAGGATATTTGGTTCATTTGTTTATTGTCATGTTTCTAAGGATGCAAGGTAAACACTAGAACCGAAAACAAAATTGGGCATATTTGTGGGGTACAGTGATACACCTCACAACTATCAGGTGTACCTTCCACCTTACAGGATGACAATTGTTCGTATATATGTGAATTTCAACGAAGATAAGGCCATGTTGTGTTCCCTTGAGAGGGAGCTTTAGTTGCATGTTGTTGAAGAGATTTTAGATCCAAAGGAAGAACCTGAGGATGTTGTTGCGCAGACACAAGAAAAGGAATAAAGAGTGGAAGCACCCACTCATGTATATACATCCAAATATGGAAGGAAGAACACCAAAGAAGCTGACATGATGATGCATGATTCTAGAGAGGATGTGGGAGCACCCACATCACAACACATGGAGAGGAGGTCACCAGATCGATACATTGGTTACATGTCTCTAATGAGAAAGAGTGTAGAGACTAATCCATCCTCATTTAAGGAAGCAGTGCAACAACTAGTATGGGTTGATATCATGGTAGAGGAATATGATTCCATCAGGAACAGTGCTTGGGAAGTTTCCCAAAGGCCATAGGACAAGTTAGTGGTAGGTTCTTTGTGGATATACAAGGTGAAGCAAGAATAATATGGGAGTGTGGAGAAACACAAGGAAATATTTGTGGCCTACTGTTGTTCTCTCGGGTCAGGGGAATTGATTACGAGGAGACTTTTGCTCCAGTAGCAAGGTACTCTTCAATCAGGTCTATTCTAAGCACTCTTAGCGCAGATGGGATGGAAGGTACATCAAATAGATGTGAAGACAACTCATATAGGTGGACATTGGTGGCCACCCACCTATTCCTTATAGACCTCCATTTGGTTTCATCAGTTTCATTATTTATAGCAACATTTACTATTTTTAGCAGTTTTTTGGGTCTTGAACATCCGGAGCAATTTTGACCCCCTAAACGATGTCTTTTTGAGGTCCATAAGAGAACCATAGCCATAGGAAAGGGCCCACCATGAAACCTATAGTACATAGACAAATATTTTTGACGATATATCATACACGCCAAATGGAGATAATATGACCAAGTTATGACCCCGCGAAGTTGGCTGCACAACTAACCCCAACACGACCCATAAATTCTTGGTGTTCCATCTCTTCGGGTTAGGGTTTTGGTTGTTTAGGGTTTTCCCATGTTGTTAAATAATAAAAAAGGCCCTTGAGCCTCATTGTAACATAGTTCAGAGGCATGTAGCTTCCACATATCTTCTCATAGAAAAGCTACCATTGCCCGAGCTAGTTTATTTTCCATTCTGTCTATAAGAATTTTTTAGTATTTGATATTAATGAAAAGAAGTGTTATTGCTGATGCATCTCTATGTTTATGTTTATTTATGTAGTTTATTGTGTTTATGCATAGTTTCAAATTAGTGGTATCAAATCGGTATGCTCTTTCTCGATTTTTCTTTGCATGTGCCAAACAAGGTTGGGATATAAGGAGTTAGGGCTCGATCTAGTTGAACCTTTGCAAGATCAACATCAAAAACCCTAAAAAATCCCATGGTGGAAAAAAAAAAGACGAGGAAGTAGAATATCCTATCAAAATATTGCTCGAAAAGGCCCTTGAGAAACAAAGGAAAATGGTGATGGAAAACTTTCCCTAGATCGTTCAATGGCTACCCATCGATGGAGCACCTTCATCCAATAGCCACTCTAGAAGCGCCACATAGGTTTAGGTACAAGAAAAATTTTAAATTCCCATATTTGAGGGCCAAATAGATGCATAAATCATATATAGATGGTGGAATCTATT
This sequence comes from Pinus albicaulis, assembly GCA_034641835.2. Lineage (NCBI taxonomy): Eukaryota > Viridiplantae > Streptophyta > Pinopsida > Pinales > Pinaceae > Pinus > Pinus albicaulis. Next base: position 258,351,889 of record CM076582.1, on the reverse strand, counting down.
AGAAGGATATTTCTAAGTCTATGACTTTGTCAATCGGGAGAAGATGACATTTGCAGTCAAATTTGCACCCCATGTCAAGGATTGGTGGGAAACCTATTTTAAGTAAAAGGACAAGTTGGAATCCTCCCTATTCTCAGTCACAACCACTTAGAATTATTTTTGAGATGCCATCAAGGAACAATATTATCCCGTGAAGAGATATGAGGACAAGTACATACAATGGACTACAATGTGGCAACAAAGGGATCAATATGTGCATGAGATGACGAATCTGTTCCATACACCCTAAAAAAATTAGGTATCAAAGATTCAGAGAAACATTTGGTGCTAAATTACCTCGACTGTATACACATATGAAGTCAGGAGGAAATGGAGTTACTTGACATCTCCTCGCTTAGTGCATGATACAGGTATGCTGGAAAGATTGAGAAAAAATTCAAACAGAAGAAGCGATACTTTGGATCTATAAATTAGAAGCAAGGGAAAGGTGCCCCCAAACAATAGAACAAAGGACAAAGCCAAGGCGGGGTGACACAGGAAAACTCGATAAAGCCACAAGTGAACAACAATACCACAAAGCCAAAGAGGGACACAAGAAAGTGGTGTGAGTTCCATAAGAGCTCCACTCATAACACAAGTGAGTATCGAACTAGGTAGTCACTAGTGGTCGAGCTAAAGGCTTCTCAATCAGATGCATGGTCTGACTCTAATTCAAAACCTAAGAAGGGGAATGAAAAATGGAATCAGTTTATCAATGCAGAGCCCAATGAACATTAGGGGAGTTTTGAGGTCTAAAATGGGCCTCCTAAGGAAATTATAAAAAAATTATGGAGATAATAAAATAGGATTAGACCACATCATCAAATTTTAGAGGGAAATAAGAAAAAAATAATTTTCAACTTGTATTTTTAACTTATATCCTCATTGGTTTACTCAAATTTCAAGTGGAAACACTCGTTGGATGTAGAATTTGATTCCTCATCCAAGGATTACCCATCTTGCATACTTTAGATGGACTCTGTTACATGAAAAATGAGAAAAAAAATGAAAATGCATGATTGAAATCACTTTTTTTCATGCATTCCTCATTTTTCATGTAGTAGGGTCCATCGAAAGTATGCAACATGGGTACTCCTTGGATGAGAAATTAAATTTTGCATCCAACGAGTAAATCCTCTTGAAATTTGAGTAAAACCTTAGGGAAATAAGTTGAAAATATGAGTTGAAAAAGTAGTTTTATTATTTTATTATTTTTTAATCTTTTTACTTTGTTACTCCAAAATGGTAAATCATCCCCCGTGGTTGACATCATAATATTGAAGCCTACTGATTCTTATAAAATTAATCTTGGTTTTACATTTTTTTAGGAGGCCCATATCATACCTCAAAATTATTGTAATGATTGTTTCTGCCACCAAGATTCAAAGGAGGGGGAGTGCGTCTTCGAGTCCCATATATGGGTGAAGGGTTCCGCGCTACAGCTCATTGTCAACAACAAGAGACAAAAGAGCCTCATTTCATTAGATGTTGTGAAGCGATTGGGCATGCTGCCCACAAAACACCCACAACTGTACACCATCAGGTGGCTTCACCAAGGACAAGATCTCCACGTTAGCCAGAAGTTTCAACTTCCCTACAACATCAAACCCTTCATAGATGAGGTATTATGTGATATTGATCCTCTTTATTTTTGTGATGTATTATTAGGCGAGCCATACTTGTGTAAGTGACATGTTGTGTATGAGTCTAGGCCTTTCACTCTTATTGTTACCTTGGGAAATAAGTTGTACAGGATACCGGTGGTAGCACTGCATTCCCCCATCTCTTTGATCACTACAAAATAATGCAGTAAGCTCATTTATAAAACTAGGAAAAAGAATTTCATGATGATCCACCCCAAGGGAAAGAATAGTATTTTTTCCACCACTACAAATAGGGCTCCTCCACACCATAACAACAGATGGAAGAGGTCGTGGAGGAGCACGGGGACATATTCACCTCACCTGCAGGGTTACCTCTACATTATAAGGTCAAGCACTCCAATGATCTAACCACAAGCGCACTGCTACCTTATGGACCAATCTATCGGCAGTCTGTTTTGGAGAATGATGAAGTCAAGAACTAGATTCAAGAGCTATTTCAGAAAGGTCACATCCGATCAATTTTGTTTCCCTATGGGAGCCCGATCTTATTGGTGTTGAATAAGGATGGGACTTGGAGACTCTATATTGACTACCAGACACTGAACAAGATCAATATCTAGAATAGGTATCTGATCCTACAGATTGATGACCTTATTGACCAACTCTAGGGGGCCAAATATTTCAACAAGATCGACTTGAAGTCCGAGTATCACTAGGTACCAATCAAAGCTTCCAATGTTTGGAAGACTTACTTCAAATCCAAGGAGGGAATTTTTAAAGGTAGGTCATGCCTTTCGGGTTGAAAAATGCTCTCGTAACATTCATGAGGTTGATGGATGACATCTTGCGACAATTCACCAACTCATTCATGGCAGTGTGTTTGGATGAAATCTCGATCTTCAGCCAGAGTTGGGAAGAGCACCTACACCACATTTGACATGTCCTCCAAACACTGTGGTGGCACAAGTTTGTGCCAATTTGGATAAATACACTTTTGGCATGACCCAGGTTCAAAATCTGGGATACATTATTGATGATCAGGGGGTGCATGTGGACCCAACCAAGATCCAAGCCATTCGGGATTGTCCAACCCCAACCAATCTAATGTAGCTCTGAATATTTCTGGGTCTTGCCAATTTCTACTATAGGTTTATGTTGGGGTTCTATCATATCACTTGGACTTTTAGTCAAGTCACCAAGGGAGGAGTGAAAGAAATTTTTTTTTTTCCAAATCTTTTCAGAAGGAATTTGCAGAGTTGAAGCATTTTCTCTACTTTGCGCCAATTCTCACATTAGCAGACTTGCATCAAACATTTTAGATCAACAGAGATTCCTATGACTATGTTACTGGTGAAGTATTTACTCAGAAGTGGCATCCCGTGGGATACCATAGTTAGACACTTTCAAACAGAGTTTGAAAGTATCCCACCTATGACAAAGAAATGTATTCCATTGTGAAAGCCCACTGACAATGGAAGTAATACATTTTGGGGAAGGAAACAATCATCCATGCAAAGCACCAATAATGTTGCAGATTTCCTCAGTCGACCGTTGATTATGGCGCTAACCAATATGCTTGACTCTTATGGAAACAAGGCTTCGGGTTGGCCACATCCCTACAAAGTGATCTAGAATTTGGAAACACATACTAGTTGCTCTTGGTTGGTAGGAAAGTTCCAAATTTTCACCTCCAAGATGTAGTTTTATGCCACATGGGATACCTCTGTGTTCCTTCAAGTGAGTGTGCCAAAATGATTTGGGAAGCACACTAAATACGAGTTTTTTTTTCGTTTTGGGGTCGAGAAAATAGTGGCAGTACTACAGAAGTATTTCTATTGCCCAAACCTTCAACATGATTTTGGGAAGTAAATCATATCCTCCACTTCCTACGCCATTTCCAAACTGATCATCGAGAAGTAAGGCCTATATAATCCACTTCCTACTGCTACTTAAGCTTGGGAATCCATCTCCATGGATTACATGTCGGGCCTTCCTTCTACCAAGCATGGCAACAACTGCATTTTTGTGGTCGTCGAAATATTCTATAAAAGCCCATTATGGTGGCCTGTAAGAAGAATATCATAGCATAAGCCACTACTAAACTCTTCTTTTAATGAGTGTGGGTACACTTTGGGATCCCATAGTTCACTATCTCATATCAGAATAGCAGGTTCCTCAGAAAATTTTGGTCAAGTCTCTGGTCGATGCTGGACACCAAGCTCAATAAGTCCACATATTTCCAACCGCAAACTGATGGAAAAATAAAGGTCGTCAATGACATGATCATACACATTATGTGCATGTAAAACTCAAAGCATACTCATACATTAGATGAAAGCCTCCCCTATGTCCAACAGAACTATAATCTGGCTCTCCATAACTCAATTGGCCAAAACCCCTTTTCGGTGGGCTTGGGATTCCAAACCCTATGTCCCATTTATGTGGCCATACCATTTTGCATCTACTCAGGAAGATTCAACTCATGTTCAGTGTGAAGCCGAAAAGAAAAAAAACTTCATTGATAACATTCATCACATCCTCCAATAGTTCCATGCATTATTGGATAGAGCCAATGCTAATTACAAGTAGTGACATGATCAACATCGTGTGTGGCACAAGTTCTAGGTGGGCGAAAAATTTTGGCTACATTTGCAGAAGAAGTCCGTCATTGGAACCCACCTCAATATTCACCTGCTCTGATATGGGCCATACACCACCACCAATATCGTAGGGGAAAATGCCTTTGAGCTCAGTATTCCACCTTTCCTTGATCTACACCTAGTGTTCAATGTGGACTACCTCTGGCCCTAATTTCCACTATTACTGGAGACATTCGACATTACAGAAAAAATCACAGTAATAAAGTTAAACCCAGACTGCATGGAACAAGCCACAACTGATTAGATCATGGAAACATAGATCAAAAACTCCTGCCATTAAAGGATCCAACTATATCGAGTTGTCAAAGAAGGCTAACTCCTTCACTAGGGAAAGTGGTTTACTAAGGACCAAATTCAACAGAAATTTCCTCACCTCATGGAGGCTCTGCATGCAATTGGTACCATTTCTTCCTTGGGGGGGAGAATGATCCAGGTGGATATTGGTGGCCACCCACCTATTCCACCTAGACTTCCAGTAAGTTTCATTAGTTTCCTTATTTATAACAACATTTACTATTTTAAATAGTTTTTCAGGCCTTAAACTTCCAGGGAAATTTTAACCCCCTAAATGACATTTTTTTGAGGTCCGCAACAGGCCCATATAGATAGGCAAGTGCATGTGGTGAAACCTACATTAATCAGATAGATATTTTTGATGATATATCATATGTGCCAAACAAAGATAATATGACCAAGTGACAAGGCTCATAAACTCTTGGCATTCCATCTCTCGGGGTTAGGCTTTTGGTTGTTTAGGGTTTTCCCATGTTGTTCAATAATAAAAATTCCCTTGAGCCTCATTGTAACATAGATCATAGTAATGTAGCTACCACATCTCTTCTAATAGATAAGCTACCATCACCCGACCTAGTTTATATTCCATTCTGTCTGTAATAATTTTTCAGTATTTGATATTAATCAAATGAAGTTTTATTCCTACTACATTTCCGTGTTTATGTTTATTTCTATATTTTATTGCATTTCTACATAAGTCTAGATCAACAACGTTCCTCAACGGAGTGATTGATGAAGAGGTGTACATAGAGAAGCCAAAAGGATTTGAGACCTTCAAGAAAGAGTCACATGTGTGCAGACTCAAACAAGCATTGTATGGATTGAAACACGCACCCTATTCTTATTACATCAGGATCGTTAGCTATTTTACCACGTTGGGATTCACCAAAAGTGAAGAAAATGAAAACCTTTACCATGTATTGTTGTTAAAGGTATATTATTTATTACAGTATTATATGTCGATGATTTATTTCTAATAGGTGATGATAAGCTGATAAAATATTGCAAAGATTATCTCGGAAGGGAATTCGATATGAGAGACATGTGGTTGATGCATTATTTCCTTGGTTTGGAATTTTGGCAAGGATATGGGGAAATTTTTGTCTCTCAGGGAAAGTGTGCCAACACGATATCGAAGAAGTTTCACATGAAGAGCAGCAAACCCATGGAGACTCCCCTACAAGGAAATTGGAGGAAAGAGGATGCTACTTAAGGGGAACTGGTAGAGGCTACCATTTATAGGTAGCTTATAGGTTCACTTATGTACTTGATGAACACACGACTAGACATGTGGTTTGTAGTTAACTAACTTAGTCAAGAAATGGTTTAGGAAACCAAACTCTATTAGAAGGAAACTAAATAGGTGTTGAGATAACTAACAAGCACCACGTAGTTTGGTATTTAGTACAAATATATATAGGGAGTAAAGCTTCAATGCTTTAGAGATGTATATTGGGTTTTGTGTCCATCCGATAGGAAGAGCACATCAGGGGGGAAGCTTTAGCATTGGGTCAGCAACAATTTATTGGTACAACAGGAAGCAGAGATCAGTTGTGCTCAATATTGCAGAAGCTAAGTACATGGATGCTAGTCAAGCAACTTGTGAGGCTCTCTGGATGAGGAATATCCTTGTTCGAATATCTGGTTAGCATATGGATCCTATAGTGATTTACTGTGACAATCATAATGGTATAAAACTCTCTGAGATTCCAATTTTTACTAATTGGTCCAAGTATATTGACATCTGGTACTGCCATCTACAATATTGTATGCACAGGAAGATGATGATGTTAGAGTACATTCCTATAGAGGAACAAGATGACAATATATTGACTAAAGACCTATCAAGAGGAAAATTCATGTTCCATAGACATAGTATTGGGGTATTTGATAATCCCTTTCTTGTTGAGAGGGAGCATTGAAAATTCCACCAAGAAAGATTCTAATTTAATTTACCCTCGAATTAAATTAGAAGAAAATTGTAATTCCACATCACATGAAAACTTGCACAAGTTAACTAAGTTATTTTGACTTAATTGGTTTAGTTAATTTCAGTTTAGGGCCTAAATTTAGTCATGTAGAGTGGATCCTACTTTATAGGATCCCTGGTTGAGTTATTTTAGTTGTAATTAATTAATTTAGTCTAACTAAGTTAAAGTCAGTTAAACTAGTTCCAACTGCTGGAGGAACTAGTAGGAGGTCTAGCGGTGGAGAGAAGCTTCAGTGCTAAATCAGTTAACTGATAATTAAAACATAAATAACTCATGCATGTGTGATATATGATTTACCCATTTTATATTGGATTTCAAGGGAAGTGTACTATCAGTTGTATAATCGTCCAAATTGTGCAGATGGCACATGTAGTCAGAGAAAGTCTTATAATTCATTGTGCAATTATGGATGAGGAATTTCCCTGAATAATAGGGGATAATTCCTAATTGAACAGTTCAAGGAATAGGGACTTGGGAAAGCATAAATTTGGTTAAGTATTAGCTAAGGCTTGTCTAGGAAGTAGTGAGATAGATAGAGATAGTCTAGAGGTTGTTGGGGATTGACAAAAACATTGTAATCTTATCATATTTTCTGACTAATGAAATATATAGATATAAGGGGTCTCTACCTATGGATTTCCCTAGTAAATATTTGTGTAATTTGTTTATTCAATCCTTTCTATTTTATTCTTCATGATTTCGTGATTGTTTGATTGTTTTCGCAGTTGGTAGAGTACATTGAATTCTATTATTTTAGTAAATTACAATTAGCAGTTTGAATTTACAAGGAATTTCTACAAAAGTCATATTTCATAATCCTTTTTTACTTTTCATGATTTTCATGGATAACCCTGTCACCACCAGGAAGCCTTTCTTGCAACAACTTTGTCAAACCCTTCCAACTTGACATTCACTGCATCCATGTCTACTTTGAAAACCTCCTTATTTCCTTCTATACCGTCCATGTCCCCTTTTAAGCTGCCCATGTCATCTTTTATATCATCTTTTAAAGCATTCATGCCCCCTTTTAGTTCATCTTTGATTTCTCTTTGTGAGAGCGAATTTTTTTTGCATGTGGTCCTGTAAATTTGATATATCAAGCTGCAATTATTCCTCTTCATGTGTCATCATAGAGATTTATGAGTGCTTAATGGGTATATAGTTTTTTTTTTTTGGAGGAATTTAGAGTCCAATACTGGTATATATGCTTCAATGTGCCCTTGCAATCACTTTAAACATATTTTTCAAGAAAAGTTATGCAATCTAAAAATATATATATACACATATTTTTCTGGATTTTAGGAGCTTGAAATTGTAACTATGAGATTTTGAATCTCAAAGGTTTGAAATTCCTTCCTATGGTATCCATCTGAGTCTTATTTCAAATTACATTAGTCAAACTAAAATTGGATTCTTCAAGATAATTTTATGCCAAATCTCCCATAATGTCCTGATTATGGATTGGTTCAATAGAGTGAACTTGTACGTAATGCCACAAATCACTGTTTCTGCCTTCGACCTTGACATTTATACACAAGAAAATATAGTTCATGATTTTTTTCCACTATTTACTAAATTCCAATCTGATGCATTAAGAGAAAGTTATGATGATTTTCACTCAATCACATGTTTGAGACTAAATTTAGGAACATGGAAAAACCTTAACTTCTTCGTACCATATCTCAAAAAATATAGTGAACCAAGATCTGAAATTTTGGCACAAAGCTCAACACTATTTTGGCTCCACGTGATCGCAATTTCAGCATTTGAATCTTCGTTTAAAAAATGTTATATGGGAAATTCCACGATGACCTATTTGAAACAATGAAACCCTATTATCCAAAGCCCTGATACCAAATGTTATGCAACTAACTAAAAAATTAGAAGAAAATATGGAGCAACGACTTAAAAATTATCCTCTTTGAGGGGGAAACCTCCTTTGTATTACATAAATGAACAATTCTTTGATGATTTAAATGATAAGACCTCCTTGGTATATATAGGGGCCTAAGGGGTCACAATATAATTAGAGTCTATATATCAATAATAATGTAAGGGTAAACGAATAACAATAGTGAATTTCTATGGGGCACAACAAGAAAAACATGGGGGATATATGGAAAAAATAGTAGCAATAGGGGGATGCACTAAAAATAACAATAACGGGAGTATACTAGTATTAAAGGGACCTAGCACAACACTAGTATACAACATAGGTTACATTACCTTGGAATCTCCACCAAGCCCGGGGAACTAAAATTCTCTACATGCAATAGCTATTTTGGGTTGATTGATTAGTTGACTAGATGATCATTGACTTTGGTGGAATTCCCACTGTACAATTGACCCTCTACTAGTTCCTTCAATAATTAAAAATAGTTTAAATGAAAACAACCTTAGATAACTAACCTTGATTGCTACAAATTAGAAATTACACATACTTAACTGAAATCTAAATCCTCCAACTCAAATTTATTGAGTAAAATAGGTGACAGAAGACATGTCACATAATTTAACTACATCCAAATTGTGTTTGGATGTGGAAATTCGATTTTTTTCTCAATTTAATCAAGGAAAAATCAGACTGAGAATTTCTTGCTGCATTTTTGAACAGTCATAAGGTACATCAGCAAAAAATGAGAATATAGAATGCTAACATAATTCAGTGGTAGGTTAAATTCTCCACCATAATCAAATACATGGGTCCACATACCTAGTGAAATATTTGCAATCCATTATAAAGAAAAAACATTGCATTATAATAAGTTCCATACTTTCACATCAAGCATAATATTATGACATTAGCCTACTTTATCACTTGATGAGTTAGTGGTGCAGCATACCCATCCCTTAAACCTTGAAAAAACATATACTCTACCATATGTACAAACAAAGATAATGAGTCTTTGAGGTAGCATATTAGAATTAGCTTAAACATTTGTGTGATGCCCTCAACTTATTAAAATAAGGAAATGATAGAGGGAGATGCTAATACATGAATAGTAAGTTAAATAGTAATTTATTCATGTATATATATGTAAAAAAAAATTATAGTATATATATGTAAAAAAATGTTTATACAATGAGAAAAATTAGGGTGCATTACATATGGTATTAGAGTTTTAGGTTGCAACGCTAAGGCCTATGAGATGATCCCAACTAAAATTGAACGTAACAAGTGTTTATGAGGGACAAAATATTTTTTGTGTGTTATAAAACAAGGGAAGAGAGAAGTAAAAGAGTATTGTGGTACTTGTAACTGATATGATTTTATTAAATGGATTACTATGTAAAATTAATAGATTATTTATTAAATACTCCCACATATAGGAATACGTATATTAGGCATACAAGAGCGCAAGAAAAATTTGGATGAATCGATTGAGTGGTAATACATGCTAACTAGTGAACTATATCCCATGGCTCATTGTATATTAATTAGGCAAAGAAGCTAATAATCTATGGATTTGAGAAAATGTTTCCATACAAACCAAATAATGCACACAAGTATTGATGGTAAGGTAAACAAATATAAAAATATGGTAGAATTAGCTATCTTACTCTGTCATTAGATAAATTTTTAGGTCTAAAATGGGTCTCCTAAGGAATATTATAAAACAATAGTGGAAATAATAAAATAAGATTAGATTATCTCACTCATTTTTAGAGGGAAAAAAAGAGAAAACTTCATTTTCAACTTGTATTTTCAGCTTATCTGCTTGAAATTTTACTCAAATTTCAAGTAAGAACACTTTTTAGATGCGAAATTTAATTTTCCATACAAAGAGTTCCCATGTTACATACTTTCAATGGACCCTGTTACACGAAAAATGTGAAATACATGAAAAAATATGATCACAATCACATTTTTTAATGTATTTCACACTTTTCATGTAATAGGGTCCATCAAAAGTATGCAACATCGGTACTCCTTAGATGAAAAATTAAAATTTTCATCCAATGTGTGCTCATGCTCAAAAGTTGAGTAAAATTGTAGGGAGATATGTTGAAAATATGAGTTGAAAAAGCAGGCTTTTTTTTAACCTTTTTACTCAAAAAATGGTGAATCATCCTCCATGGTTGACATAATCATATTGAATCCTATTGGTCCTTATAGAGTTTCTTTTTGTTGTACATTTTTTTTAGGACCATTTTTTACCTGAAAATTTGTCTAATGCAAAGAGTGAGTAGTAGATGAATATGTTCAGGGCATATTATGGGATGTTTACATACGAAATTATTCCTGAAAAGTCTGAACTTACCTATATGTTGGTTACAATTTAAGTGTTGTGATATATTGTATATGTTTATGATATTGTGGATGTTGTGTAATATGCGAAATTTAATCTGCAATGATAACCCTTTGTTGTATTGATATGTTTATAAGATCTTCTTAACTTGTACAAAAAAAAACTTGATACGTAAATTATAGGATTGATATGCATAAGTTTCTTATATTAGGTATCTACTATAGTGTTTCTAAAAGGAGGAAATAAAAACTTAATAAGGTATTATTGGTATTAAAAATGCAATACCCAAGCATTACGCTGAATACTCTTAAAGAGTAGTTAAGTAACTTTATGGGTGTAGGTAGTGCACAACTACCTCCTCATGCACAACCTACTTAGAAAAAAATCCCAAGCACTGGTTTTCAACCAAATGGTTTAGAGAGAATAAATAACTACAGAAATGTAAAGATGAGGGAAATTATTACTCATAAAATTAAATTAAAACTGATGAATCTAATGGAAGAGTAATATTTTATGTCTCTGACTAGGGAGAAACAAGAAGTAAGCACAAAAGGACATAACTTAGAACCATGCTCTGAAACTTGAAGAATTTATAAAATAAAACATAGATAAAATAAGATTTAACATAATTAAGAATGCATATCTGAATTGAAAGATGTTTAAGAACATATATGGAACTAGAATGATTTAAAATATTACATGTTTATATATTCAGGAGTTCAATTGAAAGAACAATCGTATCATATATATTAAGAAGGTTTGGAAACCTTCATTATAAATAATTTGGTGTTATATTTATGATTGAATTGAAGGAAAACATAGAGTATACACACATAATACAGTCACATAATAAAATGTATACATTAAAATTTTAAGGTATGTATATACTAAGAAGACAATTAAAGAAACAAAAATGTATATTAAGCATAAGTTAAGTATAGGTATGATAAATTTTGTAACATATGGTTGTAAATAAACCTCCATGACTTTCCTGAGTAGGCCTTGGTTTTCATGATTGGTAATGCCTATGGCAGAATTAATATACTAAGAAATATTCTTAGCCACAGGGTCTCGTCATTAGGGTAACCACAAGAAACCTATTATAATTGTAGAATAGTTAAGAAATATTAATAAGGACCACCAATATAGGAATTGTAATTAAAAATAATTTCACCTAAAACTAATTGATAGCTATAATGTTTTTTTCATCTTTTGGGAGTTTCTGGAAAAATAATTTTAGCCGCCTTGGTTAAGGAATTATAAAGATTGATTTTATTGTAGCTTAAATTTCTTAATTTTTACATTTTTTTTTTTTGTAAGTCAGGATCATTATATTATAATATAAACAGAGATTACAGGACAACACAGAGGCTTGAAGACTTACGGCTTTGACATAACTCCGGCCTGCCTCTTTTCAAGCTTACAAAGGACTTAGAATGACTGGGCTATAACTAGCCAGACTTAGAACCGCATTAGCCCTTAGAAAAAAAATCGAGCCTACCACGCAGGGTTTCCCATCAAGAAAAACCAGAACAAAACTGTGCTGACTGCCAGAATGGCCTCTTACAAGCCGATTACTACGGGAAACCAACATAAATACAGAAGTAGAAGGAAATAGGTAAACCAGTCGAAAAACATATCACAGAAACTGCTCAGCCATTAGAGAGTAGGAGTAGAAGCTCCAGAGTGTCCCACTTCGCCTGGATTCACGCCTTCATCGCCTGTCGCTGGAGCTCGGGGCTTGAAGCGTCTGATAACAGTGGCCTGCGAGTTGTCAGTAGGAATTTCGATGGAGACGTGGAGGATATGGCAGAGGTATATCTCGAATCGTCGGATGAAATTATCCAAAGCCTTGCCATGCTGGCAGAGTTCCTCTGCTAAAGAGTTGAAAGAAACTTCCAATTTGTCAAGTCGAGCGGTGTTCCGTGCTGACGCCATTGATGTGGCCGCAAATGTTTCTTTTACCGCTGCTCCCTACATGGCTATCGCCTTCGCCAGCATTGTTTTCACTTGCCAAGCTACAACTTGGGTTTGCAGGTACTATGTTTGGCGCGTGGAGGGAGTACCCGGATCGACTAGCCAGTCGACTTCCTCACTAATGGTGTTGTCATCCATCTTTGTCCGAGCGAGTTCCACTTCTTCTTCCAAAACCTCGATCGTTTTCTTGCCTCGTTTAGAAACGGAGGCTTCATAGATGTCCTTGGCCCTTTTGAGGGCTTGTGAAGCTTTAATGCTACGCAGATTAAGATCAACCATGGAGTCTAGGTCTATGAGAACAGAGATATCGCCCAGAAAATGGGAGTCGAACTTTGAATTTGAGCAGAGAGGCCACTTCTCAAAGATAAGAATGAGAATGAAAGGGTGATCAGTTGTATAAATAAAGAGGTGGGAGTCGGGGTGATCAATGCTACTGAGTGGCCATTTAAGGCCATAATGCAGGGCATGTTGCCAATTGGTTCTTCCACCAAAGCTAGGTTGATGATCAGAGATTTCTGTCCTACGATCCGACCCTTCGCACACTGGCAATCTCCACTTAATCCGCTTAGTAAAACTCTTTCCTTTGCTATCGTTCCCCTTCATTAAGGATCGCTGAGCCCAAGGTTGTCTCGTCATCCGTTCCGGCGTGTGCCGCCTGACGTGCTCAATCAACATACCGTTACTCCTGATCTGCTGATGAAGGATGATCTGCCGTCTGTCCTACGGAAGTACCGGCATTTAAATCTTGCCTTGAGATGGTGTAGCATTGATCCCAAAGTTGTTCATTCGTAAGATCCTTCCAACATGTGTCTAAGGCATGTGTCGGGTTGTCTACAACATAGTTCGTGAGGTGGTCCGCAAGGGAGTTGGCCTTCCTTCTCACAGATTGAATTATGATACCGCTGAGGGAGGTCAGGTGCTGTGCAATAATCTCCGTGACCACCGCTAGCCTCCAATGCTTTACTGCTTTACTCGGCTTCGTTCCATGCTGGATTCTCTTGAGTGTGGTTATGGCTAGTTGGGAGTCGCCTTCCACAATGGCCAGACCTTTGCCAAGTCGTATTAAGATTCGCAGCCCTTGTTCTAGGGCCATGAATTCGGCATCGTTATTCGTAGTTTTGCCCAAATTCCTGCTTAGGATGTGTATAATTTCACCTGTATCATCTCGTAGAACCCCTCCTACTCCAGCTGGGCCTGGGTTTCCTCTCGAGGCGCCATCGAAATTAAACTTACAGTATCCTTGGCGCAGACATTGCCATACTGCAGGAGGAGGAGCAGGTCGAAGGGCAATTTCCCTCAGGAGGTATTCAACCATGTCGGCGAGCCCAACGATGCCTAGAGTTCTGCGGTCGTTGGGAGATAATGTTTCAGCCTTCTCTTCTTTACACCAGGTGCGATTTGTTTCTATTAACCCCTGCATAATGATGATTTTTAATTCATCGATTTGCCGAATGCTGTGCTTTTGAAAAATACGATTGTTTCTTTCTTTCCAGACATTCCAGATTAAGAATCCTGGACTGTTTCTCCATAGAGTATTTACCATGGTACTGTTAGAGTAGTTTGAATGCCAGTTGGTGATAGTGTCGTGGATGGAGTTTCGTTGTCTATCCAACTGGTGGAATATGCTTTGAAGCCAGTCCCACAGATTGCTTGTCCAGACACAATCATTGAAAATATGATTGATGGTTTCCTCTTGTTGCTCACACATGGGGCATCGAGAGGGTCCTATGAACCCTCTCTTTGTAAGATTTTCCTAGGTTAGGACCTTCCTGTTTTGAATGAGCCATAAAAACGTCTTAATTTTGGGCCATAGACTTCCTGCCCAAACATTGTCATACCAGGCCACCTTGTCACGTTCATCTCTGTTTTCTAAATAGTAACGTGCTTCCTTTAGGTTGAAGGATCCTCCTATGAGTTTGCCCCAGCGAAGGATATACGGTTCTTGCATTGCTCTAATTATTCTTTGCCTGAGGATGGCGTTGAGGGTGTTGAGAAGATTCTTCAAGAATTCATCAGAAGGTGGGGGAGTTGGATTCCAACTTCTCCATTGTTGTTGCTCCATGTTGCAAGCCCAGTAATGATGAACTTTTAGTTTATCGTGGTTCTAAAACCATTGCTGCAGAGGTTGTAGATTAGGAGATTCTATTTTCGGGAGCTGTTTCTAGGCATCCTCCCAGAAAAGAGCATTGGGCCCATTTCTGAGCTCCCAGAAATAGTGGTATTGAATAATATGCCGATTCGCTCGGGCCAAGTTCCATATAGGAGAGCCTGCAGGGACGTTGGTTATTCTGACCAGCTCCTCTTGTTGCCATTGCGCCGCATATTTAGCTTTCCAGAGCCGTGCCCACGGGGTGTGCGGCTCTGAAAGCCATCTCCACCACAGTTTGGCACCGCAGGCCTTGTTGGTTGTTCCTGGATCCTAAAGCCCTATCCCTCCAAAGCTTTTGGGCTTGCAGAGTTTATCAGAGGCTGCAAGCACCCATTTCTGCTTCCTGGAGTTGCTAGACCAGAGAAAGTTTCGTTGGATGGTCCTGATTTTCTGAAGG
Source organism: Pinus albicaulis (assembly GCA_034641835.2). Classification (NCBI taxonomy): domain Eukaryota; kingdom Viridiplantae; phylum Streptophyta; class Pinopsida; order Pinales; family Pinaceae; genus Pinus; species Pinus albicaulis. The sequence continues at coordinate 258,336,528 of CM076582.1, read as the reverse complement.
ACACCGTGAGGAGCTGGGAGAATCGAAAGAAGGTAGTGAGGAATAGCTTGGAGGATTGCCTTGGTCATGACCAGTCGACCAGCTATATTGAGGACCCGATTGGTCTAGTGATTGCACCTGTCAGCTAGCTTGGTGATGAGCTTCTCCCAGTGACATTTTTGCCAAGGTTTGTCCGTGAGGGGAATACCCAGATACTTGGATGGGAGAGTACTTCTTTTAAAGCCAAGGATATCAGTTAAGTGCCTTTGAACCGCTAGATGGGTGTTAAAAAAGAAAACCGAGGATTTTTCGAAGTTAAAATCCATACCCGAGGCTTGACTGAACAGATTTAGAAGGTGCTTAAAACATTTTTCTTCTTTAACAGTGGGGGTACCGTGTAACATAGTGTCATCCACGAACTGTTGATGCGTGGTAGCCGGAAAATTGCTTAACGGCTGCAAACCTTTTATAAGATTGTTCTCCTTGGCTGACTTAATGAGTCGGCTGAGGCCTTCCATAAGAATGACAAAGAGGAAAGGTGAGATAGGGTCCCCCTGTCTGATGCCCCTTGAAGGGAAAAAAGGTTGAGAGGGGGCTCCATTGATTAAAAGCGAGTGACTGGGCGATTTGATTAGAGCTAGGATCCAGGTGATACATTTGGTGCTGAAGGCAAATGCTTTGAGCACAGCTTCCAGATAATCCCAACTTACTTTGTCATATGCCTTTGAGAGGTCCAATTGAATTATCATGCCAGTTTTTTTGAGCGTCTGCAGCGTGTGAATCATCTCATGAGATAGAAGAATATTGTCCATGATTTTTCGTCCTTCTACATAACCTGATTGTTCCTCGGAGATTATTTGAGGGATAATAGGCTTTAAAATATTAGCTATGACTTTCGAGATGATCTTGTACACCACATTGCAAAGCGCAATGGGCCTAAATTTGGAAGGAGTACAGGCATCCACTTCCTTGGGGATTAGTGCAATGAGCGTGGGGTTCAGGGACTTCAGAATGGATGAAGAGGTTTGAGAGTCTTCCACCACCTCCCAAATGTCTTCTTTCACAACGTCCCAGCAGGCCTTAAAGAAATCCACGGTAAAGCCATCTGGCCCTGGTGCTTTCCCATTGGCCATTTCTCTGACTGCTTCCTCCACCTTTTGGAGGGAGACAGATCGTTCTAGGGCTTTGTTTTGCTCTTCTGTGATGAGGTTGGGTATGGTGGAGATTACTTTGGCAATGGCCTCCTGTCGATCGAAGTTCGGTTCAGTGGCAATTAAATGAAAATGATTCCGGAGTTGATAGGCAATGTCCTGGTGCGAGTTAAAAATAGCTCCATGCTCTCCTTGAATTCTGGTGATTCTGTTATTGTAGCGATATTCCATAGCTGACTTGTGGAAGAACTTAGTGTTCCTCTCCCCTTCCTTCAGCTACTGATTGCGCGATTTTTGCTTCCAAAGAATTTCTTCCTGCTCACATCGTTCATTCCATTTCTTCATGAGTTCCCTTTCCATGTTAATCGACTCCAGTGAAATGCTGCCTTGAATCCAATTATTATGGATCTTTTCCAGTTGTTGCTCCAGTTGGCGTTTGTCTGCAAAAATATTGCCAAAGACCTCTCGGTTCCAAGTTTTTAACTGCGCCTTAATGAACTTGAGCCTTGCTTGTAACTTGAACATTTTCGTTCCCTCTATATGCAGGGGTTCTTTCCACCACCTTTTAATGTTGCAGAGAAATTCCTTGTGATTTAACCAGAACTTCTCAAAGCGGAAAGGCCTGTTCTTGGGGGTGCCCGAAATTGAGGCTTGCAGAGAGATGGGCCAGTGGTCCGATCCACCGGAGGGGAGGATATCTGAACTAATGATGATGCATTCTAGGAGAAGGCTCTCAGAGACTAGAAAGTGGCCCAGTCTGGAAGCTATGAGCCTGTCTCCCCCTCTTCTGTTGGTCCAGGTGAATAAGCCACTGCGAGGCTTGATATCTACCAAGTTGACTTCTTGAATGAAGGAATTAAAGGCGAGGGCATCATTGCTGAGAGCTCTGGTGCCCCCCTTCTTTTCCTCGAGAGAAGTAATCATATTGAAGTCACCGCCATAGATGGCCTGGGAGGTGAAGTGCCTTTGATGCAGATTGGTTAGAAGACGGAGCAGCATGAAGTCACCGCCATAGATGGCCTGGGAGGTGAAGTGCCTTTGATGCAGATTGGTTAGAAGACGGAGCAGCAAATAAAAAAGTGCCTTTTTCCCCTACTATCTGCATTTCCAAGGCCAGAAAATTTTTTGAGGCTTCAACATTAATGAGATGGTAGATGTTCGGGCTCCAGAGAATGGCTAGGCCTCCACTCATTCCAGTTCCTTCAACAACCAGATGCTCGAGATGTTTGCCCAGACGCTTAATCATCTCAGCTAGTTTATGATTTGTGCATTTGGTTTCCTGGAGGAACACCATATCCGGTTTTTCTTGCATGATTTTCTTTTTCAGGAGCCTCTGTTTCCTAAGGCTACCCAGTCCTCTTGCATTCCAAAAGAGGACTTGCATAGTTAACGATAGCTTAAGATGAGAAGGAGAAAGCTTCAAGGGCTTTCATCTTTCCCGAATTTATTAACATCTGACCCAATTCATGAAGAGCATCCTTGTCGGATCTTCTTCCTCGTTTCTTCCTGTGCTGGTTGCTGGCTTGTGTGTGGTGTAGAGTTTGTGATTTGATACCCAAGCCCTTGGTTTCTCCTCGACCTCGCTTCATTCCTTTTGATGATGCATCCTATCTGGTTAGGAATAGGTGGTTAACCCTATTAATCTCTTCTTCTGGTATTTTGTCAAGTCCTTTCTGTTTCCATTGTTCCACTATTGAATTGAGATCTAACCCTTCTTTCTCCAAGATCTCATCTAATTCCAGGTCCTCCGTGCCTTGTTCACTGAGGACCATATCCTCATCCTCTTCCTGATCTTTGTCTTCTGAATTAGCTGAGCTAAGATCTGTTGATTTGAAGGCATCTTTTGCATGTTCGTTTAACTCCTCTGCTGGCTTTGCTGCTGGGATTTGTTCTACCTTTTCAGACTAAGATTCCTCTCCCAATATTCCAAAGGAATTTTTTGTGCCAGTGTTTGGCTCCGTCGTTTTAGGAGGGTTTCTACGATTGGCTCGGTGCCTACCTGTGGGTCAGATGAATCCATCCGAGGCCGAGGAGGGTTTCCCCTTGGGATTTTCCTCCATTTTATTTTGAGGGAATTCTCTAATTAAATGCCCATGCTCATGACATTTTCGGCATCTGAAGGGTAGCTGCTCATAGTCAATAGTTTGAAAGTAGGTTCCATCTCTATATTCCAACCATAGCCCTTCGTGCAAGGGCCCGGAGACATCCATTTCAATGCAGATGCGGGCATAAGATGTGTACCTTTTTTGAAGAGTGGCTTCAGAAGCATGGACAAAAGTACCCAAGGTGTTTCCAATCTGTTCCAGTGCTGCTGGTCTCCAGTAGTCTATTGGCAGAGAGAAAATTTTGATCCAGACCGGCACTTGGGTAAAAGTTTCCTGTTCGGGAAAGAAGTTGGGTTTCCAGGGTCGCATGTAGAGGCCCGCTGAAGCGTAAAAATAAGGGCCCCCTTCAAAGATCCGATCCTTATCCTCCAGATTTGTAAAGACTACTGTGAAGAAGCCTTTGGCCCCCAAGTGAAGCTGTACTTCTCCTCGTGGTTTCCAGACTTGCTTGATCCATTGACAGAGAGATTTTTCACTAGGCCAAAGTCCCATGAATTTGCAAATAATTGCATAAACAGACATATGATCCCGGTAATCTTGCAGATCTGGGTCAGTAATGATAACCCTAAGGCTGTCGAGAGCCTTTGGTTTACATCGACCTTGATACTTTGGGTGGCCACTGTTTTCCCCAGAATCCCTAGATCTACTTAGATCAGGGCTGCAGTGCACAGTATTGCTTAGATTTGCTGCTTTTCTTTGCGGATCCACCCCCAGCGAGGGTTGTTCCATGCGTATTTCTTCTCTTCTAGTTATGTCGTCCGCCGTATCATGTGTACGGTCGCTTGAGAACAGCTCATCAGTGTTGGTGTGATTTCTGATTTCTGAAGATCCAGGGATCTTCAAACCCTCAATCTTCTTCTTACCCTTGTTAATGATAACTTGCTTGAAGGTGGGGGCTCCAGGGGCCCCCGGTCGTCCTACTTTTTGAGCCAGCTTGATGCCTCGTTGCCATAGATCTTGAAGGAGATCTGGGCTCTTCGCCAGTGTCCTGGCTAGGGATCACAGATCGTACCCTGAACTTACTTCAGACAGCTACCGCAGATCCACTACTTCCATATTCTCCCAGAAATTTAAGTTAATATGCTACAACCTTCTTAAGTTTTACATTACGTGATTGTGTGATGGATATTTCCTTGTAAAAACACTCCCAAATAGGCTAAAAATTGTGTCACAGAGCATGTCCACTCATATTTACAAAGAATTAGAAAATTAAGAAACATGTAATTATATATTGCATAAGCATTACTGGTTTAAATTTTTGTTTGAAAAAGTCAAAATGTTGGAAGGATGGGATAGACTATCACAATAGTTCATGACTGAGATACAAATTTGTCTAAAAAATGACAAGGAAAGTAATCATCTTTAGACACTAAATTGAAATTGACGGTGATGATGATATCTTGTCTTAATCCAATACAAAAGAAAACATGAACAACGCATGAGAATAATGCTGCAAACACTAAAAAACATCAACTTATTGAAAAATTAAGTAAATTTCATAATCAAAATAAATATTTTGGAACATGTAATTTACAATGAAGTGTAAAAGACCCTGAAAAGGTCAAAGCAATCCTTAAATGGAATGTACCTAAAAGATGTGGTACACCTCAGATCCTTATGTGGATTACAATATACTATCATATATTCATGGAATATTTATTTAAGTTAGTATATTCTATAATATATTCATGAAAAACAAATGTATATGGACCCAAAAGTGTTGAGGAAGTTTATAGTTTTATTAGTTGAAACAATTATTGTCTATAAATCCTATACTTAAAAAATTGACTAGACTTGATGTAGTAGGATAAATAGCTAGGATGCCAACTAGATTCCCTAGGGTAGGCTAGTGTAATTACAAAAAATTTTGACTGAGTAATGTAACCATATATAATAGGAGAAAATATTAACCTAACTCTTGCTAGTTTGATTATTTTATTCAAGCTTTAAGAAGTTTGCATAAGCTCATGAATGGTAGTAGCAACATGATTAAAATGTGAAAGATGAAATGTTTCAAAGATGCATTCCCACCAAATGGATATTAGATAATCAAATATTAGGTGCATTTAGGTATGTAAACTATGTACAATAATGGATTTACATGCATAAATACTTTGTTGAGTTTATTGGCTTAACATGATTTAGGTAATTAATAGTGTGTAACGGTAAACATGCAACCAAGAACAGGTGGAAAATCAGTTGGGAAGCCAATGAGATCATTGCATGTAGTCTTGGAGAACCAAATATATGGACAAATAAGGTGTTGATGATATTTTGGCATAAGTCACATCTATGCCTATTGACATGCATGTTTTTGCAACGTAGTAAGAGAATTAGGTAGTGGTGCGCTACCAATCAGTAGTAGTCTAGATAATGGTTCTAAAAATATTGATTATGATTCTTTAACTGTAAACACATTTGAAGTATTTCTTTAATTTTTTTATTAAGTTCATGATATGAATATGTTCTTACGAAATTACAGGGAGGAATGATCATGTTTAAGACAATTGTAGTGACATAATATGTGTTTAAACAATTGACATGCACAAGAGTGTGAGGGGAAAGTATCCCATATTTATTGCATAGAAGAAAAATGTGGATCACCTCTAGACATCTTAACCAAAAAATTTTAAAACTGAAACAGATGGAAACTCTAGGGAGTGAGTTTTGGAAAATTAATGGATGAGGTGTGGGGGGTACTGTTTTGAATGTCCTTGTTGCTACAACTTTCTTGTTGTTTTGGTTGTTGACCTTGAGCATGCCATGCTGCTTCTATTCTTTCCTTTGTGTTGCTATGATGGTTTCCTTTTTTCTTCTTTTGTAGTTTGGCCATGATATTTTTTGGGTGTGAGGAAGGAAAAAGAGAAGGAGCTAAGGAAGGAGAAACAAATAAGTAGAAAAACCAAAAATTAAACACCCTAATCAAACCTTATGCACAAATAAATGATAGTAAGATGATATAATAAAAACAAAAAACTAAAATGGACATGGTTGGGTCCACCTGATCAAAATAGATACTGATATAATAGCCATGAAAATGGAAAAATGAGGAAGTTATCCTAAACTTTAATAATGCATGGTTGATGGATATTTGATAAATTGAAATCAAGTAAAAATCAAAATGATGTTGTCTGATGTGATAGATCATTAGTTTTGAGCCATCATAAGTATAAAATAAAGTCACATAATCCTTAAAAATTATTATTATGATCACTATGGGAATGATATATAACTGAAATTAGTAATTCCCATGTTTTGAGATCACACAATGAAGCATTAATTTCATGAATTCCACGCCACTTGGAATCTCCATTAAGTAACTGTAGAAAGTGATCTATTGCTTTGAATTACTATTTATTATGTGCTTATACTAATATCTCTCACCCTTTTTAGGTGCATGAATGAAAATTTTACATCCTCTCCTTAACCTAAATGAAGACATGCTAGAATTGAATATGAAATTTTGAGAGGAGTGAACTCTACTCTCGAACCTAACCATCACTATGTTAAAGGGATACAGAAGCATTTTTTAGATGAGGATGCTACCTAAGAAATGGAAGAAAAATGTGAGAAGCATTCCTTCACGTTTTCAGAAGTGATTATTGCCGAGGGAACTTTGAGGATAGTGTTGAATTATGGGGACTGGAAATGTAGTACCGCTAATGTAATTATTTCCCTTATAAAAACTTATGGTTTATTTTCTTGCAAACATTTAAGTTTGAACGATAATCACGTGGATAAGATTAAAGTTGATCATATTGATGCTATATGTGAATATTGAATATTGTTTGATGAATGACATGTTATTCATTCCACTTATTTTTTATTTGAAAATATAAGAGGTGACAACATGTGAGTAGTTACGATAACAACTGTCTGGAAATCAGTTAAAAAATAGTTGTATACTAAGAAAGGATAGTTCCTGGAATTCACAATTGTCATAGTCTAAATCCTTCATCTTTTTCAAACATTCTTACCATCAAATATAACATGACATGAGATAAAGTCACGTAGTTGAAAGGGTAAGATAGATTACGAGAGAGAAATGAAATATGAGCGGAAAGGTTTTAGTGGGAGAGAAATATTGGAACAGAAAAATAAAAATAATTTGGGCCACCATTATAGAAATACACTACTATGTTCCGAGGAAAAATATAAAAAAATAATGATTTGATTCTTGACATAAGGGTTTTTTTGAGGCTTGTCGGGAATTTTTGTTATAATAATTGACTAGTTGGGAGGAGCATGCTTTCTCCTATCATATTTTCAAATACCCAGAAAAGTAACCTATTTCTATGTTTTGAAATTACTTTACAAATGTAATATGAACATATAATTGGATTATCGTTTTCCTAGTCTGATAATTAATTCTCTATCATGGATATTTCTTTGGTTAATATCTTAAAATAAGTAATGAACTATTTGGGATTTTGTAGAATAATGGAAATAGTATGTTAATCATAATTTTTTAGCCAATATAAAGGATAACCTTGTGTTAGCATTTAAAAATTGTAGTTCCGTCTTAAGGAGAAACATGTACGATTCTTGTGAGAAGAGGTTACAAAAAGTGAAGTCCAAGAGTCTTGTTGCCAACTTCTTATGTATCAAGGAGTTTTTCTAGATATTATAAATTAATAAGACGAGGGTTGTTTAAGAAAATATGGATGATATTTATATATTCAAATAAATTGGATGAGAAAATTTGGTTGAAGGTCCCAACAATTAATTCTCTAATAAAAAAAAATTGTAAACAAACATGTAGAGGTAGAAATAAAATAAGAATCGAAGAATTCAAGAATAACAAACAATACCACTGTGTGTGTCCTACCTAGATATAAGGTAAAGGAATTGAATATAAAAAGAGACAAAGGTAATAAGTAAGTCATAAATATCTCTTGTTCTTCCTATGACAATTTTTTAGAATACTAGAGCTTGATCACACTTTTTGGATAGATAATACCAGATCCCATATAGACAGGTAGTGAGGATACTACTAATCTGACCAAAACAACCTTCCCAATTTCATTTCTTCATTACAATCCCAAGGACTAGATATTCTTCTTGAATTTTCACAGAATGTCCATCCAGTTCTTTGGATTTGATGATCCCAAATAAATTTCTACTTCAACATATTTAAGTTAATTTCGTCTTATTTCCAATGGGAATTCCAATTCCATAAAGGTCTCTTTGAAAACTGATTCTGAATAGTTCCATCCATAATATTGTGTTCTTTCCTTTTATTCACTAGCCCAAATGAAAGATATAGATAGCGATTTAGAAAAGATTTAAAATGATCCACTATTATTTTCGATGCCCCTACAAGTAGAAGAGTATTATCTACAAATTTAGAGTAGTTTACTCCTTTTAAATTTCAAGTTATTCTTAGACCTATTAACTTTCCTTCCATAATTGTTTTCCCTAAATTCTTTTTGAGTCTCTCCACTACTATGATATATGATAGGGTAGAAATGAGGCATTAACCTTGTCTCAATCTGTAAAGGCCACAAAAAATGGTTGGGTTGGAAACTTATCAGAGCGCAATTGAAGGGTAGTCTATACAAGCTTTGATAAAATGAAAAAAAATCATTAATAAATCCAAACTTATCAATAATTAAATATAAGAAGGAGTTTCTTACTCGGTCGAAAGCATTGACCCTACCCAGCTTGATGACAAATCCAGGTTTCCATGCTTCCTTGCTAGAGTGAATATATTCCTTTACTATAATTATGTTATCCAAAATATGTTTATGTTGCATAAAACCCCCTTGAGTTTCAGAAATAATTGCTGGAAAAATATTTTTCAATTTTTTTGTTGTTATTTTTTGTGCAAATATTATCTGTTGCATTACATAGGGATATAGGTTTGAACCAAGTGAAATTTAGAGGGTTTAAGTCAGGGATTAATCCAAGAAAAGAAAATTTATTACTTCCACCAATCTTCTCTTTTCTTCTTTTCCCAATAAAATTTTTTAACAAGTCCTTTGTTATCACTGGCTAGAAGTTATAATAAAAGATAATGGTGAATCCATAAGGACCTATGGCCTTATCTGGATTCAACACCCAAATTTCTTATATATCCTCTGATTCATTTATCTCTTTGATTAACTGTTTATTTCCAAATTATGTTACAATTGTATGTATCCATGAAAGGAAATCTTGTACCTTTTCTAGCTCATATTATCCATCGTCATCATAAAGAGATTGAACAATTAGAAATTCCTCTTGCTTTATGTCTTCAAAAGTGGCCAGTCGTGGCTTCCCTTCGAACACAATTTATCTTACCACGTTTCACATTTCTCCAGACATAGTCTACTTATGAAATAAGGTTGTATTTTCAATGCCCACTTGAAGCCACACACTTTTTAATTTCAAGTTCCAAATTATTCCTCTTGTTTACATGCTCAGAATATTTTCCAGGTTAATTATTTTTCCCTTTCTATATTCCAATATTCCACCTAATAGTTTTCTATCAAACTTTGATAATTATAGAGGTGATTTTCCAGCTCGAGTATCTTATGGATTGGAGTTTGGTATTTTTCCTTTGCTCAAATTCCTAAAACTTGTTTAACTTACTGCAATTTTGTCTCCCAGACAAAAGACGAGGATCCTATGACTAGAGTCAGCCATAATTGTCTTATTATATCAATGACTTCATCCTCCTTTATCCATCCTAAATTATATTTGAATGGAATAGGGTTTGAGTTTTCTAATTGAGCCATTTCTATGGTTATTAGCCAGTGGTATGATTCACCTTGCACTATAATTTAACAAGCACATTCCAACCCTTTAAGGAACTGGTTCTCATGAATTAGAAAATAATCCAATCTATCTACTATATGATTATCCCTTCTCCTATTTCTCTACATATACTTTCCTTTCTTTGGCAATGTATTAATTGAGTCCCATTTAGTAATTATATGCTCTATTATTTCTTGAAAGGGGTCTCAAGTGATATTTCCCCCTTTCCTCTCAATATATTGGAGAGTGGTATTTAACTCCCCTCCTATGATGTTGCTATTATTCCATTGATTTAATTTCAAACAGATTAACGAATTCATGAACTTGGATTTTCTCTATCTATTATTGGAGAAAAATAACTAATGATAAAGATCTATTGCTTTGTATCCTTCCTTTCCATTCAAATTTTTGTCCAATATTTTGATTTAAGACTATCATTCAAAGTGAAAAAAGGGTTTGGCCAAAAAGTACCTAGTACTCTAGATTCTCCATGAGAGCTTTGTGCTATTTCAATATTTTCTCGCCAAAGGATTTTTCTACATTTGATAGGTCTGAATATTTACGTTTGGTTTCTTGAAGAACAACTATCAACATAAGTTCTTGCTTCACTAGATATTTAACCAACAAGTATTTTGTGGGGCTTTCCAAACCCCTTATATTCCATGATAATATTTTCATCATTTTGTAGGGAGGTTTTATATTTTACCTCCTCCATTTTATATTTATTCTTAATGATTGAGTGCTTCTAGATTGAGAATATTAGTGATTATCGACTAGTTTCCTAATTTCTTATTTTTTATAGTTTCTTCCGAGGTTGTCTTATTTTTGGGTCTTCCCTTCTTTTCCTTAGTGCTTTTAGTTTCTTGTGTGCTACTTTATTTATTCCAGTTTAGGATTTGGGCCTTTTTTTTGTCAGAATTCTTGATGTATCCCCATTTTTCTCCTTTGGTTTCTTTGGGGTTCCTCAAGTTTTTTTTCTTAATTTTGTTATTGAGCTTCCCTTAAATTTCTATGCATTTGAATTCTGTACTAAAAATAGGGTTTTGTTGTTTCCTTATTTCTATATTTCTTTAACTATCTCAGGTTCCTTTGTTTCCCCTTCTTCTCGTTATTTTTTAATATCTTCCTCTTCAACAAACCCTTTCCTTTTGTTGATATTTGTTCCTCCTTGGTGCTCCCTTCTTGATATTTCAAGACCGAAAAAGGGTTTGTTGAATTCGATGCCATATTTCTACCTTGTGGGGAATGGGGTTTATTTGTTGTTGTTTTCCATATATTCCCTCATTTTCTCTTAGTTTATAACTTCTCCTCTTTCCCTATTGTTGCCTCCTCCCCTTTTTCTGCTTGGGATTTCTTACAATCACTTGCAAAATGACCATGGTCATGACATATTGTACATATAAAGAGAAATTTCTTATAGTAAATAATTTGATGATGGATCCAATCTCCAACATGAGATCTATTTTCAAAGGTAATCCTTTCTCAAGTGTATAAATTATACAACAAGCATGTATATCTTGGATTCACCGAGTCTAACTATTATGTAGATTAATCCTTCTTGCAGACAAGAATTATCTCCCTAGTATCCTAAGGATATCTAGAAACAAACATCCAAATGCAAACCATTTTCTCTAGATCATTTGTGATTCAAAATTATTAAATAACTAAGTAAGAGAATATGCTGCTACCTAAAGTCCAATGCTTGCTGTAAATCTTCTATCTAGTCACTCCAAAAGAGGTCACTTCAACATGTGAAACCTACAATCAAAGACAGATAAAAGGATTAAAATCACCTGCAAGATATAATAATTTAGAAAACACTAATCTATCTCATTGATCAAGGAATCCAATAATTAAATTACTCAATAGATACATGAACAATCTAATAATAAAATAGAATCCATTTGTATTAACTTGTATAATAAGAAGTCACATTACAACCTTGTCGCCTTGATGTCATACAGGTTCTTCCGGGGTCCTGAACAACCATTCTCCTTTAGTTTGACAAGCCTTCTTGTCTATGAACTAGCATAAACTATGGATATGAGTATGTGATCATTCTCATACCAATGATGCCATGTATAGAGAGTATGCTCTCTTGGGAATTCTTCAGCAATTACCACATATGTGTTTCTACAAGCTACAGTCTACCCTTGAGATTGAAACATGAATTCAATTTATAGGAGAATGAAGGAGGTTTCAATTCCATAAAGGGGGGGATAAAGTCTTCTCATAAACGGATTTTAGCTCCAAATACCATGGGATAATATCCATTAATGAATGGATATAGGTTCATGAATGAAGGGGTGAAGCTCGACCTGATTACGCTTCTAGAAGCCTCCAGCTGGGAGAATATTTGACCAGCTGGACTTCTAGAACTTACTTTTTATTTTATTTTACCTTTTTCAGGGGTCCGCAATTTTATTAAGCAGAACGTGCGGGATGTGCCGCAAGTTATAGAGCAAGAAACAACGATAGCACAGGTAAGAACTAGGAAAAGTGCAGAGTTAGGTTTTTTAGGGTTTTAATGAGCTTTTATCCAATTCCAAGACTTGGTTTGGGAAATTTATGGTCTTGGACCTCTGAGGGACCATAATATAGGTAATGATGAGCCCATATAGATAGCTAAATGTCACGGTGACAAATTTTAGTGTAACAGATTACCCCCTAAAGCGTGAAGTCTGAAGTAGTTATGAAGAGTGAAGTGCTTTATCATTCCGAGGATTGGGTTGTGGACATACCGATCGAAACTTGTAAAAATATTCAATGCAAACAGATATATGTATATCATCACTGAGGTAGGCATTCTCATACTCAGATCAAAACAAAATACATGTTCTGGTACATAAATGATTTTAAAATTACATCAATATTAGAAACAGCATGGGCGCAACCATCTGTCATAAGTATTCGACTATATCATGAATTATAAAACTCCTCGTAGCCTGGATGGTGGAAACTAGATCTAGGGTCTTCATTTCTGCTTCTCGAACTAGTACGATTCTATCCATGCGATTGATTGTGTTGAAGTCGAACATGGTAGAAACCACTTGATTACCAATCAATGATGTGAACTGTTAACAAGTGTGAGAGAAACCACCAATAATGACAATGGCTCTCAAACTACTCAGTACAATCCATGAAGTGTGAATGAATGATTTAGACTCAAACACTTCACATAATCATTCGATCGAAGGTCAATGATGCAACCTGTCATCGAAGGCGAGAAAACTGCCATAAGGGCATGGAAATCCCAAGGTACTGATAGGATTCTAGATCAACTTTCTAGATGATGAGCTGTCGTCAATAGAAAGTGACCCGTCATAGGAAAAACCATGACATGAAACCATTAGATCAAGTTTTGACGAAATTTTAGCAAGGACTGACTCAGGGATGGTCAACGTGAACGGAGACAAATTTTTTCAATGAATGGTTTATTTGAACTATCTCTTGAACACATAACGACACTACAGATGGTTTGGTGACAATTGACCTATAGCTAATACCCAAAAATAGGTTGAAGACTTTCAATGTGGTTTGATTAAATATTAGACAAAGGATTTTCCCAACTCAAATATGAGTGTGATAAAAGTGTCATGTTCAAGAGTGGTATACTACTTTTTGGAGCAAAGTATGACAACTGGATTCATTTTCTCTCTTTTCCCCCCACCATTTTTGGCAAGTACCTCTTTATTTTTGACAAGCTTGAGGAGGATAAAATTTTCTTGTTGTATAAGCTCATCCTTCAGATGAGTCCAACTTAGTATTAAAATCGAACCCTAAGAAGGAGTGGATTTTTCCTGTTTATAATTGACAGGTCCTTTATTGTTAAGTTTTAATGAGTCTAGTATAGGTGAAACTCAGTGTTTTTCAATTTTAGGGAGTTGGAAGAAAAACATAAGAAAAATATGTGGTTGTACTTTTTCGTAAATTTAGTTTCTCAATCCCGAAAAAAGATTAAATAATACAAGATAGAACTCTATTGACCATGATTAGTCAACGTATACCTTTTTCGTAAATAGTCCACTTCAGTCTAGAAAAGGGGTAAAATTATATTGAAGGGATGACTGTTCATTTCCTTTAACGAGTTTGAATAGTCAAGTACTTAGGAACCTTTTCATGTTTATAGAGTCTGAAAAGGGCTTAAAAGATAACTCCAGGGTTTCTCTTTTTCATAAGTTTTAACAAGTTCGAAAAAGGGATAAAAAGTGTACTCATATGGCCAACTTTCAATTTAGTTTACTAGCAGGAAAATATGGAAAGAACTTGGCATTTGCATATGTTTAACAATAATGAAAGATAGAAAAATAATCTCAGTATTTTCATGAGTTTAATGAGTCTTGAAAATAATAACCAAAATGGACTCAAGATAGGTTTCATTTTTACACAAGCTTGAAACATAGAAAAAATTATGCTTAAGAGTGGTTTCATTTTTACACAAGCTTGAAACATAGGAAAACTATGCTTCAGAGTAGTTTAATTTTTACACAAGCTTGAAATGTAGGAGAATTCTGCTTGAGAGTGGTTTCATTTTTACACAATCTTTAAATGTAGGAAAATTGTGCTTGAGAGTGGTTTTAATGTCCCCCAAGTGTAACTTGCTAGAGCATATTCCCCCAAGCTTCATTTCATTCAAATAAGTAGATTATTAGTTACTAATAGCGAGATGGAATAAGGTTCATTTATGGGATCAGACGAAAGATTTGACTTGATACTTACGGGATCTAATAAAAGACTTGACTCAACTAAGAGAGGATTTGTTTCATTTTTTAATGAGCTTGACACAGGAAAAGAACTATGCTCATAAAGACCTATTTCATTTCTTAATGAGGTTGACACAGTAAAAGGAACTATCCTCAAGGTGACTTGTTTCATTTTCTAACGACGTTGATAACGTAAAAGAACCATCCTCATTAGGGCCTGTTTCATTTTTTAATGAGGTTGACACAGTAAAAGAAATATCCTCAAGGAAGCTTGTTTCATTTTTTAATGAGCTTGACAAAGTAAAAGAACTATCCTCACTATGACATTTTCATGGCTTCCAACCGAAATAAATACATGTCAAGGCACACTCCTTGATTATTGCTTCCAAGAGGTCTTCATTAGATGGAAGAACAATTCTCTAGAAGGAACACATGTCAAGGGATTCAATAGGGATAAGAACATCTTGTTCAAATAACCCCATGTGGTTTTCCATGTCAATTACCGGATCTAAGTCAAAGGAAGTCGAGGAAAAAATGAGAGGCTCGCTTGCATCGATAACTGAAAACATGGGACTGGTTTCCATATAATTAACCCGTGATAGATACCACTTCCATATAAGGAACATTTAGCGGTGTCGGATTATTGGTAGTCAAATCAAGACTAGCGAATGAAAGTTGGTCAACAGTCACAATGTTTCCATTGTGAGGGAAAGACATCATGCGAAAGAGTGTCGATACAACAACTTTCATTGCATAGACATAGTCTAGCCCAAGGAGTAAATTAAAATCCAAGGGACCTTGAACTACCATAATATCAATACAGACAGTTTTACCTTCTAAGGTAATAGGAAACTTAGGAAATATCCCTAAAGGTTCAATAATGGTTCTGTTAAAAGCTAACAGATTCTGCGTTATACGCACAAGCTGAGGGGAACCCAAATATTTCCAACCAGTTGAGGATAAAATACTAACAAAAGCACCTTCATCTATATTTGTGAAATGCACATTCTTACAACAAACCTTCACAATGATTTGGAAAGGGATGGAGGAAGGAAGACGAGGTTCTGTCAGTCTATTCCAATCAAAGGAAAAGACCTAAGTACCTGGAGGGGGTTCTGTAGGAACAGGTGAAATGCCCCCATGAGTAGAAGAATATGATGTAACAAGAAGAACCTGAGAGATATGAATTTCACTCTTTACAGGGAGAGTGGGATCGTTTGGATGTGAAATTGAGTTGACCACTTGATCAACTAATGGATCGTTAACCTGAGTGATATGAGTTTCACTCTCCAAAGGAAGAGTGGGATTGACTGTACTTGAATTTAGATTAATCACTCTGTTAGTTGATGGTAGGTTGGGAGAAATTTTATGGTAACTAGTCAAAAGTTGTTGTTGTGCAATAGTAAGGTTTTACAACAATTTTAAGGCTTCATCCATGTGAGGGAAAATGTGAGTTTGATCACTCCCTTTACATAACCTACAAGGAAACCTAACTTTACCCTTTTTCCCATGAACCTGACAATCACTGGTTGATGGATCAATGGTAGGTTGAAGAGAATTTTCTGACCATACTTCCAAGACCTTAGGAATACCAGGACAATTGATAAGGAAGTGGTAACCCTTACAAATCTTGCAAGGGAATTTGGGTTTTCGATGCATTTTGGAGGCTTCCTCAACATTAATAACAGCAACAGCCATGGTTTGTTGGTTTTATTCTTTCTTATCTTGTTTCTTCTTCTTCTTAGCCACCTGGATACTAGTGTCAAGGCTTTTACCAAGAGAAGAGGAAGAAAGGGAGGAATAAATGTTGGGCGAAGAAGGTGAACGATCAACATGAGGTTGGTGATGTTGAGATGGTGAACTCTATTGAGGTGAAGCGCTTGGTTGAGGTGGAACAATTTGAATATGCGAGGCCAACGAAGTTGAAAATAACCATACTGGTAAACCTATTGTAAATCCAAGTAATGACAATGTAGCCATATAAGGAGGACCAACATTTCAAAAGCAAGGAAAGCTACTAGGATTCTAATTAAGAGGGATTCCTTGGTTGGTAAATTTTGGAACTATTTCCATTAGATTCAACTTCAGTGAATTTTATTAACAATTCACACCTATGGTCTCTAAAAAAACAAACCAATGAACACACGCTATCAAATCTATGAGTCAAACAACACATAAATAGTATCTTTTCACAACGAAATCACTAGTTGGTGATTAAATCCAATGTCGTAGAGATCAATGTGAAAAACTAGTGGTCGGAACAGTTACCCTGAAAACCTGATTAATGAAATAGTCTGGTGCAAGTACGTCCATTATTCCATCTCGAAGTGAAGTGCACCCTTCGGAAAGTCCAAGTGAGTCTAGTCAACGTCTGCTCCAGGTACAGTGGGACCTTCCCTCCACCGTCACCATGGGAAAAATTCTAAATATTATGGCCACTAAGGTCACCAATTAAACCAAATGCACCTGGGGGAATAGTCTACAATCCAATATACATGCAAAGGTAGAGTAACAATCTCAATCCCCTCAAAGGCTCCTTGATATAATCTAATGTTTACCAACAAGTGACCCCAGGGTCCTCGGAAATGGTCTATCTGAGGTTTATCTTTCTTAATATGTGCACATCTTCTATCTTTCCCAATGATATAGGTACGATTACCTCACTAGTTCTGACATGATCTCATGCTTGACTCTTTTAAGAAGAGCTTCCCAGAGCACAATTGCAACAATTGGAATTTTTCCTACCCCAAGATACTATTTGTTTGTTTAATTTGTTTGGAAAGTTAACTACAACCTATTCCAAAGCACTAGCCTAAGCTACATTGGTGGAAAGAGCCCTAGGAAATGTAAAAATTTCTAGATGAATTTTAACTAAGCACGGTGTTATTTGGCTATTATTACTCAAAGGGTAAATGGATATGAAACCAATGGTGTTATGACCTGACCCAAAACTGAATGCAATCGAATATGATAATGTAATCTTTCACTTCGATGAATCCTAACTAAAGTAAGGAGAGAGGTTCCATTCACTTCCAATAATGCAAAATTTGATAAATAAGAGAAAATATAACAAATTCTCTAATGCACTAATTTCAGCAACAAAAACTAATGCTAATCAATTCAAATTTTTTATTTTTATGTTTTTAAAACAAGCATAAGAACATGTAAATTCAAATCAAAGAAAATGATCTAAATCTACGATTGATTTTTCCAGAATGTAAACTATGTAGTTGTAATCTATGCACAATTCACTTGAAAAGTATGCAAATGTAATATATGCACATTTTTCATTCATATTTCGAAAATGAGAATTCTAACTACGCAAATGTAATCTATGCAAGATAATTCTCAAACACAAGATGATTCCAAATCAACAAAAGAAAAACAAAAGCATTCTCCTTCACTAATGTAATCTAAGGAACCAATCAAGTGCAAGTAAAGAAAATTGGGTGAGATTTTCAAAGATCAAAAATAAAAACATCGAAAGGCGATTAACACTCAGACACAATTTAAGATGCAAAATTGTTAAGAGACTGAAACAAACCTCGAAGTAATAACCAAAAGAAATCAAATTAAGAATTTTTGAAAAAGAAACTCAAAACACCCAATTAACTTTACGTAGACTCATGAGATACAAGGCTTTTGACAGTCAAAGCAAGTTTGGGAAAACACGGAGAATCTTGTAACCTGGTTCAATAAAAGAGAGTATTTAATTTTTCAAAAATTTTCCTTAAGCCCACAAGTTTTAATATAAAAAAGTGTGGCACCACATTGTTTTTTCACTAAAACTATTGAGGTTACTGCACTGTTTTAAACAAAAAATGCAAAGGCTAGAAAACATATAGGAAAAAAAAAATTCAGATTTATTTTTCATGGATTCTAAGAAATAATTTACCCAACCTAGTGTGGACTAATCAAAATCAGAAAAACTCTTCAAAAGTGAAACCCAAAAATAGAAAGGAAAACTAAGTTCGTATATTCCCCAGTATGGTCGCCATTTTGTTATGCGGATTAATCCTTTTTGTGGACATGAACAATCTCCCTAGTATCCTAATGATATCTAGAATCAAACATCCAAATGCAATTCGTTTTCTCTAGATCATTTGTGATTCAAAATTATTAAATAACTAAGAGAAGATGATCCTACCTAAAGTCCAATGCTTGTTGTAAATCTTCTATCCATTTGCTCCAAAAGAGGTCACCTCAACATGTGAAACTTGCAATCAAAGATAGATAAAAGGATTAAAAGCACCTACAAGACATAATAATTGAGAAAACACTAATCTATCTCAGTGATCAAGGAATCCAAGAATTAAATTACTCAATAGATACATGAACAATTTAATGAGAAAATAGAATCCATTTGTATTATCTTGTATAATAAGAAGTAACCTTACAACCTTGTCTCCTTGATGTCATACATGTTCTTCCAGGGTCCTGAAAAGTCATTTTCCTTCGGTTTTACAAGCCTTCTCCTCTATGAACTAGCATAAAATATGGATATGAATACGTGATCGTTCTCATACCAATGATGCAAAGTATAGAGAGTATGCTCTCTTGGGAATTCTTCAGTAATTACCACATATGTGTTTCTACAAGCTATAGTCTACCCTTGACACTGAAAAATGAGTTCAATTTATAGGAGCATGAAGGAGGTTTCAGTTCCATAAAGAGGGGGATAAAGTCCTCTCATAAAGGGATTTTAGCTCCAAATACCAAGGGATAATCTCCATTAATGAAGGGATAAAGTTTCATGGATGAAGGGGGAAAGCTTAACGTGATTATGCTTCTAGAAGCCTCCAGCTAGGAGAATATTCGACCAGGTGGACTTCTAGAACTTAAATTTTCTTTTATTTTACCTTTTTCAGGGGTCCGTAGTTTTAGTAAGTAGAACGTGCGGGATGTGCTATAGGTTATAGAGCAAGAAACTATGGTACCATAGGTAAGAACTCGGAAAAGTGCAGAGTTAGGCTTTTTAGGGTTTTAATGAGATTTTGTCCAATTCCAAGACTTGGTTTAAGAACTTTATGGTTTCGGACCTCTAAGGGAGCATAATATAGGTAATGATGAACCCATATAGATAGCTAAATGTCATGGTGACAAATTTAAGTGTAACACTAACAATATACTAAAATTAAATATTGAATTACTTATACAAATATTTTGTAGAATTAAAAACACAATTGATAATTACATGAACACGAAGAAAGATCAATCACACACAACAAAGATAATTTCTCGGGAAAGCTTATAGCTAGAAAACCCCACTATCTTCTATTATATATTAAGCATGGATCATGAAATAATTACTTCTCAGAAGAGCCCTGCAGTACTTAGCTAATTGTCTGGCACTATCATATGAAAAATTGACCAACACATAGCCAATTATCAGCCTCCAGACAACCTACCTTCCTTGTGCAATCCTTGATGGTAAATATCCCTAAAAGATAGGAATTCTTGACTGCATTTACTGTGGAAGTATCATGGGCACTCTAATGGGTGTTTGTCTGCATGTGTGCAAGCAGATAATCCTACAACTGATAGTCAACTTCCCTTTCACCTAGAAATCAACTAGGTCTCCACTGGATCTGACATGCATGTAGCTAATAATAGTAAATCCGTAGTTGCATGTGAGATCATTGATTGTGAATTAATTAATATTTAATTCACTAGGTCTCTCACCAGTCTACCTTTAGTTATAACTAGCACAACTGAGTTTAAATCATTTAACTGAGGTTAAACTCTTTACAACTTGTGCCAACTCATGCACCACCGCACTTCGAACTCTATTAGAACTAGAATTACTCTGCATGTCCCACAAACCAATCTCTAATTCAAAATCCACTAGCCAACTGAATTGATCACTTTTAGTTAAGTCATTCAAGTCCACATTGAGAATAGATTATAGTTTAATGTCCATATTAATTAAGAGATACTAAAAATAGACATGTACCCAAAAATAACACTCATTAGGGGAAATTTGAGGTCTAAAATGGACCTTCTAAGGAAATAATAAAATAATAGCTAAACCAATAAAATAATATTTATGAATTTTCCATTCACTTTTTGCACCAAAATCCATGTAACCATGGTTAAATTCAAATCAAAATTTGTACCAAAATAAACTTAATAAAAAAAGTATATTGACGTGACTATAAATAAGAATGAGATTTTCAAGAAAACTTCATTATCATTGCACAACTAATTCATTTATCCTTTGTACTTAAATAACTTAAAATATAATATAAATATAAATGCATAAATTCTTAATTATAGAATATACCATTAATTAAAAATTATATTATTTAAATTATATAATAACTTGTCATTAATATACAATATAAAAATAATATAATAGAATATAATATATGCAATATATTGTTTTATGTATGAATTTTATATTACATATTGAATTGATTTGATTTATAATATAACAATAAATAATATATAACATAAAAAGGAATATAATATATATTCTATAATATTTAGATTATTTTTTATAGTATTATATATACTAATATATAATATTAATATAATCATAATGAAATGAATTGAGTTTTATTTAAAATTAAAGAAAAAAAAATATTGAAATAAATTTAATCTATATTTATAAGTATAATATAAGATTTATTTACATTGAAATTTAGTATTTTCCCCAAACTTTGTTGAACCTAATATTTTTTTTTTTCAACATACAAAACTAATATACCTTTTTTATCCTAAAAAACTAAATTTCTTTTTTATTTAATTTTAATATGTTTGTATTGTCATTAGTATTATAATTATATTATTTATAGATTTGATTTATCCTAAAATTACAAGTTTACATTTTTATTTATTTTTATTTCATATGTATTATATACATGCATAGATATTAACTTATAATTAATTTGAAATTGTAATATTAAATAAAATGAGATAAATATATAATTTAAAAACAAATATATGAAAATATACAAATATAATATTTCTTGAAAATTGTGTAAATACATGAAGATTGTGTAGGGATATGCATTTGTTCTTTCAAAAAATATAAATGACAATAATAATATTTTATTCAAAAAGTGTGAAATGAAATTTATTATGAGTACTTTACTTTATGACTTTAAAAGTATTTAGAGTACTACCATGGTTAACCATGAGTTTTTATCTACCATTGAGAATGTGACAAGTAAGTACCTTTAACTCAAGAAATGTCACCTTAGCCATTAGGGATGATGTGATCCCTAAAATGTGATTGGTTCTCATAAAGTGAATTTTGATTGTACGTTTTCCTTAGGAGGCCCATCTTAGACCTCTAAACTCCCATAATGGTAGGCCTCATCATAGTCTCGGTGCTTAATGCAATGAGGTGATGAATGCAACTAGGTTCTTAATGCACTAGGCATGGGTGTTGAATCTTCTTCTTGAATATCAACACTCCCTCTCAACAAGAAAGGGATTATCCTTCACCCCGATCTTGTCTCTATGGTATTCGAATTTGCTCCTGGTCAGCACCTTCGTTAGAATATCTGCATCTAGATCTTCCATGAGAATGTACTGAAGCAACATGTTCCTCCTTTGCACACAATCTCTGATATGATGATATTATCTATATGCTTAGACCTATCATGAAACACATGATTAATCGAGAGTTTAATGCAACTCTGATTATCACAATGAATCACTGTCAGATACATCTGAGAACCAAACAAACCAACCAAGATCTTTCTCATCCAGATAGCCTCACATGCATCTTGAATAGCTACCATGTATTCCACTTCCCTGAACTGAGTTCCAGGGATAGTTGTTTCCTACTGTACTAGGAAACTGATGTCGATCCAATGCTAAGGATCCCCCCAAATGTTCTCTTTTTGTCCGATGGACTACCAGCCCAATCTGCATCTGTGAAGCCATGCAACTTCACTCCATCCATCCGTCTGTACCATACACCATAATCTGATGTGCTCATCAGGTATATCAGAACAAGCTTCCCCACCTTCCAAAAGAGCTTGGTAGGCTTAACCATAGCTTGACTCAATTGGTTAACTGCGTAGCAAATTTCTGGTCTTGTGTTCACTAGATACATTAGCGAACCCACTAACTGTCGATAAACAATAGCATCCACTACCTCTCTAGAAGTAACATCCTCTTTCCTCCAATTTCTTGGAAGAGGAGTATCCATGGGTTTGCAACTCTCCATGTTAAACTTATCCAGTATCCCCTTTTCATACTTACCTTGAGACACAAAAATTTCAACATCCTGCTGCCATATTTCAAATCCAAGGAAATAATGAAGGAGTACCATGTCTTACATTTCAAACTCCCTTGCAAGATCCTCCTTGCATGAGTGTATTAGATGCTCATCACTAGTCAAAATTAGATCATCAACATAAATAAAAATGAACAATAACTTACCCTCAACCACAATCTGGTACAAGTTTTCATCTGCTTCACTTTTGGTGAAGCCCAGTCCAATGAAATAGCTGTCTATCCAAGTGTACCAAGCATGGGGTGCTTGCTTCAGCACATACAATGCTCTTTTGAGTCTGCACACATGTGATTCATTGTTGAAGATATTGAAACCTTCAGGCTACTCCATGTACACCTCTTCCTAAATGATCCCATTGAGAAACATAGTTTTCACATCCATCTGATGAATGCGCCAGACAATATGCGTTGAGAGTGCAAGGATGGATCTTATGGAGGAGTACCTTCTGACAGGCGCAAAAGTCTCATCATAATCTATCCCCTCGATCTGTGAGAATCCCCAGGCCACAAATATGGCCTTTTATTTCTCCACACTCCCATCAGCAACTTGCTTTACCTTGTAGATCCATCTCGATCCAAGCACTGATTTGTTGACCAGTCTTGGGACTATCTCCCATGCAATGTTCTTGACAATGGAGTCACACTCCTCAAAAATTACATCAACCCAAGTAGTCTTCTACAATGCTTTCTGAAATGAAGATGGTTCAGTCACAAGACATTTTCTCATAAGATCCATGTATCCAGTAAATTGGTCAGGAGACAATCTTTGTCTATGCAGCTGTGAAGTAGGGGCTCCTACATTCTATGTAGCATCAAGCCTTAGCCTATTAGCTTCCATGGTACACCTTCTTCCATTTCTAATGGATGGCTATGCATGAGTGATTTCCTCCACTCCATGAACCTTCTTATGTGGTTGATCCACATATTGAGACTCATCTTTAGGAACCAACAGTTCCTCCTCTCCATGGAAGTCCATCTCCCTCTCAAGGGACAACTGCATGGCTTTCTCCTCATCAAATTTGATATCCCATCGCAAACCAATCATTCTACTATTTGGAAAATACACACGATAATTATGGGGTGTTTTAGTGTACCCCACAAAAATTCCATCCTCAATAGTCAGTTCTAGCTTCTTCCTCGCGTCCTTGGTCACATGCACATAAAAAGATGAGCCAAAAATATTAAAGTGTGAAACATGAGGTTTATTACTAGTGAAATCCTCTTTAGGTGTACTCATGCCAAGTACTTTATGAGGACAATAGTTTTTCACAAGTACCGTTGTATTAAATGATTCTTCCAACAAATGCTTTGGTAGGCCTTGATCATGCAACATTGCTCGTGATGCACCCAAAATAGTTATGCTCTTCCTCTCTGCGACCCTATTCTGTTGTTGAGGCACTATGAGTTCTCTTTGAATTCCTTCTTTGTTGCAAAAGTTCTTGAACTCGTTAGAGATGTATTGTGCACCATTATCGCTCCTAAGATCCTTCAATTGCTTCCTTGAATATTTCTCCACTAGTTCCTTTAACTCACATAACTTAGAGAACATTTGATCTTTCTTCTGCATGAAGAAGACCCATCACTTACGAGAAAATTCATCAACAAATATTAGATAGTACTTATGTTTTGTTGTTGAAGCAACTGAGAAAGGACCACACATGTCTATGTGAACTCAATCAAGGATCCCCGAAGCTCATTTTTTTATCCAGGTGGATATTGGTGGTCACCCACCTATTCCACTTGGGGCCCCACCATTGTCTCTTTTAGATTTTCAGTTTCGGTACAACTTACTATTTTTAGCAGTTTTTCGGGTCATGAACTTCCGAATCTATTTTGAGGCCCTAAACGATGTTTTTTGGGCATCGTTTCTCTAGTGAATATGATTCCATTCCGAAATTGATATTCATGGTGGCATTAGTATTCCTCAAATATATATTTCTAATGATGTATCATGTGCTTCAAACGGAGATAGTATGCCGAAGTTACGTCCCTGAGAAGTTGAAATACCAATTTACCCAAACAGGGCCCATAGTTTTGGCGCTTCATCTCCTAGGGTTAGGCTCTTGGACATTTAGAGTTCACCATTGTTTCTCCATAATAAATAGGCCCTCGAGCCTCATTGTAACACAGTTCAGAGGTCTGTAGCCACCACATCTCTTCTCAGAGATTCACTACCAGCACCCTAGCTATTTTATTTCCATTATGTCTGTAAGCATATTTCTGTTGCATCCCTCTGTTTTTCCTTCTCATGAAAGGTGGCCTTTACATATTTTCCCATAGTACATCCCTTGCATGTATCTGAGTACGCAAGTGTACCCCTAGGAAGACCAGTAGAAATATGATGCATGACTTCCAAGGCTCCATGGTGAAGATAGCCCAATCTCATTTGCCATAATTCACCCTCATCCCCGCTCACCACATGATTTTCCTTGCCCATCATTGATGCATAGCAATCTACCTCCAGTTTGTAGAGATTCTTAACTCGAACCCCTATCCTCTTGGCTTGATCTATTGTTTTATGTCGCAAGAAAGCTTTTCCATCACTAAAAAATAACGTCATAGCCTCTATCCTCCAAAAATGCGACTGAGACCAAATTTTTCTTTAGACCTGGTACATGCATTACACATTTTAATTGAAATGATTTACCTACCTCCATCTGAAAGGTAATGGTATCAATACCGAAACCACTATACCATCTGTTGTCGCCC
Source organism: Pinus albicaulis (assembly GCA_034641835.2). Taxonomy (NCBI): domain Eukaryota; kingdom Viridiplantae; phylum Streptophyta; class Pinopsida; order Pinales; family Pinaceae; genus Pinus; species Pinus albicaulis. The sequence goes on along the minus strand of CM076582.1, from coordinate 258,310,893 downwards.
ATTTCAATATGCATATGGAGATCTTTCTCGTCCAAGTCACTAAAAATTTCCTTATCTCCCTTCATGTGAAAGGAAGCGTCACTATCCAAATACCACACAAATCCCAATGCGTTGGACACTATGCATTCGATCAATGAGAAGTGAAGCTCAAATTGCGGGGCAGGGGCTTCACCAGCTACAGATCTAGCATCCTTCTTATTCTTCTTCTTTTGTGGACAGTTAGTAGCAAAATTCCCATGCTCCTGATAGTGAAAAAACTTCACCTTGGCCATGTCCTACTTCTTGCCATTCATAGACTCAGATTTTGAATGGAATTTCTTCCCCTTCCCTTTCCTCACCTTGGAAGCCAAAGCACAATCCTCTTCATCCTCATTCTTAGATGAATATCCACCTATGGTATTCCATCTGAACTCCTCCTGCAGGAGATCTGACCATAGTCGTTCCCAATCTAGTAATTTTTCCCTTCCATTGGCAGATTCTTGATAATTATGCCAACTCTTGGGAAGTCCTAGGAGAGCTAAGCTCACCAAATCATCATCAGCGACTATTATTCCCACACTCCCCAGTTCATCTCGACATTGGACAAACTTCGTGAGATATTTTGGAATGGTGTCACCCTTTTCCATATTGATCTTTCTGAGTTTATATTTGAGCGCTAATTTCCTATGATTTCTATTTCATTGGAATAGATCCGATAAAGACTTCCACAATACATATGGTGTGGATTTCCCATGGAGGTTTGAGGCAATGTGGTCTCGTACTCCCTCCAACAGGATCCTCCTCATATTTTCCACTTTATTTTCCCATGCATCAATATTTGCAGCTTCTAGCTTAGGAACATCTTTGTCAATTAACTTCTTCAAGCCATTGTCTTCAAGTACTGCCTCCATCCTATCCTTCCAAGAAATGTAGTTCGAGCTTCCCTCGAGTGCATATCCTAACCTCAAGCCATTGAAAGCCATTTCAATCTTGAATTAGTTGTAGTACCAAGAAATTATTTCTGCAAATTCGAATTCTATCCAGTCACAAACTCAACTCCTTCTTCACTTCTACAATTTCCTATGCTCTGATACCATGTAGAAATTATACAACAAGCATGTATATCTTGGATTCACCTGATCTAAAAATGTACTAAATTTAAATACTGAATCGTTTCTACAAATATTTTGCGGAATGAAAAGCACAATTTCTAATTACATGAACATGAAGAAAGATCAATCACACACAAAAAAGATAATTTCCCGGGGGAAGCTTACAACTAAAAAAACCCACTATATTCTATTGTATATTGAGCATGGATCATGAAACAATTACATACAAAACTATTCTCACAAGAGCCCTCGAGTACTCGGCTAATTGTCTCACACTTTCTTATGCAAAATTGACCAACACATAGCCAATTCTCAGACTTCAAACATCTTTCCTAGCTTGCGCAATCCCTGATGGTAAATATCCCTAAAATATAGGAATTATTGCATGTCTTGACTGTGAAAGTATCATGGGAACTCCAATGGGTGTTTTCCTGAATGTGTGAAAGAAGATAATCCTAGAACCGATAGTCAACTTTCCTTTCACCTAGAACTCAACTGGGTCTCCACTAGATCTAACATGCATGTAGCTAATAATAGTAAATCCTAAGTTGCATGTGAGATCATTGATTGTGAATTAATTAATATTTAATTCATTAGATATCTTACTAGCGTATCTTCAGTTACAACTAGAACAACTGAGTTTAACTCACCTAACTGAGTTAAGTTGTTTACAACTTGCACCAACTCATGCACCACTGCACTTAGAACTTTGTTACAACTAGAATTACTCTGCATGTCCCACCAACCAATCTCTAACTCGAAATCCACTAGTTAATTGAATTTATCACTTTCATTTAACTCATTCAAGTGCACATTGAGAATAGATTACAGTTTAATGTCCATCTTAATTAAGGGATAATAAAAATAGACATGCACCCAAAAATAACATTGTTGGCCCCACCCTAGTATTGGTGTTTAATGCAACCAGGTGTAGAATGAAACTAGGTTCTTAATGCATTAGGCATGGGTGCTGAATATTCTTGTTGATCTCAAAATCAAGATCTACTTTAATGAATTATTTGCACATGAAAATGTTGAACCTTTAGTTAAACTGAAAGGGGGGGGGGTGAATTAGTTTAACACCTTCCTGGTCTTTTAAAACTTTTCATTAAGCATATTTACACCTTCATTTCATATCCAATTTAATGTGTGAGTAATCTTAGAATGTAAGCAGCAAGTATTAGTATAATATAACAGTAGACTTAATATGAGAGCAACAGGTATTAAGCAGATGATATAAATCAGATAAACACATAAACATCATGAACAGAGACACCAGATATAAGTGGAAACCCATAAAGGGAGAAAACCACATCTTATTATTGTTGTGATGCAAAGGCAAGCTCCAACTCCCTCTCACCACTGTTTTTCTGCAGGCACCAACCTACAAGAGGCTGCTACCTCAATTCTACAAGCTACAACTTGCAAGGAAGCACCCACTCCCTTCAATTTTCTGTAGGCACCAACCTATAGGAGGCTCCAACCTCAGTCAGCTACAACTGATAGCTATCAAGCTGCAAATTGATAGGGAAGCTCCAACTTCCTCAATTTAACAACTGAATGTTTGCTGATGTACTCTAGATATCAGCTCTGTTCTATATCTGCTCTTCTTCTCTTAATCTTCTTTGCTTATTCTTCTATATTCTGCATTCTCTATATTTTCTCTCTCTCTCTCTGTTTTGAGCTTATTAAATTGATATTATATATAGAAATTCTCACATGACTGTTTGTATTTCATAAGGAATTTGGAGTGAACAGTCATGACTCTTTGGCTTCTGTCTTCTTATTCCTTTTTCCAACTCATTTTTAGAATTAATACAATATGTACAAATTTCCAGGCTACAGTGGGATTTTGTCTTTACCTTAGGATACTTTCCTTTTGCATCACAAACAATAAAAATAATTACAACATTTACATTCACATTTTTAATTACATATTTCAATTTTACTCAGCTCCTTTTCTGGATTTTAGCTTTACTGGATTTGTCTTTTCCTGCTGCTGTTAAGAACCTATTCTACATACTCTTTTTTCACTGTCATCTGCATATTCCCTGTTTTCTGTGCTTATTCACTTGTCCAACTCATTCCTGTACATATTCCTGTCAAACCTATAATCTCTGTGTATCTCTGTCAGACCCATACTTTTATCCTTGTGTTTATTCACCTGTTCACTGTTTTATTTCTGTTCTCGGGCTACCTATCTACATTCTCTATTCATATATGAGTTTAAAAATAGTGGTTTGAAACTCACATTACATTTTCAATTCATCCTTTTTCCTCGTACCATTACTCTGCCGCTATCTCTAGCTCTTTCGTTCTTGCAGACTCTTGTAATAAATCTAATCTTATGACTTTAGCACGTCATGTATGCATATTCCCGATTAATAAAGTCTAGCTTTCGAATGTTCGGACCTTGGGAAATATATATATATATGTATCTCTAGCTTTATATTCTACCGCTGAACCTTATAACCTATTGGAATATAATTTCCAATTTCCTGAACGAGTTAGCAAGCGCCAGTATGTTGATTAGCGCTGAGGTTAGAATGGCAACAGGTTGGTAGAGAGCTCATCATGCGATCTGTGATCAACGGAGAGCAAGCGTTCAAACAACCCGACAGTTAATGGGAGCTATACCCCCGCAATTGACCAGCCAACGGCACATTGACCACAAATCAACGACCATAATTTACTGCGGGGTTTCACCACGACAGTTGTGTACGGGCAGAGTGGAGCCCCCGCAACCACCACTATGTGGTGTCTCTGCCCTCGCGCCACCAAAACACTGCCACCACCGTGAAAATATTTTTTAACCCACGCACCCATTCGACGGTTGGTATTACGTTGCCCGATCCAACATATATCGCTCGATCAACATGCGCAAACAATAATGCGCGATGGCGCTCCGTACTCGGGTTATCATCCGCACACCTTGGTTAAACTCCAGGCAAGTCTGACGCATGATCACCGTCCGATGGCCCTCTTCCAGATCAACGACTTGTGTCAATTTCGCTCCGCGTCTTGGTACGAAAGTTAATGCACGAAGGCGCACTTTAAACAATGGTTTTGAAATGTCGGTCGGGACATGTGTTATCAATCCTGTGGAATCGCTGCCCATTCCTCTAATACCGCTTTCCGACGAATGGTGGTGCGAAGAAACCACAGTTTCGCTTTAAACCACTGTTACTATTCATCCAGTTCTTGGTTCTACTTCTCCCTACGCTCCAGGTTTCGGTCCGCATTTATTATTTAGAAAAACGTTCACTTTTCAATGTATTTTTATGATTCGACTCCGCTCCATTCAATTATATATATATATATATATTCGACTATGGTTCTGCTCCTATTCATGCTGGTTCTTCTGTGTATGCATATATATAACCTCCATGTCAATCGAATACAAGTGCTCTATTCCTGGAATAACAGCGTTTTCTCTGTAATAACAGTTGTGGCTCTGCCTCTGCCGCTTCTGTCACTCTGCCTCTGCCTCTACTACTGTGATAACGGCTCTGTCTGCATATTTGCTTCCTCTGCCTCTGCCTTTCTCCTTAATATTCATCTCCTTTTTGCTGCCTCCATTGTCTATCTTTGTCTCCTTGTAACTGTTCCTGTCTCTTCATCTGCTACCTCCTTTGCCATCAATGAAAACATTTCCAACAGTCTCCCCCTTTGGCATTGATGGCAATAAATTTTCTCTGTTTGCTTGCTCTTTCTCCTGTTGCTTGCTCTTCCTCCCCCTTTGACATCAATGGAAAAGTGTTGCTTTCCCATTTCCTCTCTCTGAGTTATGTTTAGGCCCTCTTCTGCTGACTTTGTACCATGCTGCTCCAGAGTGATGTATAAGACTTGTTGAGAGAACACTTTGAGGATTATCGAATTTGAATATACACTGTAAATTGATATAGTTCAAATGCATAGACTTCTTTCACTTGTATGGAGCTAAAAGTGTGAATAATGATACTTCATAAAATACATTATATCAGCTTTATCTAGTCAGAGATGTATGATTGGATTCAACAACTAAAATGATGAGAGGCTTAAAATGATAATCACTACTTGTCTTTTATGATTCAGATTCTTAATATAATGTTCCAGAACACGATATTGATCCTTTTGCTCTGTAATTGACCTTTTCATGCTTGAATATTGCAGATAACTGTAGGAAAATAACTTGGTGTTCTTTTTCTTTAATCCTTTGATCCCGAGGACCTGATTCATGCTTTCCTTGTTGGCTGTTCTCCCCCTGGAATGATATTTTCATTTTTGTTCTCCCCCTGAAATTGTGCTTTCTCTTTATATCAGAGAGTAGCATCTATAGATACTACCCCTAGTTTATCTCTCAAGTATTGAAATGGTTCTCTAGCAAGAGGTTTGGTAAATATATCAGCTATCTGTTCTTTCGTTGGTACATATTCCAGCTTTACTATCTTCAGAGCCACTTGTTCTCGGAGGAAATGATACTTGATTGGTATATGTTTAGTTTTTGAGTGAAGTACAAGATTTTTAGATATGCTTATAGCACTTGTATTATCACATTTGATTGAGATAGGTTCATCAATGCCCACCTTCATGTCTTAGAATTTGCTTCATCCATGACTTGTGAGACTTGTGTTCAACATCTTCTTCTTTCACTATGTAATGCTGTCGGTACATGAACGGGAGAGATGGATGTTTGTTTCTTCCTGTATATAAATGTCTCCTGGACGTGACACCTCCCGCATGCTTTTCACCATCATCCTTTGCGTGGCCCAATGTTGCGTACGTATGTGTTGTTAAAGTGAAGCTTTTGCCTTTAGGATACCAAAGTCCATACTGTACTGTTCCTTGTAGATATCTGAGTATTCTTTTTACTTCCAGAAGATGGTTTTTAGGTGCTGCTTGATATCTTGCCACTAGTCCTACTGCTATCATGATGTCTGGTCTGGATGCTGTCAGATACAACAGGCTTCCTATCATGGATCTGTAGAGTTTTTGATCTACATCTGCAGTCCCATCATCAGCACACAGCTTGCATCCCGTGATCATGGGTGTTGTCACAGGTTTGCAGTCTTCCATTTTGAATTTTTTCAGCATTTCTTTTAAGTATTTTTCTTGAGAGATGAAGGTGCCTGTGCTCTTTTGTTGAATTTGCAGTCCCAAGTAGAAACTAAGCTCTCCAATCATAGACATTTCAAACGTTGTTTTCATCTCATTAGCAAACCCTTTTGCTAGTTCATCTTTGTTGCTTCCAAACATAATGTCATCAACATACACTACAACAATCAGGAGTTCATTTTAATGGGCTTTTATGTATAGATTGTTGTCTACTCCACCTCTCTTAAAACACTATTTTTGCAAATATTTATCCAGTCTTGAGTACCAAGCACGAGGAGCCTGTTTCAGTCCATATAGGGCCTTCTTCAGTCTGCATACATAGTCTTCTTTATCTGTCAATGAGAAGCCTTCTAGTTGTTCCATGTACACTTCTTCTTCTAGATCTCCATTAAGAAAAGCAGACTTCACATCCATTTGATATACCTTGAAGTCTTGGTAGCATGCAAATGCCAGGAACATTCTGATAGCCTCCATTCTGGCTATAGGGGCAAATGTTTCATCATAGTCAAGTCCTTCAATTTGTGAGTATCCTTTGTAGACCAGCCTGGCTTTATTCCTGATTACTTGTCCTTGCTCATTCATTTTGTTTTTGAATACCCATTTTGAACTAATGATATTCTTCTCAATTGGTCTAGGAACTAGTTCCCAGGTATTATTCTTCTAAATTTGGTCCAATTCTTCATTCATTTCTTTTACCCAAGACTTATCCTTGCTGGCTTCTTCAAATTTCTTTGGCTCTATTTGTGATAGCATGGCTATGCATAATTCTTCTGTCTGTTCAGTTAGCTGTCTTCTTGTCTGTACTCCTACATTCTTGTCTACAATGATTTGATCTTCTGGATGGTTCTTTTGAGTGTATCTTGAGGATGTTTTTGAGTTCAGTTTAGCATCTTTTGATGTCTTGATTGCTTCATCATCATCCTAGTCCTCTTCTTCATGATTTTCTCATGGACTGCAACAGTCTGTATCTCTTGTATTGTTTGGAAGTTCTTCATCAAATCTCACATCAATACTTTCAACTATTTTTCGAAGAGTATTGTTGTAGCACCTGTACCCTTTAATTTTGGAAGCGTATCCTATAAAAATCCCTTCACCTGCTCTTGCATCAAATTTCCCAAGGTTTTCATCATTATTCATTATGTAACATTTTCTTCCAAAGATTTTGAAATGTTTTATTGAAGTAGGCTTTCCATGCCATAGTTCATAGGGAGTCTTGTCACTGCTTGGCCTTAAGTGAGCTTTATTAAGGATATGTACTGCTGTGTGCACTACTTCTGCCCAAAAGGTTTGAGCAATATTATTCTCTTGCATCATGGCTCTGGCAATTTTTTGAACAGATCTGTTTTGTCTTTCTACTACTCCATTCTGCTGAGGTGTTCCTGCAATAGTGAATTGTTGTTTTATGCCATGTTCATTGCATAGGTCAGCAAAGTCATAATCTGTGAATTCTCCTCCTCTGTCTGATCTAATACATTTTAGTTTGCATCATGTTTGATTTTCTGCTAATGCTTTGAATATCTTAAATTTTTCCAGTGCTTTTGATTTGTTCTTGAGAAAAGCAACCCATGTCATTCTGGAGAAATCATCTATTATCAGCATGAAATAGGATTCTCCACTTGGTGTCTTAGTTTTAGCAGGTCCACACAGGTCCATGTGCACAAGCTGGAGTGGTCTTCTTGTTGATAGCTCATCTTTAGATTTAAAGGATGTGCAAGTCTGTTTCCCTAATTGACAAGATTTGCATATGGTATTTGAGGATCTTTTTATTTCTGGCATATCTCTGACAGCTTTCTTCTTGCTCAGTCTGATGATATTGTCGAAACTGAGGTGTCCCAATCTCCTATGCCATAACCATGACTCCTCAAGTTTGCTAAGGTGGCAGGCTTCATCTTCCTCTTTCACTATGTACACATTACTCTCTGTTCGAATACCTTTGAGCAGATTATTTCCTGTTATGCTTCACCTGACTACACAATCTTGTGCTCTAAAAAGAACTTCACACCCTTTGTCACACATCTAACTCACACTCAATAAATTTTCTTTCAATCCATCCACAAATAGTACATCTAGGGCCTTTCCTCTGCCATTGTGTATGTTGACTGAGCCTTTTCCCTTGATCTTTCCTGATTTATCATTGCCAAAAGTAACATTTCCAAATTTATTTTCATCAAGAGTTATAAACTTGCTTCTGTCTCCAATCATGTGTTTAGAGCAGCCACTGTCCAAATACCACTGGCTTTTCAAGTCTTGAGCAGTTAGAGCTAGGTCACACTTATTCTCCTTCTTTTTCCATTGGAGGCATCCTTTTGTTTTATATCTTTTGTGAGATGATGAATCACTCTCTTTCAAAGGACATTTGAAAGGCATATGTCCAGCTTGATTGCATATAAAGCATTTGATAATAATTTTTGCAGAGTTATGAGTATGAAAAAAATTTCTTTGAATCATAAACCTCCTTGAGGTGTTAAACATCAATCTTTGTCCATACTTTCTACACTTAATGATTTTATGACCAAATTCCTTACAATAAAAGCAGTAACCATAGAAGCTATTTGGATACCTGATGTAAGGTTGTCTCTTCCATTTGTTTGCTTGAGGCAGTCTCTTCAATGTTTGCATCTTTTGCTGGTTTGAATTACTCCTTCTTGCATGACAATATGCAGCAATGTGTCCCAACTTGTGGCAGACATAGTAGGTGGCATTCTTTATAGGAGGGAAGAATCTCCTTTGATGGCTTGCAAATTTGAAAAACTCAGGAGTATATGAACCTTTTTCTGTTAACTGAGTATTTCTTTCATTCTTTGTTATTCGAGGATTCTTCTGGGTTCTGTCTCCCTCCTTACATGCTTCTTCTTTTGTAGGAATTATTTGAGATGCTTCATCCTTCTTTGCTTTTACAAAAATAATTTTTCTGTTTTCCTTTTCTTTGCTTTTACTTGATTCTCCTTCATAGCCTATTCTAGTTTTTATCAAGGGATATCTTTGAGCATCCAAAATTTCATCCAACTTACCAGAGCTAGTTGTTTGATAAGATTTTATAGACACTTTCTTTTGAGCATTTTCTAATTTCTTCCTTAGACATACAACTTCTTCTTCTAGCTTCTCTTGTTCTCGAGTTTTATCCTTGATTTGCTAAAGTAACATGTCTTCTATCCTCTTGGATTCTTCAAGCTTTACCTTCAGCTGCATGAGGACTTCTGAATTTTGTTCTTCTTTCCCATATTTGAGGAGAATCTCTTTTTGTTTTCTGCATTTTAGTTTCAGTCTATCAATCTCCTCTAGGGCACTTCTTAGCTCCCCCTCAAGGTCAACTTCACCTTCTTCTTCATCTTCTAGCAAGAGTCCTTCAAGTTCTTCTATGGGCATTAGTAAAAATTCGGAGGTTCCTTCTTCTCCTAAGGATTCATCTGAGTCTTCAGATGTACTGCTATCTTGTTGAGCATTGAAGGATTTTCTGCTAAACTTCTTTCCTTTCTTCCAGTTCTTTGATGTATTTTTCTCTGATTCTTGATCCTGATTCCTTACTTTCTTGTGAGGACACTTAGCAGCATAGTATCCAACTCTTCCACAGTTAAAGCACTTGAAGGGAAGTTTACTTTTGTATTTACCTGAGCCTCTATCCAATTTCTTGACAAGCTTTGCCTCTTCATCATCCAAGAAAGAGCATATGTCTTCCTCTTCTTCTTTCTTCTTTTCAGTTCTAAAGGCTGCCTCCCTCGTACTTGGCTTCTTCTGTGGGAGCCTCATCTCATATGATGTTAGATTTCCAAGTAGCTGGTTCATGGTCAAGGTCTCCCAATCAGCTGTTTCTTCTATTGCAGACACCTTGGGATTAAATCTGGATGGAAGTGATCATAGAATATTTTGCACAATTATACTTTCTGGCATTTTTTCTCCAAGGGCTTTTATATTGTTAATAATTTCTACAGCTTTTAGAAAGAAGCTGGCAATGTCTTCATCATCATTCATTTTTAAGTTCTCAAACTGGGCTCTATAGACTTGATGTTTGGCAGTCTTTATTTTCTTGTCTCCCTCATGTATGTTCTCAAGAGTATCCCGTATATCCTTGGCAGTGCCTTTGTGCATTACCTTAATAAACTCTGCTTCACATAATCCATTCAGGATGGCATTCATGGATTTTGCATTAGCCACAAAATCTTGTTTTGTTTCTTTTTATGTGTCAGTTGCTTTTGGGGCATATCCTAATTCCACATCAGCCTAGACTTCTATTCCTAGAGACATTATGTATATCCTCATTCTGATTTTCCAGAAAGCATAATTTTCACCAGTGAAGAAAGGGGCTTTATTGGTTGAGCACCCTTCTTTACTAGCCATCTTAAGGGCCTAAGATCTCCTTTCAGTTGTTAGACTAATACAAAAGGAACTTGATTTGATACCAATTGTTGAACCTTTAGTTAAACTGAGAAGGGGGGGGAGAATCATTTTAACACCTTCTTGATCTTTTAAAAATTTTCATTAAGCTTATTTACACCTTCATTTCATATCCAATTTAATGTGTGAGTAATCTTAGAATGTAAGCAGCAAGTATTAGTATAATATAACAGTAGACTTAATATGAGAGTAGCAGGTATTAAGTAGATGATATAAATTAGATCAACACATAAACATCATGCACAGAGACACCAGATATAAGTGGAAACCCATAAAGGGAGAAAACCACATCTTATTATTGTTGTGATGCAAAGGAAAGCTCCAACTCCCTGTCACCACTATTTTTCTGCAGGCACCAACCTACAGGAGGCTCCTACCTCAATTCTCCAAGCTACAACTTGCAAGGAAGCACCAACTCCCTTCAATTTTCTGCAGGCACCAACCTATAGGAGGCTCCAACCTTAGTCAGCTACAACTGACAACTATCAAGATGCAACTTGATAGGGAAGCTCCAACTTCCTCAATTTAACAAACTGAATGTTTGCTGATTTACTCCAGATATCGGCTCTGTTCTGTATCTGCTCTTCTTCTCTTAATCTTCTCTGCTGATTCTTCTATATTCTGCATTCTCTATATTTGCTCTCTCTCTCTTTTTTGAGCTTATTAAATTGATATTATATATATAAATTCTCACATGACTGTTTGTATTTCATAAGGAATTTGGAGTGAACATTCATGACTCTTTGGCTTCTGTCTTCTTATTCCTTTTTCCAACTCATTTTAGAATTACTACAATATGTACAAATTTCCATGCTACAGTGGGATTTTTTCTTTTCCTTAGGATACTTTCCTTTGCATCACAAACAATAAAAATAATTACAAAATTTACATTCACATTTTTAATTACATATTTCAATTTTACTCAGCTCCTTTTCTGGATTTTAGCTTTACTGGATTTGTCTTTTCCTGCTGCTGTTAAGAACCTGTTCTACATACTCTTTTTTCACTGTCATCTGCATATTCCCTATTTTCTGTGCTTATTCACTTGTCCAACTCATTCCTGTACATATTCCTGTCAAACCTATAATCTATGTGTATCTCTGTCAGACCCATACTTTTATCCTTGTGTTTATTCACCTGTTCACTGTTTTATTTCCGTTCTCGGGCTACCTGTCTACATTATCTGTTCATATATGAGTTTCAACATAGTGGTTTGAAACTCACATTACATTTTCAATTCATCCTTTTTCCTCGTACCATTATTCTGCCACTATCTCTAGCTCTTTCGTTCTTGCAGACTCTTGTAATAAATCTAATCTTATGACTTTAGCACGTCATGTATGCATATTCTTGATTAATAAACTATGGCTTTCGAATGTTCGGACCTTGGGAAATTTCTATATATATCTCTAGCTTTATATTCTACCACCAAACCTTATAGCCTATTGGAATATAATTTCCAATTTCCCGAACGAGTCAGCAGGCGGCAATATGTTGATCAGCGTTGACGATAGAATGGCAGCAGGTTGGTAGAGAGCTCATCGTGCGATCTGTGATCAACGGAGAGCGGGCGTTCAAACAACCCGACAGTTAATGGGAGCTATACCCCCGCAGTTGACCATCCAAGTGCACGTTGACCACAAATCAACGGCCATAATTTACTACGGGGTTTCACCACGACAGTTGTGTACGGGTAGAGTGGAGTCCCCGCAACCACCACTATGTGGTGTCTCCGCCCTCGCGCCACCAAAACACCGCCACCACCATGAAAATATTTGTTAACCCACGCGACCATCCGACAGTTGGTATTACGTTGCCCGATCCAATGTATATCGCTCGATCAACATGCGCAAACAATAATACGCGATGGCGCTCCGTACTCGGGTTATCCTTCGCACACCTTGGTTAAACTCCAGGCAAGTCCGACGCATGATCACTGTCCGATGGCCCTCTTCTAGATCAACGACTCGTGTCAATTTCGCTCTGCGTCTTGGTATGAAAGTTAATGCGCGAAGGCACACTTTAAACAATGGTTTTGAAATGTCGGTCGGGACACGTGTTATCAATCCTGTGGAATCGCTGCCCATTCCTCTAATACTACTTTCCGATGAATGGTCATGTGAAGAAACCACGGTTTCGCTTTAAACCACTGTTACTGTTCATCCAGTTCTTGGTTCCGCTTTTCTCTATGCTCCAGGTTCCGGTCCGCATTTATTATTTAACAAAACATTCACTTTTCAATGCATTTTTATGATTCGACTCCACTCCATTCAATTATATATATATATATATATATATATATATATATATATATATATATATATATATATATATATATATTGTCGACTATGGTTCGGCTCCTATTCACACTGGTTCTTCAGTGTATGCATATATGTAAACCATATATATATATATATATATATATAACACACCTACCATATATATAACCTCCATGTCAATCGAATACAAGTGCTCTATTCTTGGAATAACAACGGTTTCTCTGTAATAACAGTTGTGGCTCTACCTCTGTCGCTTCTGTCACTCTGCCTCTGCCTCTACTGCTGTGATAATGACTCTGTCTCTGTATTTTCTTCCTCTGCCTCTGCCTTTCTCCTTAATATTCATTTCCTTTTTGCTGCCTCCATTGTCTATCTTTGTCTCCTTGTAACTGTTCCTGTCTCTTCATCTGCTACCTCCTTTGCCATCGATGACAACATTTCCAACAGAAAAATAAGAGCCTTTGGGTTCTATCCTATCTAGATATTTCCCCCTAGCATTGCTTATTGGTTACAAACGATCATCACTCCAATATGAGAGTGTAAGCCATGGAATTTTGGGCCAAAATGACATTGCATTTGGAATATATTCATCTAGATCAAAATCTATTGAACATTTCTTTAGATACATCCCTTGAGCTCTAAGAAGTATGGGCCATTCTCAAATATTACATCTTTTTCTTCCTTTAATTCAAACATTAAGGAAAAAACCCAATTCCCGAATGGGTACGTTCGAATATTTCCTTTTCTTAGAGGTTCCAATGTCTTCTCTAACCATTTCTCCATGGATATTGGTGATGGCCACATTCTTGTGAATTTTCACACTAGGGCTTGATCTCAAATGCAAGACTCATTCACCTAAAAAAGGTGGTAAGAGTTACACAGGGTATAGTTTCCACCTTCATTAAGATGGATCTAGTATATAAAATAAATTAATTATATCTACATATTACCTATGTAAATAAAACTAAATACTAATTATAATATAACTATATTACAAATATATATTATAATAGCTATAATATAATAATATATTGGTATACTACTAAATCATATATTAATAATTAATAGTTATATATATATATATATATTTTATATAGTAAATTAATTATTATTAAATATTTAATAAAATACAGCATTAAGTGTGCATGTGAAAGGAGCATAAGTACACACCTAGAGTTTATAGCACGTTAGAAGTTAGTATTGGAATTGACCGTATTCCAAGTGAGTATGAGACTTGCCAATTCCTCTAAAAAAATGCAGTGATAATATTATATTTAGTAAATATTATAATAATCTATTACTAAATATTATAATAATATATGTTAATACTAATACATTTTACTAATTTGGTAATAGCAAAGGAAAAATTGTAAAATAAAAAATTAAAAATTAAAAGGAAATAACATTAAAAAGATCAAAAAGAAAAAGAATTATAACTAATGGAAAAAAAATCATTTTTTTTTCTTTTTCTTAAAGTTAGTATTTTGTGAATATTTTTTGACAACATTATATACATTACACCCCACACACACACATATATAATTTTTGTTTAGTTGCACAATATTAATAGCTAATATATATAGAATAATATGAAAGAATCCAATAATTACAAGTGTCAATGTGTAATGTACCATTCATAACTATTCACATAAAGATGATTTTCATAACATTAAATCTCTTTTTATTTTTTAAATTATATGTAAATAATTTAACCTCTAACTATTAATTATTAAGTTGCCATGTAACAGTCATGAAAATTATACTTATTAATATGAATAAATCTAATTATTACAAGTGTGAATGTGTAATTTACAATTCATAATTATTCACATAAATATGATTTTCATAACATTTAAATCTCTTTTTATTTTGATCATATGTAAATAATTTAATCTCTCACTATTCGTTACTAAATTTCTATGTAACATTGATTAAAATTAAAACTTTAATTCTAGCCAAAACTCCCAGCCACTGCTCAAGTAAGGTTCTAATAAGGATGCTCAGTCTTGGTTCAATAATTGGGGGATAAAGGCACATATAATCTTGGAAAATAAAAATAATATTAAAAATACTATTACTTCCAAATTGAAGAGATCCACTAGAAAGGATCACTTCCTTATGGTTCAAGATTGAATTCCGAACCCATGACCTCTCAATAAACTCCACCAATAAAATCATTAGTATAATATTTTAATAATGTTAATATTTTATTTTTTAGTATAATATTTTAATAATATTAATATATAATTTTTTTTCAATTATAATTGTATTTTAAATTTCTTATTTTGTAAAATTATTTAATTATTATGTTTTTTGTTTTTAGCCTTTTTATTTTTATTTTTCCTTATTTTTTATCATATAATACAACTATATGATAAGGTTCCTAATTTTGATATTTCCTATTATTACATGAAAAAGAAAAAAACGCATTTTTTCTATTTCAAATATATTTTTCAATTTTTATTAGATTTTGGATTTTATTTTCTATTTCATATAAAGTTCCTTAATTTTTGTGTTTTTAGGTTTGCGTTTTCCTTAATTCTATCCTATATCTATCCTATATCGTACACCTTTTTTGTTTTTTTTTTTCTATTTCAAATATCTTTTTCAATTTTTATTAAATTTTGGATTTTATTTTCTATTTCATATAAAATCCCGTACTTTTTGTTTTTTAGGTTTTTCGTCTTCTATTTTTCTTTTTCTTTATTTTCTATCCTATATCCTACACCTCTATGTTGAAATTCCTCTTAATATGGTTATATTATTAGATTAAAAAGAGAAAAAACTTAAAAAAAAAATATTATTCGTGTGCTTTTTCCAATTTTGAAGTATCTTTTTCCTCTTTATTGTATTTTTTTCCTATATCATATATCCATCTCTTAAAAGATTCTCAGGGAAAAAAAATAAAGATATAGCTGATGTTTTTTTTTAACCTGAGCTAGCTATAATAAATTGTAAGCTTACAGTAAAGATTTTCCAAATGACCTGGCTAAAGTGATTTGTAAGCTCACTGTGTGCATTTCTATCTTCTTATCTTTAGCCAACTCATAATTATCTTTAATCAACAGTGTTCTCCCTCCGTTATTATATATAATCAAGATGTATAAAAAAAAATGTCATTAATCTCCGAGTAATTGCTACTCTTACCTAGCAAATTTATCAATACATTATTATCAACCAGCCCTCGCTAGGCCCTGCTTCTGCACAAAATCTCCGCCTATTTGAGATTTCCTGCGTCATCCAATCACCCAAATTTCGTTCCGAAACATGGCTAATCAAGAAGCTGGTGCTGACGTTGGCAATCTTAACATATACGTCGGCAGACGGTAATCACACTACAAGAATCGCTTTATATTTTGCAATCTGTCTGTTTGAAAATTATTGGAAGCTATGATTTGTTAGTTTAGAATAGTCCGAAAATGTAAAAATCCTTTTTCTGTATTGTAGAATTATTTGTTTAGTAGAGAACCCAAAGTATTAATTACATAGTAGTAACGAATGAATTTTCGGTGTCGTTCATATAAGATTACTGCCAGTAATTTTCAGCGTTTTGTTTGGAAAGTTAGAAGCGTGAAAACTAACGAGAATCCCATAAAAGGTGAAGTTATTCTGCTTGACGGATTTCGTCAGCATGCATGCATATAAAGATGGTAAAATCTGGGTATAAGAGCGGATTTTAACAATCTAAAATTAGTATCATGATTTTAGTTTTTTTTTCTTTTCTTTTTTTTTTAATTCCAAAACCCAATTTTCCTTATTATTTCTTAAATAATAGTACTTCAATTTCCTTTTTTAAAGATTCATATAATAGCTTGACATTCATACTTCATAAGAGTCATATAATTTCGGTTTCATCCGATCCTTGTATCTTCTATATATATAAAAGATTAAAGAAAAATAACAAGTATAAAAATCAATTAATATTATCATATTTTTATTGTCTTTTAAGTAACGATGCTTTCTAATACTTGATACTTTATTAGTATGGATATTATTTGTTATTATAATTTTTTTTATAGAGATATAATTATTTATAAAAAAATAATGCCTAGTTCATAGAATCTATAGATAAACTTTGAAAATAATAAAAATTTTGACAATATTATAATAATATATAGCATATTTTTTTGAAAATTTAATTACACTTGTCAAATTTCATGATTTTGGGTGTTTTAAAGATTTTTTATCAAGATTTTTAATGGTGTTAAATCCATTTCCACCATAAAAAATCTATTCAAACACTCCAACATTTTGAAAGTTAACTCAGTTGATGGAAGTCTCTTTAATTTTCAACATAATAAATCAATACGGATTTCTTACTGGAGAAAACCTCTTAGAGAGTTTTGGTGTTATGCCGGCATTGGTTTTGTATGTTTCAAATGATAAATAAAAATCAATTATTGATTTATTATGTTTATTTCCTGTGTCAAAATATATATATATATATATATATAATAAAATTTGAATCTAAATAAAAAAATAAAATAATAATATCCTATTATGAGAATTGAAATTGATTTTTTACAATTTCAAGGTATAAATTGATATGAACTAATCTCTGTATTATTTCACAATAGTAAGTAATATTTTTTCATCTCAGACATTTTTATCTATAATGAATGTTTGAGATTATCTTTTGAAGTAATAAAATAAAATAATTTATTTGAGATTATCTTTTGAAGTAATAAAATAAAATAATTTATTAATGCCGTTAACATCTAAATTTATTAATTTTAATAAAAATATATTTATATAGAAAAAACCAAATTGAAAGTAAATTTATATATTTGAATTGTATATGAACAAGTTTATATGAAACAAGCAATCTTTAATTTTGATAAAAATATATATACAGAGAAAACCTAATTTAAGGTAAATTTATATATTTCAATGCTATATGAACAAGTCTATATGAAAGAAGTAACATTTCAATGCAGGTTGGACGGCAAGGTCGCAGTAATAACGGGCGGAGCATCTGGCATCGGAGAAGCAACCGTTCGGCTCTTTACAAAGCACGGAGCCAAAGTCATAATCGCAGACGTTGCCGACGCAGCTGGGAAAAAACTCGCCGAATCCCTTTCTCCTCCCGCAATTTTCGTGCACTGCGATGTGAGGAATGAGCAAGACGTCGGCGCAGCTGTGGATTTGGCCGTACAGAAGTACGGTCAACTGGATATCATGTTTAACAACGCAGGAATAATAGTATGACATGGAGCAATTCGATCGAGTGATGAGAGTAAACGTGAGAGGAGTGATGGTGGGCATGAAGCACGCGGCCCGCGTGATGATCCCGCGGAAGGAGGGCACCATAATCAATACTGCGAGCATTACCAGTGTTATAGGAGGACTTTGTCCATACTGCTACACCACGTCGAAGCATGCAGTAATAGGGCTGACGAGGAACGGTGCAGCTGAGCTCGGAAAATACGGGATCCGAGTCAACGCTGTGTCTCCTTATGGACTGCCCTCGGATCTTACAGTTGGGTATTTCAACAAGAAAGGCGACGCCTCCTCATTTTCTTCGGAAGTGGATAAACCGGCTGTGGCCGACTTCTGCAGCAGTGTTGCCAACTTAGAGGGTACAACTCTTACAGCGGAGGATGTTGCAGAGGCAACTCTGTACTTGGCTAGCGATGATTCTAAATATGTGAGCGGGCATAACCTTGTTGTGGATGGCGGAATTAGTGTTGTTAATCACTCCTGGGGGACCTACCGATGATACCTGAATTCTACCATTTGATAATAATGAAGTTGGCTGAGAGTCGTAGTCGTACTATATAAATAATATGGTTTCCCTGCTGCTGGTTTCGGATACCCTATGAGACTGTTATAGTTTCTAAAAACCCTAATACTACAATAGAATAATTGCGGTACACCGCAGCTTCATCTATTGATTCTCGTAAATATTCGTATCTCCTGATGCTTTTGTACTTTGAACTTGTAACGTGTCCTTCCGCTCTACATATTGATAATTATATCTAAGTTTATTTGCATCATTGTGAGGATTATTTTATAGTATTATTAGGGGATGTGTAAGCTTTATTATCAATTTTTGTTTATTTAAAAAAAATAATAATAAATAAGATTTTCTATAGAAAAACAATGTTCATTATAATGAAAGAAAATGAATGTGTTGTAACATAATTAGAAGAATAATCTAAACTATAATTAAAAAACAATGGATATAGTTTCCATTAATTGAAGGTGAAAAATACATGTCATTAAGATGTTTAAAGCTTAACATTTAACTAAATTATCTGAAAATCTATATTAACCAAAAAAATTTGTTAAAATAAAATATTCTAATGTTATATATAAAAAATATACCATATGAATTACTAATAAAATATTTTAATAAAAATTAATATTAAAATATAATTAACAATATATTAATAATAAAAAACTATTTTTACAATGTGGTTTTTGCTACAGCACTAAGAGAATTTGACAAGATGCCTAGCAGTTCTTAGAATCTTCATATCTTTTTGTTTACCTCCGTGACTAGTTTATCCAATTCACTGATATGATGTGTTGATCTTTCAAGTTATAGAAGATAATTCAATTATTTCTCATGCTTTTGTTCGATCTCTTCTATATGCACCCCAATTCTGCCAAAAGTATAATGATTTACTACTTTAATCTACAGAGACAAAAATACTTAGTGATAGTGCAGAATGAACAGATCACTGGAGCTTTGGTCCTTTATTACCCTGCCTACTTAGAAAATTAGACGTCACTATAACATCAGCTGTCCTCAAAATAGACACGTGATGCATGTAATTCCTTGCTATCGGATATCCTCCAAAGTTGACAGTCTCTTGGTGCTGTCATTGCTTTGGTCTTTCCTTGGCCTTGATCTCTCCCTTGGTTGTGTACTTCCTCTATTCTTTCCGGAATGAGATTCCTCTTGAATAAGAGTATGGCTAAAACGTTTCTTCTTCTCTAACCTCCTTGACTCCCAATACCTTACTTTCACCACTTCCTCCTTGAATTAAATCAATATTAGCTTGGAAGAACCCTATTTTCCTTGACTGATATAGCATTTGTGATTCCATATTTATTTATGTCTTGATTCTTTCTTAATATAATATGGATCCCTTAAGTCATGATGCAATGCCACACCTAAAATTGTTTCATCAATGACATATACAATAAGGGTATGTGTGATTTATATCTTCATAGTTTGTTTTATTATATTATATAGCTGTTTTAACTTTGTGGTTTCTGACAATTGGTGAGACAATTTTGTAGCAAAATGTCCGGAGAACCTTATTTGTACTCTTGGGTCCCATTGACCTATTTTGGTCATCTATGGACACTAAACATAAATATATCTTCTTTCACTTTAGAATTTTTATCCCTCTGACTTCTCAATGGTGAAGCAAATTTCTTACTGTATTATTATTTTTTAACTAAGAAGGAAGATTGGCAAGATAAAGTACACAAATAATATCCATGTGTGATTTGGTCTTCAAGGTGATTGAAATCTGTAAATATGCCTTAGACTGCTACTATATATTTCCTTATCTTCCTTGCTATCTATCTATGATAGGGGTTTCCATGCTATCATCCCTTTGAAATCCAGCATAACTGACTTGGTAGCGGATTTGATGTTGCTAATGTGACACTAATTCTTCGCTAAGTTTGTGAGAATTGACCAGGTGTGAGAAAAAATAAATAAATAAAATGTTCTAGTCATAGTGCATAAATAAAATGTTTATTGTCATTTGAGTTCCTCTATGGTAAAGGATGATATCCTTTCAACGAAAGAAACCTTATAGACATACCATCTTAATATTTTCAAATTGTCATGAGCTGTCTCTTTATGATGTTAGGACTGGAAATTGTAGCTATTTTTTCTTTTTGTAGGTTCCTTCAATGGCTTACGAGCATTCATTTTCAAAATATTATTGACCTAATAGGAGATTTAGTATTTTTGCTAAGATAGTTTACTATGCTTCCTTGTTCCTTCTTTACAAATTGAGCTATAATTACTCCCTGTTTGTGTCGCTCTTACCTCCCTAACCAATTTATCCAATTCACTGATATGATGTGTTGATCTTTCAAGTTATAGAAGATAATTCAATTATTTCTCATGCTTTTGTTCGTTCTCTTCTATATGCACACCAATTCTGCCAAAAGTTTATTGATTTATTACTTTAACTTACTTACAAAGACAAAAATATGTAGTCACAGTGCAAAATGAACAGGTCACTCGAGCTTTGTTCCTTTATTTTCCTCGCATATTACCCTGCCTACTTAGAAAATTAGATGTCACTATACCATCAGCTGTCCTCAAAATCGACACGTGATGCATGTAATTCCTTTCTATCGAACATCATCCAAAGTTGACAGTCCCTTGGTGCTGTCATTGCTTTGGTCTTTCCTTGGCCTTGATATCTCCCTGGTTGTGTACTTCCTCTATTATTTCTGGAATGAGATTCCTCTTGCATAAGAGTATGGCTAAAAAGTTTCTTCTTCCCTAACCTCCTTGACTCCCAATACCATACTTTCACCCCTTCCTCCTTGCATTAAAACAATATTAGCTTGGAAGAACCCTATTTGCCTTGGCTGATATAACATTTGTGATTCCATATTTATTTCTGTCTTAATTCCTTCTCAATATAATATGGATCTGGATCTCTTAAGTCATGATGCAATTCCACACCTAAAATTGTTTCATCAATGACATACACAATAAAGGTATGTGTGATTTATATCTTTACAGTCTATGTTATTATATTATATAGCTAAAGGATGCTTCCTATTCTAACTAATAAATAATGCTACCAAATTGTTATTGTGAACCAAAGATAGAGGCTTGCTACAAGGTGTTTTAACTTTGTGGTTTCTCACAATTGGTGAGGCAATTTTGTAGTAAAATGTCTCGAGAACCTTATTTGTAACTACACCTTTTTTTACTCTTGGGTCCCATTGACCTAGTTTGGGCATCTATGGACACTAAACATAAATATATCTTCTTTCACTTTAGAATTTTTATCCCTCTAACTTGTTAATAGTGATGCAAATTTCTTAGTGTATTATTATTTTTCAACTAAGAGGAAGATTGGCAAGATAAAGTGAACAAATGATATCCATGTGTTATTTGGTCTTCAAGGGAATTGAAATCTGTAACTATGCCTTAGACTGTTACTTTATATTTCTTTATCTTCCCCACTATCTATCAATGATAGGGGGTTTCCATGCTATCATCCCTTTGAAATCCAGCATAACTGACTTGGTAGCGGATTTGATGTTGCTAATGTGCCACTAATTCTCTGCTAAGTTTGTGAGAATTGACCAGGTGTGAGAATAAATAAATAAATAAAATGTTCTTATCATAGTGCATACTTACATAAAATTTATTGTCATTTGAGTTCTTTTATGGTAAAGGATTTGATATCCTTTCAAGGAAAGAAACCTTATAGACATACAATCCTAATATTTTCAAAATTTTCATGAGCTGCCTCTTTCTGATGTTAGGACTGAAAATTGTAGCTATTTTTTCATTTTGTAGGTTCCTTCAATGGCTTACGAGCATTCGTTTTCAAAATATTATTGACCTAATAGTAAATTTGGTATTTTTGCTAAGATAGTTTACTATGTTTCCTTGTTCCTTCTTTACAGATTGAGCTATAATTACTCCCTGTTTGTGTGATTCTTCCTTCCACTTGCTAAGTGAAGATATGATTGTATCCTTTTTGTTCTCAATATAGTGGCTTTACTCTATCCTGATTCCTTATGTTAAAGTCAGCACTACAAGATTGGTTGAGTAGTGTAGAGCTCAAGTCACCACTACGAGATTGGTTGAGTAGTGTAGAGTTCCAAGCTAGTTGTTAGGCTTATAGCAAGTCTCATGACCAACATTTTCTTTCCTTAGATTTCGTGAAATCTACTGGGTGACACTGTATTGAACTATCTTTGTTGGGTTTTACTAGTATGGGGATTGTCTTGCAACCCTCCTTTTTGTCCTCGCCCCCTTTTTTCTATTGGTTTTTCTTGTTCTTCATTGTATTTCTTGTACATATTATTGCATTTATTATATACTTTCTTGTTACCATTTGTCTGAGATGCTTTAGAAGTCCCAATGTACAATTGGGATTCTGGATGTTGTACTTTTTTAGTTCCATTAAGAATCTTTGGTGACTAGTGACACTAATATTGAATAATAAACTTAAATTTAAGGCTTGATCTCTAATGAGCACAAAGTTTCCCATCCCTTGTCATTAAGGACCTTACTTTCCATACTCACTATGTAAGGATGCATATTCTATGATAGAAAATATTCCTGAAGGATAATTTTAAGGTGGGGATTCTTTCTCACCTCTATAAATTATGATGACTTCTAGAGATAGCCACAAACAATGGCTATAGTCTCTACTTTATGGGTATATCTAGAGAGGATTAGGGACTATTGAAATTGAAATGATTGAGTTGGGAAAGTCTGTGTTTTTTTATCTTTCCTATAGATAGATGAATTAAGTCATTGTTGCCCCTTTGTCTTGTTGGTTGGGTTATATCGGGCACCAAAATCATTGTTGCAAGCCAAACATATTCTTATGCATTGGCAGTGCTTCCCCCTCACATTTTTGTGTGTGGATGCCATAAATATTCTTTCTCATTCAATATGATGTAAATGTCTATTTTCTTGAAAATTCAAATTATATTGGGCCCAATAATGAACAAATATTTTATTCATGAGATTCTTGTTCATCTTTTGGTTTGTCATAGTAATGACTAATTCTGGGCTTTCTAAGGTAGTTCACTGGTCATATTTCACATGTGAAAATACTAATTGTTGTTGCACAAATTCTATTGTTTGTTAACACTATAGGTAGGTTCAATATTCTTTAGGCGCCTTCGACGGTCACCTTGTGGGAATTTTATTGTCCTTGAGTGTAATGGAGTGAGGGTGTCAATATGGTGTTAGACTAATCTACTATGGGAATATTTTGCACATGTTTAGGTTTAGCAGGAGTGAGACGGTCAACGAAAACTATCATGTCTGGTTCAAACTTCAGATACCAATTGATACCCATATATCCTTTTACATGCATGGTTTATTTTTTGTCGAATAAAAAGAATGAAATGCTTATATGTGCATTTTCATTTGGACTATTATTGATTAACACATTGGTTAGCATAGAATTCTCTTACTAGTAATGGCAATTAGTGTTCTTATTTACAGAAGAAGATATAGAATATTGTTATTTGTTGGTGGTGTTTTATTGAATACCAATAATATACCTATTGTATCACATCAACCAATATGAATCAAAAGAAAGGGTATGAATTGAACATTGTATATGCCTTTCCAACCTACATCTACAGATGGTAATGATGGGAGACATCTCTCACATATAGTTGTAAGAGGAAAAAATTCTGAAGCATGTTATATCCATCATATTAACCAAATCCAACAAAGGAGAAAACTACCAAACTTGGAAGTTTCATTGAATGATTGATCTCCTATCTTTCGATAAAAATAAAATGAATAAAATCCTACTGACGTTTTCATATCTGAGGCACGTCATCTCAATTCAGGAATCTATGGTGGTAGTGATGGATTACAGGAACATACTATCGGTCAAAGCCTTAATCAGGGTAGGAGCAATTTTGAAGGGCTAGAAAACATTTAACCTCCTAATAACTATAATTTCAATCAGTTTGGAGATATTGTGAAGCATGAAGATGCAATATATATCAAAGATGTGGCAAAAGAAATATTTTAAATCAGGAGAAATTTGAGGAGCTTCAACCATGGCAACAATTTCAATAGTTATATTCGACTCATTAGTGATAGTTCCAATAGATCATGCCAATTAGAAACCAATGTTTAGGAAATTCTTTCCCCCTTGGTTGCATGGATCTTTATTGCATGAATTGTTGAACTTTGTGCATACAAGTATCCTAGTACAATAGATGGAAGTGATGAGCCATAAATCAACTCTTTTACCAGATACTGAGAAACATTTCAATTCCATCATTTTGAATTGGGTCACCAATGGTTCACCTATTGAATTTTGTATGCTCTCATATCCAAGTTTAGCTTCACAAGTATTGCCCTTAAATGGCACATATTTAGATCCCTTTGTTTATTAGTATGTGTTCCATAGGAATTTCCTTAAATTCTATTTGGCAAAGTTTGAATCCTATGTTTTGATCCCGCAATCCCATAGTCTGAAACACTGAAAAACTATAAAATTTGGTTGTTACATGTCATATGGCATGACGGTCCACCAATGATATTCATTGCAATGGATGGGTTTGCACGGTTGCAACATGATACACATGGAAATTTGATGGATCAATAGATTGTTGCACAAAAGGAGACAAAAGCATATCACTAAGATGGATGGTATGCATTTTGCGATGCATGCATATTGAATTGAAGGGCACACCTCACCAATTCTATTATGGAAGACATGCAAAATAATTCTGGGACTTAAGGTGCGGGTTTCAAGGATGCATAACTTTATAAAATAAGAAAAGTTCAATGTAATAAGGAGGAATTCTAGGAGTTTTGATCTCTATCATTGGAGATTCAGATTCTAAAGTAGTTGTAATTGGCTAAAAATATGTAATGAGTAAATCTTGTGCCCTTGGTCCTCTTCCTCATGTATTTTCCATTGTTAGTGAATGCTTACATCTTTCTTGTTCAGTCTAGTCAAGTTAATTTTGTGGCATGGTGTGGGTCTTTATCCCCTGGTTTCACTGAGGTTATTATGAATTTTTCGACTGGTCCTTAACCACAAATATTGGTAAGGTAAGAACTTGCCTCTCATTAGGTTTAAACAATTAGAGTAGGGTTTTGTCTAGGAATTTGTTGTAGGGTTCAAAACATTGTTACGTAGTGAGATTCATCTAACATGGATGCCTCATTGGAATGCTCTAGATATTATTTGACTTCACGAACCAATGGAAAACACCTATTGTTGGATCCTTCCCAAAGGTTATTACTATTTTATTTGTGTATTTTACTTGTTGGCCTAGTTCATTCTTAGTGATTCATCTCTATATCATAGGGAGGTGATAGGGATACCCCTTTGTTTTTGGGAAGAACAAACCAAAAGTGAGAGGATTTCAAGAGGTGATAGTTCTTTTTCAATGAAACATGCACCCAAGGCTCATTTTAGGTGTCAAAACATTCCATGAACATCATTATGCAGTCAACGTCTCCAATTCTCAAAGGAAGTGTACCACATAAGCATAAAGACAAGGTCTAGAAATTCCCATATGGAAGCTATCTTCAATGAGGATATCCATCTTGGAACAACCAAGGATGTCACGCACCCCACATCAAATGAAGTCCACCCAAGCATGGTTTAGACACTTTTTCCTTGCGCCTAAAAAATGATAGGCTAGAGTTTTAGATCTTCAACCCACATTGTCCTTTTATTTTTATGCATTCTCTCTAAAAGAAAAAAACACATTTATGTCCACACTAAAATACCTTTTAAGAGGGTTGTATCATACCTAGAGGGTCACAATACACACCAATATGTGGGGTTGTAGTCATGGGCTGGTAGTATCCTTGTACCACTAGGTACATGGTATGCAATATACCAGTACTTGCTTGATGTGCTATGGGTTTAGGTTTACATACCCCAATTGCATACATTTGTGGCCATCTTGTTTAATCTATATACTACATATGAAGCACTACATATTTTCAAATTTATAAAATTCCGTGTATTGTGGCATTAGTATTTTATGACCATAGATATATGAACATGTCAAAAACAAAACTTCCTAAAATTTTCATTCACTTCTAGCCACACCTCCAACCTCTAAACAATATTTTATCTCAATGTTAGAAGATTACTCTATATTTTTATAATTAATGAAAGTATTTAATCATAAGTTTAATTCCAAATCCACCTTATTAACATCTTGTAATGAAGGACACCTCTCAACATCAAGTGCATATCAACAAGAAGAAAAATACAAACAAACTTTATTATGCTTTTTCCTATTTTCAATTTTTATTGAATGTTGGATTTTATTTTCTATTTTATATAAATCCTTTAATTTTTGTGTTTTTAGGTTTTTCATGTTCTATTTTGTTTTTTCCTTATGGTCTATCCTATACCTCTAGGTTGAAATTCCTCTTAATATTGTTATATTATGAGATAAAAAAGGAAAAAAAACTTAAAAAATTATTATTATTCTGCTTTTTCGTATTTTGAGGTATCCGTTTCATCTTTTATTGTATTTTTTTCTTATATCATATATCCATCTCTTAAAACATTCGAAGGGGAAAAATGTTTTTAGGTTTTTCATCTTTTATTTTCTAGCCTTCACTTCTATGTTGGGATTCTATGTTGAGATTCCTCTTAATTGTTATATTATTAGATAAAAAAGAACAAAAACTTAAAAAAATATAATTCTGGTGTTTTTTCCTATTTTGAAGTATCTTTTTTATCTTTTATTGTATTTTTTTCCTATATCATATATCCATCTCTTAAAAGATTATCAGGAGAAAAATTTGTTTTTCACCTTTTATTTTATTTTTTTCCTATGAAAAAATTAAAGATAAAGTTGATGCTTTCTTATGTTTTTTTCAGCATGGGCTACCTAAAATGCTAGTTAGTTTATATGAGCTAGTTATAATAAATTGCAAGATTACATTAAGGATTTTCCAAATGACCTGGCAAAAGTGATTTGTAAGCTCACTGTGTGCATTTCGATCTTCTTATCTTTAACTAATTCACAATTACCTTTAATCAGCACTGTTCTCCCTCCATTATTATTACATATAATCAACATCTATAAAAAAATGTCATTAATATCTGAATAATTGATACTCTTACAATACATTATTATCAACCAGCCTCGCTAGGCCCTGCTTCTGCACAAAATCTCCGCCTATTTGAGATTTCCTGCATTATCCAGTTACCAAATTTCGTTCCGAAACATGCAGGCTAATCAAGAGGCTGATGCTGCCGTTGGCAATGTCAACATCTACGTAGGCACACGGTAATCACATGACAAGAATCGCTTTATGTTTTGCCATTTGTCTGTTCGAAAATTATCGGAAGCTATGATTTGTTAGTTTAGAATAGTCCGAAAATGTCAAAATCCTTTTTCTGTATTGTAGAATTATGTGTTTATTAGAGAACCCATAGTATTAATTACATAGAAGCAACGAATGATTTTATGGTGTCGTTCATATAAGATTACTGAAAATATTTTTCAGTTTTTTGTTTGGAAAATTAGATACGTGAAAACTAACGAGAATCCCATAAAAATTGAAGGAATTCTGTTTGGGATATATATATATATATATATATATATATAAAAGTTAAGTTAAATTAAATTAAATTACGCAACCTAGTTTTCTTAACTATTTTCTAATTAAATTTTAATTAATAAAAAATAGTTTTAAACCCTACTTTGATAACAATAAATAGTTCAAAACCGTACTTCAATTTAGTTTTTTAAAGACTCATATATTAGCTTTACATTATACTTCAAATTTTTTTTTTTCCCAAATATAGATTCATATCATTTCCTTCTCAACATATTTTGTAATCTTGTTAAAAAAAAATATTTAATATAGCACTAGAGAAAATATAAATATAAATAATTTAAAATATAAAAATTAATAAATTTTATAAATTTTAATTTTTTTCTAATGTTAATTATAAATAGTTTTTTTTTTCTCAATAACTAACAGTAATGAACTATGGTTAACTAACTCGTGGTATCATTATGGTGTCAGTCCTTATAGTATGGATCCTAACTTTTATGAATCATATTGCAGATTATTTTGTGATGATTGTCTTACAGGACCAGCTGGTGAATGCTTTCACTATCCCTATAAAACAGTTGGTGGTATTGTTAGTCTGGAACATAAATTGTTAGGAAATCCATACATTCATGGCAAGTTTACTTCATGGCCGCACGATGATCCAAAGCTTTTATTCCCTGACACTGTTTACAATTTTGCAGGTTATGAGAGACTGTGGTGGGATTTACTTAACAAAGATGGACCAGAAGAAACTCACTACACTACGCTGAAATTTGCCCCTACATGGATCAATGAAAAAGAGTCACAAAATCCATGGTTAACTAACTGGTGGTATCATTATGGTGTCAGTCCTTATAGTATGGATCCTAACTTTTATGAATCATATTGCAGATTATTTTGTGATGATTGTCTTAGAGGACCAGCTGGTGAATGCTTTCACTATCCCTGTAAAACAGTTGGTGGTATTGTTAGTCTGGAACATAAATTGTTAGGAAATCCTATATTGAAGATGCATATGCAGATGCACCATCAGTGGTTAGTCATGACAAAGATCAAACACCAGATAGTGCTCAACAAACCCATGATTGTTCGAAGAATATATACAAAGGCTTGGGATGACGAGTTCTATCATGTCAGATATCCGGGGATAAAGATCCTTGATGATCCTGCAGCAGAATCCAGTACAAGTGGTCCTCGGGAGCCCCACTCATAAAAGGTTTTCCCTGTGTACATAATGATCCCTAGTCACGGGTGTATAGTGACGAAGCTTTTCTCTTGGACTTTTCCTTCGACCGAAAAGTATCCAATGTGTAATCAATAAAGTTTGATTCCTCGTGGGCCTTTGTAAGGTATCCACAGTGTAACTAGCACTTTAGTTTGTCGGTATGACAGATCTCCGTGCGGATGTCACCTCTTGGTGTTACCCGAAAACGATGATCTTCTGCCAAGTGTCAATAATCTAACGGTGTATAGTAATGTTTGTCCCCCTCTCATTCCTATATAAGGAGAGGTTAGGATCATTTGAAGGCACCGGTTATTTGAGTCTTGTGTGTTGTGTTTAGAGTCAGAGTATTCTCTCCCTGCTCTGCATCTGCGCCATCTTGGTGATCTGCTTGCATCACGGAGTTCTTACTCACAGTCCATAGGTTGAACTGAGAAGCCTACGTGTCTGTTCATGTGACAGGAAAGAACCTAAAGTGGCCAGTTCATTAGTGAGTCTGTATATTTTATGTTTATGTGTGTTATAAGCTCTGAGACAGAGTCTGTTAATCGGCCAGGAAGCCTCTGGTAAAGATCACTCATTCGTGAGTATCAAAAGTCCAGTAAAAGCAGGAACGAGTCAATCTCGTCTGACCCGAATCATATTGTAATACGATTGTGAAGCATTCGATACCGGGATTTCTAAGCGAGGCTTCTTAAAAGCTTGCTGCCGGTTGTAAACCAAGCGGGTTTAACCTTTAGTAAGTGTCTCTAAAACTGGCTCTTGAACCCAAGTGTAAACCCAGATGAACCTACTGATCCTTCACGCACTCACGGCCTTCTCAACGGCTTCCTCGCCTTCACACGGCCTTGGCGTCCCTCAGAATTTTCGCGAACCCCGGCGAATCTGGCGAACTTTCGAGCTATGCAAGTATCTTAACAGCAATATTAAAGCACACAGAGTAATAACAGTTAAATGCGGAAATCCAGATGAAAAATTTTCTCTCTTTATTCAGAATACTTCACAATCAGATTACAATATGGACTCTGTCTCTGTATCAGAGATTGACTGTCTCGGCTTTTACTGGACTTTTGATACTCACGAATGAGTGATCTTTACCAGAGGCTTTTTGGCCGATTAACAGACTCTGTCTCAGAGCTTATGACTTATAACACACAGACATAAAATATACAGACTCACTAATGAACTGGCCACTTTAGGTTCTTTCTATCACATGAGCAGAGACACGTATTCATCTCGGTTCAACCTATGGGTATGAGTAAGAACTCCGTGATCTGACGAGATCACCAAGATAGCGCGAGATGCGAAGCGAGGAGAGAATACTCGACTCTAAACACAACACAGACTCAAATAACAGGTGCCTTGAATGATCCTAACCTCCTTATATAGGGACGAAGGGGACAAACATTACTATACAGATTAGATTATTGACACTTGGCGAGAAGATCATCGTTTTCGGGTAACACCAAGAGGTGACATCCGCACGGAGATCTGTCATACCGACAAACTAAAGTGCTAGTTACACTGTGGATACCTTACAAAGGCCCACGAGGAATCAAACTTTATTGATTACACATTGGATACTTTTCGGTCGAAGGAAAAGTCCAAGAGAAAAGCTTCGTCACTATACACCCGTGACTAGGGATCATTATGTACACAGGGAAAACCTTTTATGAGTGGGGCTCCCGAGGACCACTTGTACTGGATTCTGCTGCAGGATCATCAAGGATCTTTATCCCCGGATATCTGAGATGATAGAACTCGTCATCCCAAGCCTTTGTATATATTCTTCGAACAATCATGGGTTTGTTGAGCACTATCTGGTGTTTGATCTTTGTCATGACTAACCACTGATGGTGCATCTTCATATGCATCTTCAATATAAGATTTCCTAACAATTTATGTTCCAGACTAACAATACCACCAACTGTTTTACAGGGATAGTGAAAGCATTCACAATAATCACAAAATAATCTGCAATATGATTCATAAAAGTTAAGATCCATACTATAAGGACTGACACCATAATGATACCACCAGTTAGTTAACCATGGAATTTGTGACTTTTTTTCATTGATCCATGTAGGGGCAAATTTCAGCTTAGTGTAGTGAGTTTCTTCTGGTCCATATTTTTTAAGTAAATCCCACCACAGTCTCTCATAACCTGCAAAATTGTAAACAGTGTCAGGGAATAAAAGCTTTGGATCATCGTGCGGCCATGAAGTAAACTTGCCATGAATGTATGGGCCGATCTTTCTGACTCTGTTGATTACAAAAGATTTGTAGTACTCTTTAGATCTGTCGCTGCCTCCAATACTAATGACATACAGATCCCAAAAATCTTCTGAAAGTGACCTTTCAGCTTCATGTGAAGCTGCCATGCTATGTGAATACATCATTTCATGTATCCACCGATTTCCCTTCGGGTACACTTTCCTTCCTGGAACCAAGTGCTGCAAATCAGTATGATTCTGCAAATTTTCATCAAGCACTTGGGTGTTACGGAGGATCCAAGTTGGCCTCCACTTCTCTGCATACACAGGCCACGGCTCATCATCTGCAATGTATCTGAGCTCTTCTCTTTTGTTGGCCTGATTCCATTCAGTTAGAATGAGCATGCAATGGAGCTGAATCTGTTCTTCTGGGTCATTCTCTTGTTCTTGATGCTGGATGTATTCCCTGCTTAAGAAATCTGGAATGAAATTGTCAGAACCTCTAATATGTTCAACTTTAAAACTGAAATATGCAAAAAGAGCTTGCCATCGTGAAAATTTTGCATCTTCTGGGTTCTTGATCTCCTTTGTGAGTACTTTTTCCAATTCCTTAGCATCTGTTCTGAGCAGGAAATTTTTATTAGCCAAATGTACAGAAAAATACTTCATGCAATTTCAGGCTGCTTTTACCTCTTTTTCTATAGGAGCATAATTTAGCTCAGCTTTGCTCCAAACTCCAGAGACAAACAGAACAACCTGTTCTTTTTCTTTTGGATCGTCTTCTGTCGGCTTTTGCTTCAGCACACCTCCCCAACCAATATTGTTGGCATCTGTTTCAACAATCTTAAAATAATTATCATCAGCAACATACAATATGGGCAGATTCTTTACCTTAGACTTGATTTCTCTGACTGCTTGGGTGTGCTTAACAGTCCAAGGCTTTGGATTCTTTCTCAATCTCTGGTTCAGCAGAGATCTGTCAATGGCACAATCAAGATAGAAATTGCTCACATAATTTAGGCAACCCAAAAACCTTTGCAACTGGGTTTTGTCTATGATGACATCTGGAAACTTATCTGCAAACTCCAGTGCATGTTTTTGCAGAGCAATCTGGCCATTTTCTATTTCATGTCCTAAGAACTTAATCTTGGTTTTGCACAATTCCATTTTCTTTTTACTTAGGACAAGACCATTTCTTTTGACCAACTTCATAAAGATTTTCAGATGTCTGAAATGGTCATTCAAATTCTTTGAAAATATTAGCAGATCATCTATATATGCTAGCAACCAATCTGCATAAGGGTTAAAAATGGAATCCATTACCTTTTTGAATTTGGACGGTGCATGCTTCAACCCAAAAGGCATCACGTTCCATTCATAATGTCCATGAGGGACACTGAATGCAGTTTTCCATCTGTCACCTTCTGCAATGGCAACTTGCGAGAAGCCAGACTTTAAATCAAACTTGGAAAACACCTTAGCTCCTGAAATTCTCCTTATCAGATCACCTTTATGAGGGATCGGATAGGTGTCATCTGCTAATACATTATTCAGAGGCTTATAATTCATCACTAATCTTGGAACTCCTCTGACTTGCTCACTTCTCTTGTTTACATAGAATCCATAGCAGTTCCATGGGCTACTGGATTCTCTGATTAGCTTCTTTTGTAGAAGCTGCTCAATTTCTTTTTGACAATGCTGTCTGTCTTGGACAGACATAGGGATGTTCCTTGACCTACAAGGCTTGCCAGTATATCCCTCCTTGTAGGGAAACTCAATGCTGTGCTGCTTTCTATGCCAGAAGGCATTCGACTCTTCAGAGCAGCATGTTTCTTCAAACTCTTTCTGTATTTCAGCAATCTTCTTCTAAACATCTGGAGAGCTCAATTGTTCTTCAACTCTAATAGTCTCCTTATGGTCTTTGAGCTCAACCAGGATTTTCTCAACTGCCTGAAGTTTCTTCTCTTTTTCTTTCATCATCTGCACCATGGGTGAGATTCTGTTTCTGGATACATATGGCAATTCAAATCTTTTGCCAGAAATAGTAATAAAGATTCCTGCAGATCCATCAGGAAATATGAAAGACCCATGTGGCTCTACTGCTGCTAAAAACACATTACCCAAAATACAATCAACAGGAATGTCTGAGACTGATAAGGATAATTTCACACATTTGGAATCAAAGCAAACAGTGGTTGTAGAAACTTCAAACTTTAATTGCTTCATTCCTAATCCCTGAACTTCTTTTTCTGCTGTAGTCCAATATCTCGAAGGGATTATATGCTTAGATATAAGGTTAACATCAGAACCAGAATCAATTAAAGAAATAACCTTATAAATTTGACCAGCAACACAAATATTTACCAGAATATGGTGCTGCTGATACTGGACTGCAAGGACTTGCATGTCCCCAATCTCACTGAAGCCTGATGAAACAAATTTACTTGATGTAGTTTGGACTTCAGTATGTGGCTGAGTGTGCAAAATATAATTTGTCGGCTGTTTCGACAAAGCTGCTGTAGGCTGCTGTGCAGTCTGGGATTTTAAGACAGCAAGTTCATTTTTGATGTTGCGCACCTCAGTTTTCAGATCATGTATCTCCTTGCTCACCTCCCCCAAAGTGAGTCCACGAGCTTTGTTATGTTGTTGGAGATACCTCTTGGTATTGCGCTCATAAGAAGCTTCGAAAAAATTGGGCTTCTTAGAGGAACTGGAAGAATGGGAAGAACCAGGAAGATTCTTCATATAGGCAGAAAGGAGAGCGTTTTTTAGATCTCCTTCATCCATGGCTCGGATTTGGGCAAAAACTTTTAAATCATCATCAGTTTGGGCCATGAGGACATGAGGTGGATCTTCCACGACTGAGGAGTAAGAAGATTCAGAATCAGACTCAGAAGAAACACATTTACAGGCATCTGGGTCTGAGCATTAGCAATACATATTGACTTGCTCTTCAGAAGAGGAAGAAGAGTAGTCATCAGAGGAAGAACTGTCAACAATGGCATGTTCCTGTAGGGACAGACGACGACCTGGATAGGATGGACAGTCAGAAATCCTATGAGAAGTAGACTTAGAATAGGCACAGGCGTCGGGATCTTGCTTGACAGTGGTCTATGAAGTAGAAGGTTGTTTATTCTTAGCATACTTTGCAGACTTTTTACCTAGACCTCTTTTGGATTCTAAGGCAGTAGGACACATATTGGAAGTATGTCCCTTTTGACCACATAACCAGCATTCAACATCTTTCATTTTGGCCACTTTGGCATCTCTAGGCCGAATATCATGGGGCTGGTAATAATGGGTGTTAGGCCTCCACCTGGATGGTCGTCCAGGGGCCTTAGGTCTCTTATGTTCCTTAGGTAGGCGAAGCTCTCTTCTTTTGGCTGAGCTTAGTCTGTAAGTAGACTTACTTCTTTTGCAAGCCTTCTTTTCTTGTCGCTTGTGCTTTCTTCTGTGCACAAGGGGATCATCCACTGTAATGCCATATTTACTACAAAAAGATTTTGTACCAGGAAGTCTGTTCAATTTGTCAATAGACTTCTGCATCTTTGACCTGGTACACAAAGAAATCAAAACTTTTGTTATGATACCATAGAAGTCTCCCCACACATAGGTTTCCATTGGCAAAGGGAAGGCTTCTTCCATCTTTAAAATGTCTACTAGCTTTGAAGGCAGTGCTGCTAAGTAGACTTGCTTCCACAATAAATTCTTGGGATCTTTCACCAAGAATACCCTTTGAATCCAATCTCTATGGAAGTCTTCATATTGATTGATGTTGTTGCATTTTAGATTCATCAAAATCATCTCATGTTTATCTGCAGCAACATATTCCAATCCACAAAAATGTTCTTGGATCAATGCTGTGAGAGCACCGATCATATTGGTCTGTGCAGTACCATCAGGGTTGAACATGATGTCACCCTGTTCATCCTTCAGAATCTCTTTCTCCATTCTTTCAATCAACGCAGGAGAGGATTCTAGTTCCCACCATCTAGCCAGTGTGCCAGTGAAACACTGCATGATTGTTTTGCAGGCTTCGATCTCACTCTTTCCTTCCACACACATCAACTTATACTCAATGATCGTTTGATCCAATATTTGCCTAATCTGATGTGCAGACATGTTATCAATGTTCCATTATTTGTGACTTTCTTCATGGAATGTTTCTCTCTGTGGAACCTTTCCTGCACCAGAAAGGTCAGGAGGAGCATGTCTGGTAAATTGTGGCTCTAAGGGTTCATAGATAGGAAAGACATGTTTTTCAGATTCTGAGTCTTTCATGACTTCAGCAATAGTAATCTTCTCAGATCTTTCTTCAACTGGCTGTGACTCAGGCTTCGACTCTGACACAGGGGTAAGAGACAGTTGAGGTTAGGCCTCCACCTGGATGGTCGTCTAGGGACCTTAGGTCTCTTATGTTCCTTAGGTCGGCGAAGCTCTCTTCTTTTGGCTGAGCTTAGTCTGTAAGTAGACTTACTTCTTTTGTAAGCCTTCTTTGTCTGTCGCTTGTGCTTTCTTCTGTGCACAAGGGGATCATCCACTGTAATGCCATATTTACTACAAAAAGATTTTGTACCAGGAAGTCTGTTCAATTTGTCAATAGACTTCTGCATCTTTGACCTGGTACACAAAGAAATCAAAACTTTTGTTATGATACCATAGAAGTCTCCCCACACATAGGTTTCCATTGGCAAAGGGAAGGCTTCTTCCATCTTTAAAATGTCTACTAGCTTTGAAGGCAGTGCTGCTAGGTAGACTTGCTTCCACAATAAATTCTTGGGATCTTTGACCAAGAATATCCTTTGAATCCAATCTCTATGGAAGTCTTCACATTGATTGATGTTGTTGTATTTTAAATTCATCAAAATCATCTCATGTTTATCTGCAGCAACATATTCCAATCCAAAAAAATGTTCTTGGATCAATGCTGTGAGAGCACCGATCATATTGGTCTATGCAGTACCATCAGGGTTGAACATGATGTCACCCTGTTCATCCTTCAGAATCTCTTTCTCCATTCTTTCAATCAACGCAGGAGAGGATTCTAGTTCCCACCATCTAGCCAGTGTGCCAGTGAAACACTGCATGATTGTTTTGCAGGCTTCGATCTCACTCTTTCCTTCCACACACATCAACTTATACTCAATGATCATTTGATCCAATATTTGCCTAATCTAATGTGCAGACATGTTATCCATGTTCCATTCTTTGTGACTTCCTTCATGGAATGTTTCTCTCTGTGGAACCTTTCCTGCACCAGAAAGGTCAAGAGGAGCATGTCTGGTAAACTGTGGCTCTAAGGGTTCATAGATAGGAAGACATGTTTTTCAGATTCTGAGTCTTTCATGACTTTAGCAATAGTAATCTTCTCATATATTTCTTCAACTGGATGTGACTCAGGCTTCGACTCTGACACAGGGGTAAGAGACAGTTGAGGAACTTCTCTTGGCATGAGATGGGGAAACCTAGAGACAAGAGGAATTGACTCAGGTTTAGGTATCTCATGAGGTACAACACTTTTTCCCTTACCAGCAATAAATGACATTGGAATGGGCTTGCTGGCTTTCTTGACATTAAGTCCTTCAAACTTTTCAGACAGTTTATAAACAGACTGTCTGGTGGCAATTGACTGGTCAATTACACAATTTTCAATCTCATCAAATTTAATAAAAGAATTCTCTGAAATACTCCTAACTACTTGAAGATCACACTGTACAGAATTTAAGACTCTATGTACATCATTCACAGAAACCTGAACTGAATCAATCTGGTCCTTGACCAGGGCAGTCTTTGCAACATTCTTCTCCAACCCTGTGAGTGCAGTATTAGTCCAATTTATCTGCTCACTCATTTTTTGAACTCTTCCTTCAGAACCCATCAAAGAATTATCATGCTGGACCAAAGGACTAGCATGAGCTGTGTTAGATCCTTCTCCTAACACAATACTTCTGAAAGGAGGATATGTAGTGTAGGTCTCAATCTTGCTGCCATCAGTTGCAGTCCATGAATGTGAAGAAGATGTAGTAGTATCAGCCATTAATACTACATCATTCTCCATGTTTTTCTTCCAGGAATAGAATCATATCCATACCTGCTTTTCCTCCATGTATTCCTTCCACTCTGCTGCAAGCTTCATCTTTTCTTCCTTTGGATAGGCAGCTGCAAAGGCATCAGCCTGTGGATGTGTAAATAAATCCCAATTGATCATTTGTTTCATCCATTCTGCAGGAATTCCAGATCTAGGACATCCATCAATTAGGATGTAGAACTTATGGATTTCAGGTACAGAAGGCCTTTTACATCCTGGAGTCGATGCCTATGTGTTGGCCACAGTCCGTGACTTAACACATAACAAGTACACTGATTCATTAATTGGAAGGATAGTGGCTCCACTATCTAATGGGCCAGTCTAGTTTGACTGTTACCCAAATTTCTCAGTGTTTGTCTTTGATGAAACATTGGCCGATATTCTACAGCTTCAAATCCAAACCATGGGATTTGATATGAGAAGAAGAAGAAGGAATATCGCGATACAGTTCCGTGGTTGTTTTTACCACACATCCACAATGTTTCCCGCTGTACTCCATGCACCCAACAGAGAGTCTAAAACTAGTGTGGTTGTCCTCACAGATCCAAAAAATCATAAAATAGAACATCAAGCTATCAATTAATATGAAGAATTCAAATCTTTTTCCAGAAACAGTAATAAAGATTCCTGCAGATCCATCAGGAAATCTGAAAGACCCATGTGGCTCTACTGCTGCTAAAAACACATTACCCAAAATACAATCAACAGGAATGTCTGAGACTGCTAAGGATAATTTCACACATTTGGAATCAAAGCAAACAGTGGCTGTAGAAACTTCAAACTTTAATTGCTTCATTCCTAATCCCTGAACTTCTTTTTCTACTGTAGTCCAATATCTCGAAGGGATTATATGCTTAGATATAAGGTTAAGATCAGAACCAGAATCAATTAAAGCAATAACCTTATAAATTTGACCAGCAACACAAAGATTTACCAGAATATGGTGCTGCTAATACTGGACTGCAAGGACTTGCATGTCCCCAATCTCACTGAAGCCTGATGAAACAAATTTACCTGATGCAGTTTGGACTTCAGTATGTGGCTGAGTGTGCAAGATATAATTTGTCGGCTGTTTCGACAAAGCTGCTGTAGACTGCTGTGCAATCTGGGATTTTAAGACAGCAAGTTCATTTTTGATGTTGCGCACCTCAGTTTTCAGATCATGTATCTCCTTGCTCACCTCCCCCAAAGTGAGTCCACGAGCTTTGCTATGTTGTTGGAGATATGTCTTGGTATTGCGCTCATAAGAAGCTTCGACAAAATTTGGCTTCTTAGAGGAACTGGAAGAATGGGAAGAACCAGGAAGATTCTTCATATAGGCAGAAAGGAGAGAGTTTTTGAGATCTCCTTCATCCATGGCTCGGATTTGGGAAAAAACTTTTAAATCATCATCAGTTTGGGTCATGAGGACATGAGGTGGATCTTCCACGGCTGAGGAGTAAGAAGATTCAGAATCAGACTCAGAAGAATCACATTTACAGGCATCTGGGTCTGAGCATTGGCAATACATATTGACTTGCTCTTCAGAAGAGGAAGAAGAGTAGTCATCAGAGGAAGAACTGTCAACAATGGCATGTTTCTGTAGGGACAGACGACGACCTGGATAGGATGGACAGTCAGAAATCCTATGAGAAGTAGACTTACAATAGGCACAGGCATCGGGATCTTTCTTGACAGTGGTCTGTGAAGTAGAAGGCTGTTTATTCTTAGCATACTTTGCAGAATTTTTACCTAGACCTCTTTTGGATTCTAAGGCAGTAGGACACATATTGGAAGTATGTCCCTTTTGACCACATAACCAGCATTCAACATCTTGCATTTTGGCCACTTTGGCATCTCTAGGCCGAATATCATGGGGCTGGTAATAATGGGTGTTAGGCCTCCACCTGGATGGTTGTCTAGGGGCCTTAGGTCTCTTATGTTCCTTAGGTCGGCGAAGCTCTCTTCTTTTGGCTGAGCTTAGTCTGTAAGTAGACTTACTTCTTTCGTAAGCCTTCTTTGCCTGTCACTTGTGCTTTCTTCTGTGCACAAGGGGATCATCCACTGTAATGCCATATTTACTACAAAAAGATTTTGTACCAGGAAGTCTGTTCAATTTGTCAATAGACTTCTGCATCTTTGACCTGGTACACAAAGAAATCAAAACTTTTGTTATGATACCATAGAAGTCTCCCAACACATAGGTTTCCATTGGCAAAGGGAAGGCTTCTTCCATCTGTAAAATGTCTACTAGCTTTTAAGGCAGTGCTGCTAGGTAGACTTGCTTCCACAATAAATTCTTGGGATCTTTCACCAAGAATATCCTTTGAATCCAATCTCTATGGAAGTCTTCATATTGATTGATGTTGTTGCATTTTAAATTCATCAAAATCATCTCATGTTTATCTGCAGCAACATATTCCAATAAACAAAAATTTTCTTGGATCAATGCTGTGAGAGCACCGATCATATTGGTCTGGCAAAAGATTTGAATTGCCATATGTATCCAGAAACAGAATCTCACCCATGGTGCAGATGATGAAAGAAAAAGAAGAGAAACTTCAGGCAGTTGAGAAAATCCTGGTTGAGCTCAAAGACCATAAGGAGACTATCAGAGTTGAAGAACAATTGAGCTCTCCAGATGTTCAGAAGAAGATTGCTGAAATACAGAAAGAGTTTGAAGAAACATGCTGCTCTGAAGAGCCGAATGCCTTCTGGCATAGAAAGCAGCACAACA
The DNA here is from genome assembly GCA_034641835.2 of Pinus albicaulis. Lineage (NCBI taxonomy): Eukaryota > Viridiplantae > Streptophyta > Pinopsida > Pinales > Pinaceae > Pinus > Pinus albicaulis. The sequence goes on along the minus strand of CM076582.1, from coordinate 258,270,545 downwards.
TTGAGTTGCCCTACAAGGAGGGATATACTGGCAAGCCTTGTAGGTCAAGGAACATCCCTATGTCTGTCCAACACAGACAGCATTGTTAGAAAGAAATTAAGCAGCTTCTACAAAAGAAGCTAATCAGAGAATCCAGTAGCCCATGGAACTGCTATGGATTCTATGTAAACAAGAGAAGTGAGCAAGTCAGAGGAGTTCCAAGATTAGTGATCAATTATAAGCCTCTGAATAATGTATTAGCAGATGACACCTATCCGATCCCTCATAAAGGTGATCTGATAAGGAGAATTTCAGGAGCTAAGGTGTTTTCCAAGTTTGATTTAAAGTCTGGCTTCTGGCAAGTTGCCATTGCAGAAGGTGACAGATGGAAAACTGCATTCAGTGTCCCTCATGGAAATTATGAATGGAACGTGATGCCTTTTGGGTTGAAGCATGCACCGTCCAAATTCCAAAAGGTAATGGATTCCATTTTTAAGCCTTATGCAGATTGGTTGCTAGCATATATAGATGATCTGCTAATATTTTCAAAGAATTTGAATGACCATTTCAGACATCTGAAAATCTTTATGAAATTGGTCAAAAGGAATGGTCTTGTCCTAAGTAAAAAGAAAATGGAATTGTGCAAAACCAAGATTAAATTCTTAGGACATGAAATAGAAAATGGCCAGATTGCTCTACAGAAACATGCACTGGAGTTTGCAGATAAATTTCCAGATGTTATCATTGACAAAACCCAGTTGCAGAGGTTTTTGGGTTGCCTTAATTATGTGAGAAATTTCTATCCTGATTGTGCCATTGACAGATCTCTGTTGAACCAGAGATTAAGAAAGAACCCAAAGCCTTCGACTGATAAGCACACCCAAGCAGTCAGAGAAATCAAGTCTAAGGTTAAGAATATGCCCATATTATATGTTGCTGATGATAATTTTTATAAGATTGTTGAAACAGATGCCAGTAACATTGGTTGGGGAGGTGTGCTGAAGCAAAAGCCTACAGAAGAAGATCCGAAAGAAAAAGAACAGGTTGTTCTGTTTGTCTCTAGAGTTTGGAGCAAAGCTGAGAAAAATTATGCTCCCATAGAAAAAGAGGTAAAGCAAATTTCGGGACCGCATGAAGAAGTTTTCTCGACATTTATATTAATAAAAATTTCCGTTTTAAAAGATGCTAAGGCATTGGAAAAAGTACTCACAAAGGAGTATATACAATAAGAACCCAGAAGATGCAAACTTTGCACGGTGGCAAGCTCTTTTTGCATATTTCAGTTTTAAAGTTGAACATATTAGAGGTTCTGACAATTGCATTCCAGATTTCTTAAGCAGGGAATACATCCAGCATCAAGAACAAGAGAATGACCCAGAAGAACAGATTCAGCTCCATTGCATGGTCATTCTAACTGAATGGAATCAGGCCAACAAAAGAGAAGAGCTCAGATACATTGCAGATGATGAGCCGTGGCCTGTGTATTCAGAGAAGTGGAGGCCAACTTGGATCCTCCGTAACACCCAAGTGCTTGATGGAAATTTGCAGAATCATACTGATTTGCAGCACTTGGTTCCAGGAAGGAAAGTGTACCCGAAGGGAAATCAGTGGATACATGAAATGATGTATTCACATAGCATGGCAGCTTCACATGAAGCTGAGAGGTCACTTTCAGAAGATTTTTTGGATCTGTATGTCATTAGTACTGGAGGCAACGACAGATCTAAAGAATACTACAAATCTTTTGTAATCAACAGAGTCAGAAAGATCGGCCCATACATTCATGGAAAGTTTACTTCATGGCCGCACGATGATCCAAAGATTTTATTCCCTGACACTGTTTACAATTTTGCAGGTTATGAGAGACTGTGGTGGGATTTACTTAACAAAGATGGACCAGAAGAAACTCACTACACTAAGCTGAAATTTGCCCCTACATGGATCAATGAAAAAGAGTCACAAATTCCATGGTTAACTAACTGGTGGTATCATTATGGTGTCAGTCCTTATAGTATGGATCCTAAATTTTATGAATCATATTGCAGATTATTTTGTGATGATTGTCTTACAGGACCAGCTGGTGAATGCTTTCACTATCCCTGTAAAACAGTTGGTGGTATTGTTAGTCTGGAACATAAATTGTTAGGAAATTCTATATTGAAGATGCATATGCAGATGCACCATCAGTGGTTAGTCATGACAAAGATCAAACACCAGATAGTGCTCAACAAACCCATGATTGTTCGAAGAATATATACAAAGGCTTGGGATGACGAGTTCTATCATGTCAGATATCCAGGGATAAAGATCCTTGATGATCCTGCAGCAGAATCCAGTACAAGTGGTCCTTGGGAGCCCCACTCATAAAAGGTTTTCCCTATGTACATAATGATCCCTAGTCACGGGTGTATAGTGACGAATCTTTTCTCTTGGACTTTTCCTTCGACCGAAAAGTATCCAATGTGTAATCAATAAAGTTTGATTCCTCGTGGGCCTTTGTAAGGTATCCACAGTGTATCCACTAGCACTTTAGTTTGTCGGTATGAAAGATCTCCGTGCGGATGTCACCTCTTGGTGTTACCCGAAAACGATGATCTTCTGCCAAGTGTCAATAATCTAACGGTGTATAGTAATGTTTGTCCCCCTCTCATTCCTATATAAGGAGAGGTTAGGCTCATTTGAAGGCACCGGTTATTTGAGTCTTGTGTGTTGTGTTTAGAGTCAGAGTATTCTCTCCCTGCTCTGCGTCTGCGCCATCTTGGTGATCTGCTCGCATCACGGAGTTCTTACTCACAGTCCATAGGTTGAACTGAGAAGCCTGCGTGTCTGCTCATGTGACAGGAAAGAACCTAAAGTGGCCAGTTCATTAGTGAGTCTATATATTTTATGTTTATGTGTGTTATAAGCTCTGAGACAAAGTCTGTTAATCGGCCAGGAAGCCTCTGGTAAAGATCACTCATTCGTGAGTATCAAAAGTCCAGTAAAAGCCGAGACAGTCAATCTCTGATATAGAGACTGAATCCATATTGTAATATGATTGTGAAGCATTCTGAATAAAGAGAGAAGAGTTTTCATTTGGTTTTTCCGCATTTAAGTGTTATTACTCTGTGTGCTTTAATACTGCTGTTAAGATACTTGCATAGCTCGAAAGTTCGCCAGATTCGCCGGGGTTCGCGAAAATTCTGAGGGACGCCAAGGCCGTGTGAAGGCGAGGAAGCCGTTGAGAAGGCCGTGAGTGCGTGAAGGATCAGTAGGTTCATCTGGGTTTACACTTGGGTTCACATAGAGCTGTGTTTAGAGACACTTAACAAGGCCAAGTCAGTTGGTTTAGAACTGCAAGCAAGCTTTTAAGAAGCCTCTGCTAGAAATTGGTATCAGAGCCAATAAGTCGACGCTGTCGCCTGGTTCAGGATCTTGAGTAACACTTAAAAGTCTTTATTTCTCTCTTATCCTTGAGAATGGATTCTTCAATGCCTAGATCTGTATCTTTTAGAGAGCTCGAAGAACAGGATCGAGCAGAGCAAAACCCACTCAGAGATTTATTTGCGTCTAGTAGTAGTCGTGTGATCAATGAATCTGATCACCTGTATGAAGAGGTTGAGCCCCAAGCAAGATGGGTACTACCAAACATTAAACCCTCTGAAGTATATAATGATTTAGGAGTCTGGCACTTAAAAGCTGCCACTAGAATAACTATCAAAGAGTCTGTGTCAAGTATCGAGGAAAATAGTGATCGTGTCCAGCTGATCCCTATTTTAAATCCCAAATAACTTCAAGCTGAAGCCAGGAAATTGGGAACTCAGTTTTTACATTTAGGTTGCTTAAGAGTTGGTATTCATGCCTTGGTGCACCCTGGAGTCGATGCCTATGTGTTGGCCACAGTCCGTGACTTAACACATAGCAAGTACACTGATTCATTAATTGGAGGGATAGTGGCTCCACTATCTAATGGGCCAGTCTGGTTTGACTATTACCCAAATTTATCAGTGTCTGTCTTTGATGAAACATTGGCCGATATTCTACAGCTTCAAATCCAAACCATGGGATTTGATATGAGAAGAAGAAGAAGGAATATCGCGATACAGTTCCGTGGTTGTTTTCGCCACACATCCACAATGTTTCCCGCTGTACTCCATGCACCCAGCAGAGAGTCTAAAACCAGTGTGGTTGTCCTCACAGATCCAAAAAATCATAAAATAGAACATCAAGCTATCAAGTGGGAGGATCTGAAATTTCCCCAGCACTGGACTGTTCCAAACCCCAGACCTCTGTCTGTCCAGAAGATTACCACTGCCAACATTACCGAAGATCAGTCTTCTGCTACTTTGTCTTTCCCCACTTTCCCAAGAAGATCTGATCTTAAAGGAATTCAGAAAATTTGAATGTAAAAAATCACATCTCTGATGCAACCTACACGATTAATACGAGAATCAAGTTCTGCAGTTCTTATTTCTAATTGTAGGGATGTAGCTCTTTTGAGTCTTTACTCAAATTACCTTAAATTTAAGTAGTTAAAGTTGAATGTCCTCAGTGTTAACAGTGTGTCAACTTGCAGAGTTTGGCCTATGCTGTTCTACATAGAAATCATAATCTCAGAACTGGTGAAGCACCTCCAAGCACCTCTGTCAATCCTTGTCCGAACCCAAAGTGCTCAGACATTCCTTTCCCTCATGAGGATGAACACCCACATGTTTTGATGATGCATCTTCTTCCCTCTCTCTTGAAGAAGACCCCAGATTGACTGAGTTACTGATAAACCAGAGACCACCCAAGAGTCCTAGGTATTGGTTGGGATACATTGAACAAGCCAATAAGTTGATACCAGAATGCAGATACAGAGATCTGCCTCCAGGATGTAAAAGGCCTTCTGTACCTGAAATCCATAAGTTCTACACTCTCATGGATGGATGTCCTAGATCTGGAATTCCTGCAGAATGGATGAAACAAATGATCAATTGGGATTTGTTTACACATCCACCGGCTGATGCCTTTGCAGCTGCCTATCCAAAGGAATAAAAGATGAAGCTTGCAGCTGAGTGGAAGGAATACATGGAGGAAAAGCAGGTATGGATATCATTCTATTCCTGGAAGAAAAACATGGAGAATGATGTAGTATTAATGGCTGATACTACTACATCTTCTTCACATTCATGGACTACAACTGATGGCAGTAAGATTGAGACCTCCACTACATATCCTCCTTTCAGAAGTATTGTGTTAGGAGAAGGATCTAACACAGCTCATGCTAGTGCTTTGGTCCAGCATGTTAATTCTTTGATGGGTTCTGAAGGAAGAGTTCAAAAAGTGAGTGAGAAGATAAATTGGACTAATACTGCACTCACAGGGTTGGAGAAGAATGTTGCAAAGACTACCCTGGTCAAGGACCAGATTGATTCAGTTCAGGTTTCTGTGAATGATGTACATAGAGTCTTAAATTCTGTACAGTGTGATCTTCAAGTAGTTAGAGTCCTAGGTATGGGTTGGGATACATTGAACAAGCCAATAAGTTGATACCAGAATGTAGATACAGAGATCTGCCTCCAAGATGTAAAAGGCCTTCTGTACCTGAAATCCATAAGTTCTACACTCTCATGGATGGATGTCCTAGATCTGGAATCCCTGCAGAATGGATGAAACAAATGATCAATTGGGATTTGTTTACACATCCACAGGCTGATGCCTTTGCAGCTGCCTATCCAAAGGAAGAAAAGATGAAGCTTGCAGCAGAGTGGAAGGAATATATGGAGGAGAAGCAGGTATGGATATCATTCTATTCCTGGAAGAAAAACATGAAGAATGATGTAGTATTAATGGCTGATACTACTACATCTTCTTCACATTCATGGACTGCAATTGATGGCAGTAAGATTGAGACCTCCACTACATATCCTCCTTTCAGAAGTATTGTGTTAGGAGAAGGATCTAACACAGCTCATGCTAGTCCTTTGGTCCAGCATGACAATTCTTTGATGGGTTCTGAAGGAAGAGTACAAAAGGTGAGTGAGCAGATAAACTGGACCAATACTGCACTCACAGGATTGGAGAAGAATGTTGCAAAGACTTCCCTTGTTAAAGACCAGATTGATTCAGTTCAAGTCTCTGTGAATGATGTACATAGAGTCTTAAATTCTGTACAGTGTGATCTTCAAGTAGTTAGGAGTATTTCAGAAAATTCTTTTATTAAATTTGATGAGATTGAAAATTGTGTCATAGACCAGTCCATAGCCACCAGACAGTCTGTTTATAAACTGTCTGAAAAGTTTGAAGGATTGAATGTCAAGAAGGCCAACAAACCCATTCCAATGTCATTTATTGCTGGTAAGGGAAAAAGTGTCGTGCCTCATGAGATCCCTAAACCTGAGTCTATTCCTGTTGTCTCTAGGTTTCCTCATCTCATGCCGAGAGAAGTTCCTCAGCTGTCTCTTACCCCTGTGTCAGAGTCAAAACCTGAATCACAGCCAGTTGAAGAAAGGTCTGAGAAGATTACTATTGCAGAAGTCATGAAAGACTCGATACGAAAACATGTCTTTCTATCTATGAACCCTTAGAGCCACAATTTACCCTTACATGCATATACGGCCTTTACGGGTGCGGGAAAGGTTCCCACTGAAAGAAACATTCACGAAGGAACACACAAAAGTGAACAATGATAACATGTACACATGGGTTCAGGCCAATCAATGGATCAAAGCTGATCATGAAATTTATAAGTTGATGTGTGTGGAAGGAAAGAGTGAGATCGAAGCCTGCAAAACAATCATGCAGTGTTTCACTGGCACACTGGCTAGATGGTGGGAACTAGAATCCTCTCCTGCATTGATTGAAAGAATGGAGAAAGAGATTATGAAGGATGAACAGGGTGACATCATGTTCAACCCTGATGGTATTGAACAGACCAATATGATCGATGCTCTCACAGCATTGATCCAAGAACATTTTTGTGGATTGGAATATGTTGCTGCAGATAAACATGAGATGATTTTGATGAATTTAAAATGCAACAACATCAATCAATATGAAGTCTGTGATTTTGGCTGTGCAGTCTGGGATTTTAAGACAGCAAGTTCATTTTTGATGTTGCGCACCTCAGTTTTCAGATCATGTATCTCCTTGTAGCAGAGTGGAAGGAATATATGGAGGAGAAGTAGGTATGGATATCATTCTATTCCTAGCAGAAAAACATGGAGAATGATGTAGTATTAATGGCTGATACTACTACATCTTCTTCACATTCATGGACTGCAACTGATGGCAGTAAGATTGAGACCTCCACTACATATCCTCCTTTCAGAAGTATTGTGTTAGGAGAAGGATCTAACACAACTCATGCTAGTCCTTTGGTCCAGCATGATAATTCTTTGATGGGTTCTGAAGGAAGAGTTCAAAAAGTGAGTGAGCAGATAAATTGGACTAATACTGCACTCACAGGGTTGGAGAAGAATGTTGCAAAGACTGCCCTGGTCAAGGACCAGATTGATTCAGTTCAGGTTTCTATGAATGATGTACATAGAGTCTTAAATTCTATACAGTGTGATCTTCAAGTAGTTAGGAGTAGTTCAAAGAATTCTTTTATTAAATTTGATGAGATTGAAAATTGTGTAATTGACCAGTCAATTGCCACCAGATAGTCTGTTTATAAACTGTCTGAAAATTTTGAAGGACTTAATGTCAAGAAAGCCAGCAAGCCCATTCCAATGTCATTTATTGCTGGTAAGGGAAAAAGTGTTGTACCTCATGAGATCCCTAAACCTGAGTCAATTACTCCTGTCTCTAGGTTTCCCCATCTCATGCCAAGTTCTCGGTGTCTCTTGCACGTGTCGGTCGGCTTTGAGTCACGGCCAGGTTGAAAGATGCGAGAAGATTACTATTCATGAAATTATGAACTGAATCTGAAAACAATATCTTTCCCTCTAGACCCTTGAAATACAGTTTACCGAGACATGCTCCTCTGACCTTTCTAGTCAGGAAGGTTCCTGAAGAAACATTCCATGAAGGAAGTCACAAAGAATGGAACATTGATAACATGTCTGCACATCAGATTAGGCAAATATTGGATCAAATGATCATTGAGTATAAGTTGATGTGTGTGGAAGGAAAGAGTGAGATCGAAGCCTGCAAAACAATCATGCAGTGTTTCACTGGCACACTGGCTAGATGGTGGGAACTAGAATCCTCTCCTGCGTTGATTGAAAGAATGGAGAAAGAGATTCTGAAGGATGAACAGGGTGACATCATGTTCAACCCTGATGGTACTGCACAGACCAATATGATCGGTGCTCTCACAGCATTGATCCAAGAACATTTTTGTGGATTGGAATATGTTGCTGCAGATAAACATGAGATGATTTTGATGAATTTAAAATGCAACAACATCAATCAATATGAAGACTTTCATAGAGATTGGATTCAAAGGATATTCTTGGTGAAAGATCCCAAGAATTTATTGTGGAAGCAAGTCTACCTAGCAGCACTACCTTCAAAGCTAGTAGACATTTTAAAGATGGAAGAAGCCTTCCCTTTGCCAATGGAAACCTATGTGTGGGGAGACTTCTATGGTATCATAACAAAAGTTTTGATTTCTTTGTGTACCAGGTCAAAGATGCAGAAGTCTATTGACAAACTGAACAGATTTCCTGGTACAAAATCTTTTTGTAGTAAATATAGCATTACAGTGGATGATCCCCTTGTGCACAGAAGAAATCACAAGCGACAGGCAAAGAAGGCTTACAAAAGAAGTAAGTCTACTTACAGACTAAGCTCAGCCAAAATAAGAGAGCTTCGCCGACCTAAGGAACATAAGAGATCTAAGGCCCCTAGACGACCATCCAGGTTGAGGCCTAACACCCATTATTAGCAGCGCCATGATATTCGGCCTAGAGATGCCAAAGAGGCCAAAATACAAGATGTTGAATGCTGGTTATGTGGTCAAAAGGGACATACTTCCAATATGTGTCCTACTGCCTTAGAATCCAAAAGAGGTCTAGGTAAAAAGTCTGCAAAGTATGCTAAGAATAAACAACCTTCTACTTCACAGACCACTGTCAAGCAAGATCTCGACGCCTGTGCCTATTGTAAGTCTACTTCTCATAGGATTTCTGACTGTCCATCCTATCCAGGTCGTCGTCTGTCCCTACAGCAACATGCCATTGTTGACAGTTCTTCCTCTGATGACTACTGTTCTTCCTCTTCTGAAGAGCAAGTCAATATGTATTGCCAATGCTCAGACCCAGATGCCTGTAAATGTGATTCTTTTGAGTCTGATTCTGAATCTTCTTACTCCTCAGCCGTGGAAGATCCACCTCATGTCCTCATGGCCCAAACTGATGATGATTTAAAAGTTTTTGCCCAAATCCGAGCCATGGATGAAGGAGATCTCAAAAACGCTCTCCTTTCTGCCTATATGAAGAATCTTCCTGGTTCTCCCCATTCTTCCAGTTCCTCTAAGAAGCCCAATTTTGTCGAAGCTTCTTATGAGCGCAATACCAAGACGTATCTCCAACAACATAGCAAAGCTCGTGGACTCACTTTGGGGGAGGTGAGCAAGGACATACATGATCTGAAAACTGAGGTGTGCAACATCAAAAATGAACTTGCTGTCTTAAAATCCCAAACTGCACAGCAGTCTACAGCAGCTTTGTCGAAACAGCCGACAAATTATATTTTTCACACTCAGCCACATACTGAAGTCCAAACTTCATCAGGTAAATTTGTTTCATCAGGCTTCAGTGAGATTGGGGACATGCAAGTCCTTGCAGTCCAGTATCAGCAGCACCATATTCTGGTAAATCTTTGTGTTGCTGGTCAAATTTATAAGGTTATTGCTTTAATTGATTCTGGTTCTGATCTTAACCTTATATCTAAGCATATAATCCCTTCGAGATATTGGACTACAGCAGAAAAAGAAGTTGAGGGATTAGGAATGAAGCAATTAAAGTTTGAAGTTTCTACATCCACTGTTTTCTTTGATTCCAAATGTGTGAAATTATCCTTAGCAGTCTCAGACATTCCTGTTGATTGTATTTTGGGTAACGTGTTTTTAGCAGTAGTAGAGCCACATGGGTCTTTCAGATTTCCTGATGGATCTGCAGGAATCTTTATTACTGTTTCTGGCAAAAGATTTGAATTGCCATATGTATCCAGAAACAGAATCTCACCCATGGTGCAGATGATGAAAGAAAAAGAAGAGAAAATTCAGGCAGTTGAGAAAAGCCTGGTTGAGCTCAAAGACCATAAGGAGACTATCAGAGTTGAAGAACAATTGAGCTCTCCAGATGTTCAGAAGAAGATTGCTGAAATACAGAAAGAGTTTGAAGAAACATGCTGCTCTGAAGAGCCGAATGCCTTCTGGCATAGAAAGCATCACAACATTGAGTTGCCCTACAAGGAGGGATATACTGGCAAGACTTGTAGGTCAAGGAACATCCCTATGTCTGTCCAAGACAAACAGCATTGTCAGAAATAAATTGAGAAGCTTCTACAAAAGAAGCTAATCAGAGAATCCAGTAGCCCATGGAACTGCTATGGATTCTATGTAAACAAGAGAAGTGAGCAAGTCAGAGGAGTTCCAAGATTAGTGATCAATTATAAGCCTCTGAATAATGTATTAGCAGATGACACCTATCCGATCCCTCATAAAGGTGATCTGATAAGGAGAATTTCAGGAGCTAAGGTGTTTTCCAAGTTTGATTTAAAGTCTGGCTTCTGGCAAGTTGCCATTGCAGAAGGTGACAGATGGAAAACTGCATTCAGTGTCCCTCATGGACATTATGAATGGAACGTGATGCCTTTTGGGTTGAAGCATGCACCGTCCAAATTCCAAAAGGTAATGGATTCCATTTCTAAGCCTTATGCAGATTGGTTGCTAGCATATATAGATGATCTGCTAATATTTTCAAAGAATTTGAATGACCATTTCAGACATCTGAAAATCTTTATGAAGTTGGTCAAAAGAAATGGTCTTTTCCTAAGTACAAAGAAAATGGAATTGTTCAAAACCAAGATTAAGTTCTTAGGACATGAAATAGAAAATGGCCAGATTGCTCTGCAAAAACATGCACTGGAGTTTGCAGATAAGTTTCCAGATGTCATCATAGACAAAACCCAGTTGCAAAGGTTTTTGGGTTGCCTAAATTATGTGAGCAATTTCTATCCTGATTGTGCCATTGATAGATCTCTGCTGAACCAGAGATTGAGAAAGAATCAAAAGCCTTGGACTGATAAGCACACCCAAGCAGTCAGAGAAATCAAGTCTAAGGTAAAGAATCTGCCCATATTGTATGTTGCTGATGATAATTATTTTAAGATTGTTGAAACAGATGCTAGCAATATTGGTTGGGGAGGTGTGCTGAAGCAAAAGCCGACAGAAGACGATCCAAGAGAAAAAGAATAGGTTGTTCTGTTTGTCTCTGGAGTTTGGAGCAAAGCTGAGCTAAATTATGCTCCTATAGAAAAAGAGGTAAAAGCAGCCTGGAATTGCATGAAGAAGTTTTCTGTACATTTGGCTAATAAAAATTTCCTGCTCAGAACAGATGCTAAGGCATTGGAAAAAGTACTCACAAAGGAGATCAAGAACCCAGAAGATGCAAAATTTGCACGATGGCAAGCTCTTTTTGCATATTTCAGTTTTAAAGTTGAACATATTAGAGGTTCTGACAATTGCATTCCAGATTTCTTAAGCAGGGAATACATCCAGCATCAAGAACAAGAGAATGACCCAGAAGAATAGATTCAGCTCCATTGCATGGTCATTCTAACTGAATGGAATCAGGCCAACAAAAGAGAAGAGCTCAGATACATTGCAGATGATGAGCCGTGGCCTGTGTATGCAGAGAAGTGGAGGCCAACTTGGATCCTCCGTAACACCCAAGTGCTTGATGGAAATTTGCAGAATCATACTGATTTGCAGCACTTGGTTCCAAGAAGGAAAGTGTACCCGAAGGGAAATCGGTGGATACATGAAATGATGTATTCACATAGCATGGCAGCTTCACATGAAGCTGAGAGGTCACTTTCAGAAGATTTTTGGGATCTGTATGTCATTAGTACTGGAGGCAGCGACAGATCTAAAGAGTACTACAAATCTTTTGTAATCAACAGAGTCAGAAAGATCGGCCCATACATTCATGGCAAGTTTACTTCATGGCCGCACGATGATCCAAAGCTTTTATTCCCCGACACTGTTTACAATTTTGCAGGTTATGGGAGACTGTGGTGGGATTTACTTAACAAAGATGGACCAGAAGAAACTCACTACACTAAGCTGAAATTTTCCCCTACATGGATCAATGAAAAAGAGTCACAAATTCCATGGTTAACTAACTGGTGGTATCATTATGGTGTCAGTCCTTATAGTATGGATCCTAACTTTTATGAATCATATTGCAGATTATTTTGTGATGATTGTCTTACAGGACCAGCTGGTGAATGCTTTCACTATCCCTGTAAAAAAGTTGGTGGTATTGTTAGTCTGGAACATAAATTGTTAAGAAATCCTATATTGAAGATGCATATGCAGATGCACCATCAGTGGTTAGTCATGACAAAGATCAAACACCAGATAGTGCTCAACAAACCCATGATTGTTTGAAGAATATATACAAAGGCTTGGGATGACGAGTTCTATCATCTCAGATATCCGGGGATAAAGATCCTTGATGATCATGCAGCAGAATCTAGTACAAGTGGTCCTCGGGAGCCCCACTCATAAAAGGTTTTCCCTGTGTACATAATGATCCCTAGTCACGGGTGTATAGTGACGAAGCTTTTCTCTTGGACTTTTCCTTCGACCGAAAACTATCCAATGTGTAATCAATAAAGTTTGATTCCTCGTGGGCCTTTGTAAGGTATCCACAGTGTATCCACTAGCACTTTAGTTTGTCGGTATGATAGATCTCCGTGCGGATGTCACCTCTTGGTGTTACCCGAAAACGATGATCTTCTGCCAAGTGTCAATAATCTAACAGTGTATAGTAATGTTTGTCCCCCTCTCATTCCTATATAAGGAGAGGTTAGGCTCATTTGAAGGCACCGATTATTTGAGTCTTGTGTGTTGTGTTTAGAGTCAGAGTATTCTCTCCCTGCTCTGCGTCTGAGCCATCTTGGTGATCTGCTCGCATCACGGAGTTCTTACTCACAGTCCATAAGTTGAACTGAGAAGCCTGCGTGTATGTTCATGTGACAGGCAAGAACCTAAAGTGGCCAGTTCATTAGTGAGTCTGTATATTTTATGTTTATGTGTGTTATAAGCTTTGAGACAGAGTCTGTTAATCGGCCAGGAAGCCTCTGGTAAAGATCACTCATTCGTGAGTATCAAAAGTCCAGTAAAAGCCGAGACAGTCAATCTCTGATACAGAGACTGAATCCATATTGTAATCTGATTTTGAAGCATTCTGAATAAAGAGAGAAGAGTTTTCATTTGGTTTTTCCGCATTTAAGTGTTATTACTCTGTGTGCTTTAATACTGCTGTTAAGATACTTGCATAGCTCGAAAGTTCGCCAGATTCGCCGGGGTTCGTGAAAATTCTGAGGGACGCCAAGGCCGTGTGAAGGCGAGGAAGCCGTTGAGAAGGCCGTGAGTGCGTGAAGGATCAGTAGGTTCATCTAGGTTTACACTTGGGTTCACATAGAGCTGTGTTTAGAGACACTTAACAAGGCCAAGTCAGTTGGTTTACAACTGCAAGCAAGCTTTTAAGAAGCCTCTGCTAGAAATTGGTATCAGAGCCAATAAGTCGACGCTGTCGCCTGCTTCAGGATCTTGAGTAACACTTAAAAGTCTTTCTTTCTCTCTTATCCTTGAGAATGGATTCTTCAATGCCTAGATCTGTATCTTTTAGAGAGCTCGAAGAACAGGATCGAGCAGAGCAAAACCCACTCAGAGATTTATTTGCGTCTAGTAGTAGTCGTGTGATCAATGAATCTGATCACCTGTATGAAGAGGCTGAGCCACAAGCAAGATGGTACTACCAAACATTAAACCCTCTGAAGTATATAATGATTTAGGAGTCTGGCACTTAAAATCTGCCACTAGAATAACTATCAAAGAGACTGTGTCAAGTATCGAGGAAAATAGTGATCATGTCCAGCTGATCCCTATTTTAAATCCCAAAGAACTTCAAGCTGAAGCCAAGAAATTGGGAACTCAGTTTTTACATTTAGGTAGGTTAAGAGTTGGTATTCATGCCTTGGTGCACCCTAGAGTCGATGACTATGTGTTGGCCACAGTCCGTGACTTAACACATAGCAAGTACACTGATTCATTAATTGGAGGGATAGTGGCTCCACTATCTAATGGGCCAGTCTGGTTTGACTGTTACCCAAATTTCTCAGTGTCTGTCTTTGATGAAACATTGGCCGATATTCTACAGCTTTAAATCCAAACCATGGGATTTTATATGAGAAGAAGAAGAAGGAATATCGCGATACAGTTCTGTGGTTGTTTTCGCCACACATCCACAATGTTTCCCGCTGTACTCCATGCACCCAGCAGAGAGTCTAAAACCAGTGTGGTTGTCTTCACAGACCCAAAAAATCATAAAATAGAACATGAAGCTATCAAGTGGGAGGATCTGCAATTTCCCCAGCACTGGACTGTTCCAAACCCCAGACCTCTGTCTGTCCAGAAGATTACCACTGCCAACATTACCGAAGATCAGTCTTCTGCTACTTTGTCTTTCCCCAGAAGATCTACCATAGATCGCAGAAGATTAGAAGCTGAATGTAAAAAGTCGCCTCGTTACATTTCACCCGATTGTACAGATACGAGTTGTAGTTCTGTTGTTTCTAATTGTAGTATCATGTGCTTTTTGAATTTTTCAAATTGTAAATTTTCAGCGTTTAAAGTTGGAATGTCCTCAGCAGCAATGTCAACTTGCAGAGTTTGGCCTATGCTGTTCTACATAGAAATCATAATCTCAGAACTGGTGAAGCACCTCCAAGCACCTCTGTCAATCCTTGTCCGAACCCAAAGTGCTCAGACATTCCTTTCTCTCATGAGGATGAACACCCGCATGTTTTGATGATGCATCTTCTTCCCTCTCTTGAAGAAGAAGACCCCAGATTGACTGAGTTACTGATAAACCAGAGACCACCCAAGAGTCCTAGGTATGGGTTGGGATACATTGAACAAGCCAATAAGTTGATACCAGAATGCAGATACAGAGATCTGCCTCCAGGATGTAAAAGGCCTTCTGTACCTGAAATCCATAAGTTCTACACTCTCATGGATGGATGTCCTAGATCTGGAATTCCTGCAGAATGGATGAAACAAATGATCAATTGGGATTTGTTTACACTTCCACAGGCTGATGCCTTTGCAGCTGCCTATCCAAAGGAAGAAAAGATGAAGCTTGTAGAAGAGTGGAAGGAATACATGGAGGAAAAGCAGGTATGGATATCATTCTATTCCTGGAAGAAAAACATGGAGAATGATGTAGTATTAATGGCTGATACTACTACATCTTCTTCACATTCATGGACTGCAACTGATGGCAGTAAGATTGAGACCTCCACTACATATCCTCCTTTCAGAAGTATTGTGTTAGGAGAAGGATCTAACACAGCTCATGCTAGTCCTTTGGTCCAGCATGATAATTCTTTGATGGGTTCTGAAGGAAGAGTTCAAAAAGTGAGTGAGCAGATAAATTGGACTAATACTACACTCACAGGGTTGGAGAAGAATGTTGCAAAGACTGCCCTGGTCAAGGACCAGATTGATTCAGTTCAGGTTTCTGTGAATGATGTACATAGAGTCTTAAATTCTGTACAGTGTGATCTTCAAGTAGTTAGGAGTATTTCAGAGAATTCTTTTATTAAATTTGATGAGATTGAAAATTGTGTAATTGACCAATCAATTGCCACCAGGCAGTCTGTTTATAAACTGTCTGAAAAGTTTGAAGGACTTAATGTCAAGAAAGCCAACAAGCCCATTCCAATGTCATTTATTGCTGGTAAGGGAAAAAGTGTTGTACCTCATGAGATCCCTAAACCTGAGTCAATTCCTCCTGTCTCTAAGTTTCCCCATCTCATGCCAAGAGAAGCTCCTCAACTGTCTCTTACCACTGTGTCATAGTCGAAGCCTGAGTCACAGCCAGTTGAAGAAAGATCTGAGAAGATTACTATTGCTGAAGTCATGAAAGACTCAGAATCTGAAAAACATGTCTTTCCTATCTATGAACCCTTAGAGCCACAGTTTACCAGACATGCTCCTCCTGACCTTTCTGGTGCAGGAAAGGTTCCACAGAGAGAAACATTCCATGAAGGAAGTCACAAAGAATGGAACATTGATAACATGTCTGCACATCAGATTAGGCAAATATTGGATCAAATGATCATTGAGTATAAGTTGATGTGTGTGGAAGGAAAGAGTGAGATCGAAGCCTGCAAAACAATCATGCAGTGTTTCACTGGCACACTGGCTCGGTGGTGGGAACTAGAATCGTCTCCTGCGTTGATTGAAAGACTGCGATCCAATCTGGACAGGATGAATGGTAAGGACATCATGTCTAACACCGATGGTACCGAATAGACCAATATGATCGGTGCTCTCACAGCATTGATCCAAGAACATTTTTGTGGTTTAGAATATGTTGCATCAGATAAACAGGAGATGATTTTGATGAATCTGAAATGCAACAACATCAATCAATATGAAGATTTCCATAGAGATTGGATTCAAAGGATATTCTTGGTGAAAGATCCAGAAATTTATTATGGAAGCAAGTCTATCTAGCAGCTCTGCCTTCAAAGCTAGTAGACATTTTAAAAATGGAAGATGCCTTCCCATTACCAATGGAGAATTATGTGTGGGGATATTTTTATGGCATCATAACAAAAGTTTTGATTTCTTTGTGTACCAGGTCAAAGATGCAGAAGTCTATTGACAAGTTGAACAAACTTCCTGGTACTAAATCTTTTTGCAGTAAATATGGCATCACAGTGGATGATCCCCTTGTGCACAGAAGGAAGCACAAGAGACAAGCAAAGAAGGCTTACAAAAGAAGTAAGTCTACTTACAGACTAAGCTCTGCTAAGAGAAGAGAGCTTCGCAGACCCAAGGAGCACAAAAGACCTAGAGCCCCAAAAAGGCAATCCAAATGGAGGCCTAATACCCATTACTACCAGCCCCATGATATTCGGCCTAGAGATGCTAAAGTGGCCAAAATGCAAGATGTTGAATGCTGGTTATGTGGTCAAAAGGGACATACATCAAATTTGTGTCCTACTGCTCTAGAATCTAAAAGAGGTCTAGGTAAAAAGTCTGCCAAGTATGCCAAGAATAAACAGCCTTCTAGTTCCCAGACCACTGTCAAACAAGATCCCGACGCCTGTGCCTGTTTTAAATCTACTTCTCATAGAATTTCTGACTGTCCATCCTATCCAGGTCGTCGTCTGTCTATATAGAAACATGCCATAGATGATAGTTCTTCTTCTGATGACTACTCTTCTTCCTCTTCCGAAGAGCAAGTCAATATGTATTGTCAATGCTCAGACCCAGATGCCTGTAAATGTGATTCTTCTGAGTCTGATTCTGAGTCTTCTTATTCCTCACTCGAGTCACTAGCACATACATACCATATGCATGCACGTCTCATAAAGATGGGGTTATGTATAATCTCAAAGGATAAAATAAGGGAGATATATTGTAGTGAGTTTTTAGTCCAAATAGATTGAGTTTTAATTAATTGTTTCAAATATAGCCATTTTATTATGGTTTTATATTAGTTTTACTATGGTTTTATATTAGTTTTGAAATATTTAAATATTTGATAATTATAAAAATATTTTACATCTTTTTAAATTTATATTTCAATTTTTTAATGGATAAGGATATTGTGGTGAGTAATTTTATCTGTGTTAAAATATATTTATAATAATAATAATAATAATAATAAAATTAAAAATTAAAAAAAAAAAAATCCCAGATGTGGGTGATAGTGGAAGCACGTATGAAAACAGTCTTTTTCATGCTCGAGATGATGAAGATCTGCAATGCAAGCCTTCACTCGAAGTGGATCCACACTCCTACAATAATTCATATGAGGTGACAGAGGCAAGGCATCATGAAGATACGCAACGCCAGCAACCTCCCCTCAGGGGTACCTCTAAGTTGCAATCATTTGAATGATCTCCCAGATGGATATGATGCTCTGCCATAACTCGAAGTACATGCTTCCTCATGAAAATTGTTGCAACATGCAGCAACGAGTGAGTCATAATAATGCTCAGCATCTTCGCATGTGCCACGGACCTACAAAATGGGAGGCCCTTCTGCATAAAGCTACTCAAAGTTTGCTCCTTTTGGCTTTCATGTTTCAGTTTCAGCCCTCCTGCGCGCCTCGCCCACTATGCAGCCTCCCCCCCAAAGTTGCGCTGCATAGAATCCCCCCGGCTGCACACCCCCTGAATGCGTGCATCACCTCAGCTCCCTTTGCCTTTCTCGTTTCACCAGTGTGTGTGCTCCCATCACCAAGTTCTCCCCCAGCTGTGCATCCTCCACCACCGCACCTCCCTGTCCAATAGCACCTCGCTGTGCACCCTTGTCTCTGGTTAGAGTCGCTCCTCCATACCTCTTAGTACCTCATCTACAAACTACTTCACCTATCCATGGCTCCAAGACTGCGCCAAAGGATAATAAGAGGAGGCCAAAGAGGTGTGTTCCCTGGACGCTACCAGCAAGGGCCCGATAACGTCTTAGAGTCCTTGAGGGCTCCTCTTCGGGCAGTCACGCCAAGGAATCCCCCAGAGCCCTATGCACGACTAGGAGGAGGGGGCCCCCACTTATGAAATGCAGAGAAGCAGAAGTGGACCAAGGAAATCCACCGTTGTGCACTAGGAGCACCCCATGCCCCGCAAAACCGAGCCTCTTCCGACACAGGAGACAGAGGGGGAAGACACCGATGTTTGGATAATGGACTCGGAAGGCTTCTGGACACGAGTCCCAGATGTAGAGAACTCGGTTTCTCCCATCCTCTGCGCACCTGCTTCCAGGCCTCCGCATCGACCTACTACTGAAGAGGAAGCCATTGTGCAGGAGTACACTTGTCGCATCATGGAGGTAGATCTAGACATCGAGGATGATGCAGAAGACCCATGACTACGTAGCAACTCGACGCTTTTTAGGTTTTTGTTATGCCAGTTATTATCATAAAACCTTTACTTTCGCTGGTGCTATGGCACATTTTGTAATCTTCTATTTGATATTTTTTCCGGGTTGGTTTCCTCCAAGGAGGCAGCCCCACACATGCGCAACTATGAAGGAAACAAAGGCTGGGATTGGTTAAGCGCAGCTTACCAACTCATCCTGTAGCATACGTAATGTTTTATTTTCGAATTAATATAGTTTAGCCTCAATTACCATAAAAATTAAAAATTAAAAATAATTAAAATAAATTAATTAAAATTAAAAAATAAAAAAATAAAAATCTAAAATCTAAAATTTTATTGTAGCTCCACGTAACACTTCAATTATATTACATACATATACTTTAAATACTCTATTTAATATTAAATATTTTTAGATGTTTTAACTATATAATATGAAGGTCCACGGGTCTTGGATAGACGGTGATCGAGTGCTTTGTTAAGGCATTCCTTGATGTGAAGTCACTGGTTCAATTCCCCGCCTCGATCGGGGTGATACGATGGACATGATGAAGATGTAATACTGTCAAGCTTACAAACAAAAAAATATGTAATATGAAGGACTTAAAATCATAGGTCATTAATATTGATTAAAACTTTCATTATGGGCCAACAACATTGATTCTTTTACAAATTCAAGTGTATTTAGCAATCTCTCCTGTGAAGTTGATTATTGAAAAGCCACATGCTCCTCTCGCTCTCACCTAGGTCTATGTCAAGACTTTACGAGTACTAGCCACTTTACAAATGAGTGCCCATTTACATGCAATTTAAAATTTTCCATCTGCAAATTAATTTAATATGGTTATTGTTGTCCCAAAATTCCTCACACCTACAAACACTATTACTTCTCATCATGTCCCTTCATCATAATTGTTGTAAGGACCTCTTTACAACTATGTTTGTCATCATAATTATGTGTATGTAAATGATAATAATCCTTGGTAAATATGTAAGATAAATTAAATAAATGGTTGAGAGCAAGTACAACCGCTCCAACCACATATATCATGTATAAATATACACTAAGATCAATGTAAACATGGATTGGAATTCTTTTCCCAATAATTCTCGTTCCTTGTGTATATGTGTGTTATGTTGCACTAAGTAGATGTAGCTTATTCTAATGCTAGACTTACAACATTTTGGTTTTGTTGTTGTCAATACATGAGTCTAGGACTGTAATAATATGGAGGAAACGAGAACCTCCAGAGAAAAATTGATGACGAGGAAATTAAATGAGAATGGAAATGCTATCAGGTTTACAATTTTTCAGAAATCTAAGAAAAATTGTGTTTGTTTTTGTAAAGGTTTGTCGATGTTGCTACGATCAAACTGAAGATTTTTAATGCCAAAATCTAATCTACAAAAGGAAAAACTGAGAGCAAGCGAATGCTAAATACTGGGCAAGAAAATATTAGTTGAAGGCACTTTAAAATAGAATTTTTTGGATGTTGCCAAAGTTGCAATTGAAGAACTGCAAAACAAAAGTGACATCAAGAAAATATACCTGCAAAAAAAAACTGACATCAAGAAAATATAGACCTGTAAGTGAAACATGAGTTGAAATTGAAGCTATAGATAATTTTGTTCGACCTTCCATCATTGATATGTGGTTGAGAATTTATTTAGGAGATGGTGGAGGATCTAGCCATTCTGAACCAAACTTGACAATATATTGTTTTATAAAGATTTTTCTTGAAGCTTACCATCTCTGCAACCATCGCTTGAGTGATGGTCAAGAGGTGACATTGCATTGCTTAGTGTGGAATGTCGAAAATAACAGATAGCCTTGGATGAGCATAAGAGAAAAATGCCTTGTCGACTTAGAATATAACGTGATTCAACTAGAAAGGTACGTCGACCTAGGCGCAACTGAAATTGATTTCGATTGGACGGAAAAAGGATGATGAATTCAACAATATTATGACTATTTTTTATTATCGTGTTCATTTATGGAATTTCAATTTTTACAATATTTATGCTAAAATAACAGCCAGATAGGAACCCTAATCACGAGGTGGTCGACAAGTACGAAATACAGGTTGGACTCCATATTGCTGGTTAAATACAACACGTTATTGATGCCACTTATTTTCCATTTTGTCTTCCCGATACGTGGAATCTCATTGGAGCTAGGATAATATTGTGGGATATGCGAAAGAATACCATATGTCATCACAGAAGTAATTCCTCGCACCAAATTTAAATGGGATGACGTATTTTTTCAACAAATTTCAGTCGCTAATTGTGTATGAGGGACAACACATCACACCAGTCCACCAATATCTGATGCATGTTTGTTGTCACTTTACACTCACAAATAATGTATCAATTGTACCAATTGTGCCAACTTGGAGACGTGAGGAATGCGTTAGGGCCATATTACAGAATAAAAGCGCAAAAGTCGATTATGTTGTTGGTCAACATGTTAGAAGTCGACTAGTTGGGCTCTGGCCTGCATTATAAAGTCGGCTTGTTGGAAAAAAAAATTACTATGGTCAACTTGTTTAAGCTTGATTGTAGATGTTGGCTTGGTTGGGATCCTATTGAAGGCTCGAAATGTTTATCTTAACATTGGGGAAAACCACCTAGCCGGAACCTTAGAGCAAATCCTTTTCCATTTGGAATGGTGGCTATGACTAGAATTATGGGACCGTATTCCCTTCAAATGGAATTATATGAAAAGAATCGGGTATAAGTATAATGTTATGATGTGATTAAAACTGAGAATAATATTTACTTAAACTTAATATCTATCCCGGGAAATCTATTTGTATATATGTGATTTAAAAATATTTCATAAGCAACATGACAATATAGATGACTATATGATTGTGAAGTTAAAACAGAAAATGATAACTAATTTAATTAAATAGTTAATTAAATTAGTTGATAAATTCGTCACATATATATGAGATTTCATTGTTTATGCATATAATATAAAATTCCAATCACGCATATCAGTAGTGATAAATGTATGATTGTTACAACAGATATATGATAAACATAATCAATTTACCATTCAACTCTTAAATAAAAAAATAATAAACAGATAATAGCAGTCGATAAATCATTACTCTTAACATGAGAAAAATGGTGGCGGTTCAACTTTCTATTAAGAGAAACTTAAGTTACAATAGTTCAAACATAAGGCATCTTTCCAAAATTCAGAAGCCCCTTCGCATTACAAAAAGGAAGGGTTTTATAGTATCAATATAAAATGTAAATATAGAAAATAGGGCAACAACTTGAACCAGTTTTAACAAACAATGTTAAAATAAACCAAGAGAGATATAATTATAATTTATTATAACAAATCTAAGCCTATGAAGAAGATTGTCCTCCCATTCGTTTTTGTAACTCGTAGATATTTTTCATGTTCTTTAATTCGGGTGGAGTCTTATGTTGAATCCGCATCTGGCTAATACAAACGATGTCCTTTAAAGTTGGAAACATGTGAGTGGTGGTATTGGATACACTCCTAAGAATCAACCGTTGGGTGTGTGGTTTGACTAACTGCCAATGGCTTTCCAAGTTGATTTTAGATAGTTGATCAATTATTCTGTCCTACTTTTTGGATGATTCCTGCCACATTTTAGTAAGCAGTTTGATATTTGGAAATGTTCCTTCGAGGTATCTTGATATGATATTTGCTTGGAATAAATTATCATTGATTGTCTCCATGAGATTATTAGAGATGTCTCTATAAATGAATATTGATGCCTCTGCATGTTTAAGTCGAATTTTCCATTCTCTAGATACAATTTCTTTATGTGACTCTTTAATTCTAGGAATAAAATCTAATCTTCCATCAGCACTATCCTACCATGTAAGGAAACCTGTAATATTTTCTTCAATATCATCAAAATAAGTTCTAAGATCTGATAATTGATCAACCAGGGAATTGGTTGTATGACACAAATCATGAATAGTGGCTAACCTTTGACAAAACAATTTTTTTTTTGAGATGGGAGAGTATTCAACTCTTTTGCTTCCTTCTTAAATTATGACAATTTAGGATTAAAACTTAGTTGTTCAATTCTTTTATGTAATTATTTTATCTGAATGTCTCGGGCCTGCAAATCAGTGTACTATTTAACTTTAAGGGCATCAAATTTGTTATGAATTTTATTAACTTGTCTTTGCCATTGATCGTCAATCTTTTGTTTTTCCATCTCGAGATTTTATTCCAACTACACAATTTTATCTTCCTTTTCTTTCAACAATTGTTGTATTTGAGTGTATTTATCCATAGTCATTGTAGCATAGGCTCCTGCGAATTGAGTGGGTCTTCCCATCTCATCTATAGGAGTGGCCAAGGAACCTTTCCATACTACTTCTAAAGAAGCATTTCTTGGAACTAAATCTTATGACTAATCAATTTTTATTTTCTTCCTTTTTATTTTGACAACAAATTTATGCTCGGGAGTGTAAAATACATCAAGGGGAGGAACTTATTAAACCCTTAATACAACCTCAGATGTTGGGAAGTTCGGTATAACTTCAATATCCTCAGTTTCTAAAGGCTTGTCAGAAGCCTTTGGAGTATTTTCAAAACTTTGAGAAGCATCGGGGACTTTATTCTATAACGGAGTCTTCAAACCTTGTGACTATGTATTTTTCATAACCTGGTTGAATTGTTCCCATATTTCATCAAGTTTAGTATCAGGAAAAATAACTTCAACATAAGAAGAGGAGGAAGCACATGTTTCTTTTGTTTGGGGCATATCAATATTCTATGTGGAACCAACAATTATAACATCATCTTGAAATTTTCTTTCTTGAGGAAGCTTTAATACATCCATAAGACACATAGCTAGCCTTGCATCTTTGTATTAAATGAATTGAATCATTTCATGTGGACTCAATTGTTTTGTTGCTTGTTTTGTGACCATTGAATGCGGAAGCTTTTTCAAATAGGTCATCGAACTTCTTTATCTCATGAGAAAACTGCCTGATACTTGATTGTGCAGTAACCCTTTTGGAAATTTGATGGGGATCATACTGCCTATTAGGAATAGTGGGGAATTTTAACTCTTGGATAGCATCAATTTCAAAACAAGCATGCTTGAAATTATCTAAAGCATATACCCCACACTGAATAGGAAAAACAAGCCATGTTTTCTTGTTGGACTCCTTTATTATTTTTTAAATACAATTCCCTATGGTCTTGTATGTTATTTCTCGAGCAAGAATTTTTTCAAGGACATATAGAGGCAAGACATGGGGCTTTGCAAGAATACTAAATACTTGTCCATGGGTAAATAACTCTTCGCAAAACCAGTTTCCAACTCTGAGCAAATCAGTTTTAGCTTTTGGGGAAACCCTAGGAGTTCTCTTATCAAAAATGACTTATGAATAAGAAGCATTACTCCAAGGCATATTTTGTAGAAATGAGGATGATACTTTGAGTCCCAAATAATATTATGATAAATTTGGATAGGGTTCGAGACTTTTAAGGTCCATTTCCATCCCATAGAGGTGAAATCCATAGTAAAACACGGGGCATCCATTATGTAGGCACTCATATTAAAATGAGGAATTACATTTTCTGAAACCTTACGTTTACTCCTAAAATTTAGGATATGAATAGCTATGCTATCGAATAGTATATTTCCCCAATCCATGATATAACCTTCAGAATCAGCATTAATCAGTGGTGACCATTGATCGAAAAATTTGTGTGTATTAGGATAAGCATAGAGTCTACATATCATAGCAACTATTTGGAAATAGGGACAAACAAGAGATTCGACTACATACATACTCTTTTCCTCTCACTTATGCTTGTTAGGATCTCTTCTCCATGCCCTAATAGGCTGTGACACATGGTCATACTCGCACATGAGTTTCTCCACAAACTCTTTATTATACTTGCGTTGAGGTTGTGGTAAATGGTACATTACGCTCAAATCACTACTGGTGAATGATCTGTTGATTGTTTGCTTCTGTGTCATGAAATTCCTTTTTGCAATGTTCACATCGTCAATAACCCATCGAATCATATATGTATCAGGAAGGATTTTGGGTCAGGCAGCAATCCTCTGCAAGAAAGAATTGGCCACATCACTGTAAGTAGTATTGGAGACTTGAGTAGAGTCATCGATTGTAATTTTTATTTGTGTCACCTTGGGTCCTTAATTTTCAAATACTGTATAGATAGCTTCTTAAGAGGCGCTTCCAGCATCTAAATAATAGAGTGTGTCGGAAAATAATCTAGGCATATTGGTGTTTTAAGTTGGAGGAGCGACAAATTATTGTTGAGCAACAACTTTCTTCTTTGTTTTTCTTGTTTTAGACATTTCTTCTTCATAATTTCGCTTATCGCGACTAGCCTGTAATGGAAAACACAGGTCTGAGTGATACTTCGTCAGATCAAAAACTTAGTGCAAATAATGAATTTCACACAATCAATTCTCTTCATTTCAAGAGTAAATTATTACATAATCAAAGTGTAATGAATGAGAATGATTATGATCTTGAAACCATAAATTTACCACTCTCGCATATTAATTTCTAGAACATGATTCCACATGGGTTTTCCCATATCAGCGTATTGGGAAAAATATATCGAAGAAACCAATTGGAGGTGCATTGAAAAGTTACGATATGGGCAACTTCCAATAAATAACATTTGAAAGTCAAACGACTATAAGCAAAGGTGGGAAATAATATTGAGGCTTCTATATCGGCGATGGCATATCGGAGTTTTAAAATGGAAGCTCCCGATATGAAAGTCCTGATAATACATGTAAAAATTAATATCAGAGGTCTTTGGGTATTGGAGGGAAAAATACTAATGATAAATGGATATTGGAGCTTGGAGGTATTAGGATATCGGAGCGAGGAAGTATTGTAATATCGAAACTGGGAGGTATCGGGATATCAAAGGTATAGTAAGTGACACACTTAAGGAATTACGATATTGTGAAGGTCTGATATGCCAAGTGGAAACTGTGGGGTCAGCGACTCTTATAATAATTAATTAAAATGGAGCACATGACTTTTCCTTTTAGTAAAAACTCTTTTTCTAAACAAAGAAATCGTCGGGGAAGCTTTATCGAGGAATGATTTTATCGTAACTTTCTTAAAAGGAAAGTTATGATATACTAAAAGTCCAATAAAAATATTCCGATAATGCATCAATATTTGTAATAAAAGTAACTATCGGGTTTTTAATTTATCATGACATTATAAGGGTTGAGCCTTCAATATTTGAGTTCTGATAAA